>CM071916.1:29041043-29623993 GCA_036785865.1 Coffea canephora
CCAAAAATGGAGGAGAAAAAGTAGGGATGTGTTCAATGTTACTCCAAGTGCGTACTAGTCTCCTAAACTAAGTTGGGAAAACAAGTTGGATGGAAACTTCCTTTGAAGACCTCGCTTAAACAACTTCCTAATTCTTCTCAAATCAGCTTGGTTTCTTCCCTCCTTCAAACCGAAAATTTTCCAGAATTCCTCCCTCTTATCCCCTTCCCAAAGTCGGCTTACAAGAAACCCTAGAAACCCTCTTAAGCAGCCGCCACTATGCTCACAACACAAACCAGAATTTGGCCACTGAAATTTCTAGACTTTCCTCCTTCACCCCTCCCCAAAGTCGGCTAATGCTTCCTATTAAACCCCCCTCAAAACCGCACACTTCCACCAAGAATTCGGCTCTCTCTTACTCTCATAAACACAACAAGCGGCCCCCCTCCTACAAGACAGATTCGGTTCAAGTGTCAATCAAAGCAATTCGGCTTCAATGGCTTCACAAGGTGACGCGAGTAACGTGACTCAAGACTCTCCCAAGGAAACTTTACTCCCCAACCAAGAAAGCCACGTATGGATGCAAGATCTTACAAAAACTCTTTATACGAAGGGAAGTGCAATTGTTCAAGGTTCAAGGTGATCAAGTTGTTCAAAGGGTGGTTCAAGTTTCCAAGACTCAAGATCAAGAACTTCAAGAAGAGGTTGGCCAAAATTTTTGAGTTTGTTTCTTTCTCTTTTTTTTTTTTTTTATGTTCGAATTTTCTGGTTTGGGTACAAGCACGATGTAAACAAAAACTGATCTTGGAAATAAAAAAGTCGTTTTCCCCCTTGCTTCTTGTTGTGCCACCGATTGCTCTTTTTTTTTTTTTCTTTTCGGTGCTATTTTTTTTTTCTCTTTTAACTTGGTAATAAACTACACTTGGCCGAAAGGATTCAAAACAGATTCTGGTCAGGTCCTAATTTACTACAAACCAACAGCCCAAAAACTCCAAGAGGTTGTCAAGAACTTCCAAGAACTTCAAGATTAACTTCAAGAAACTCAAGAAACCTAAAAAAACTCTCGTAGATTTCTTCAAGAGTCACAATCCAACAAGTAGAACCCCAAATCAGTTTAGACAAGATAAGAAACAACTTGGATAAGCTACTAAGATTTGGACAGATTAGCAACAAGGCAAACCCTAGCCGCACTTGAAACCCTAGCCGCAACTTGCTTTCCTTTTTTTTTTTTTTTTTGTGAGATTCGGCTATGGCTAATTTGCTGGGCAGAATGGATACCACAAGGGTATGAAATCTGGGCAGATTGGGACTAGCAACAATAACTCACAACTGTCCAGAAATTGACGCGACAAAAGGACAAGGACTAACGAACAGAAATTTTTTTTTTGACAAGCGATGCAACAGATTTAATTTGTTTTTTTTTTTTTGACTAACAAAGCAGTAATGGACAGACTTGAAGACACCAAAACGAATAGATATGGATACGAGGAAAAACAAAACAAAACAACGGCCAGAATTACTAGACAACAAACGAAGGAAAAGCGGCACCACAAAGCAACAAAGCAACGAACAATTTTTTTTTTTTTTTAACACAAGGCAGCGAAATAATAAAACTACGACACAACTACGGATATAACGGAAGATACCTCCACCAAAGCTCTGAAGCCAATTGATACGTTCCTCGATCCACGGTCGAGACACGTAGCACGTTTGCCCAAGGATCTAGCGGGGATGTCCTACGCTTGGTTTGCGGAACCTTTACTCAAACGGACAACTCGATTTGATTAGGTGGTAGACGACACTCCGATGAAGGTGAATACTCCAGGGAATAGGTCGGATGAACAATCAAGGACAGGACGCGAGATTGCTTAATAACCCTTGCCAAGCAAGTTGAAAGGCACGAATTCTTTATGAAAGAAAACGAATGCACTAAAGAATTTAATTCATCAAAAACTAGTCCCTTAACCTTACAAAGCTAGCCTATTTATAGGCTCAATAAAATAACGAAAACCCTAAAGAGTGATATGAATGCGTGGATCTAGACGAACCATCAAGTTGGAACGGCGGCACGTATGACCCCTCTAAACCCCGAATTGATGAACTAAGATGAATCTCAACCCAACAACTAACGATTTAGTGAACCAACGATCTGGGATAGAAGAACGCCACAATCAAGGTGTATACTTGGTTGATAAGTTTCAAGTTGAAATAATCAAGAACTCTCAAGTATTCAAGCAAAGCTCTCTTGAAGGAGAGAAGTGAATAAACTCACAAAATATAATGTAATTTCTCGATCCTTAACAAGGGGAAGTAAGGCTATTTATAGCTTTACAAGCATTAACCCTAATCCCAAAATTGACTAAACTAACCCTACTAATTAATGACAAGGATTCGGCCAGCCCTAAGAGTTTAATGGACTGACTTTTAACTAATATTTAACTATAAAAAGGATAAATATAGAACTAGCTTAACTCTTCCTTAAGCGTGACCACTAGGTGAGGACACGCCTAACTAGCACAGGCGCTGGAGGGTCTTCTACTTGGAGCAATGTGTAAGTTTTGAATCTTCATTCTCCAAGCCTTCAATAATCTTTAAATCATCTCCAATGCGGCCTTGGATTGTACTCACAAGGCTTGTAAAGATTCACGCATCTTCTTGGCACGAGCCTTGTTGACTGGACCATTGGTACTTGAATGACTTGGGCAACTTGTGGTTTGACCAGCCTTGAGCCCTCATCAAAGAGACTTAAAGGGAGGGTCGGCTATCTTGTCTTCAAGGTGGGCCGGCCCATGCCTTCTACGAAACACTAGTCCCAACTAAATAGAAAAACAACGACTAAGGCGCTACGGGCCGGATTCGTAAGGAGGCCCACTGGAGTCTTCCTGGGCTTGGACCAAAGTGTAAGTTGCTTGATTGTTCCTTCCAAGCCTTCATATCTCTATAGCCTCCATGTTGATCGTGGGCAACTCGAACAAGGCCTTGGAGGGATTCTTTGAAGAGCTTGGCCCGTGCATGTGTGACTGGCCAATGGGACTTGGACTGGGCCCTGGTTCATGCACACATCAATTTCCTTATACATCTCAACCCAATGTGCCATCTCACAGAATTGCTGGAACTCTGATGATAGCCTGTCGGGCAAAACAATGGGTCATAATAAATTATTAAATACAAGTGGCACTCTCGGTCCGTGTTTTGTTCAGCTGTTGTTTCCCCTTTCTTCCCTTGACTCTTGGCCTCGCTTTGTTCCATGGCTAAGACCATGTCCGCGACTACGTCTTCCTTCCATATATATATATATAGTTTTTCCCCTCCCTCTTTCTTTTCTTTTCAAAAGGGTACTTTATTGAATGAATGCGAAAAATTGACTAAAATAACAAAATACAACATACCAAATGCACAAATAAACATATCCGTACATAACAGCCATATCAAGAAGACAGAAAAACAAATACACAAATACATATCAAGTTGGCCAGATAACCATGTACACAAACACACATACTAATGTCAAATGGTAGCAATATACGGGCGAATCAAAAGGAAATGGTGTAGTCGTCCCAGTCTCAGCTAAGATAACCCCGTCTGATCTCTCACGTCACTTACTATCCAAACCAGATGTCCATTGACCTCTTGTACTCATTCTAGCCAGACAAAGCCTATTCATGTTCCCAAAACGAAAATCTCAAATACTTAACCCCCATCTCAACTCTGGAGTACTCGGGCACAAGAATTCGAAATAAGACAATTCACGTCTCGAGCTGGCCAGTCCCAAGAGTAAACTATCTACAATCAAAATTCGTCCCTGACGTACCTATCTATGGTCCTCAGATACCACAGGAAAGATTTAAGGCCGATAATATTCACAATTCATAGCTTATGCTCGAACGAGCACTTAATCCTTCATACCAATTCACCACTCAGTCCAGGCTCACTCTGCGCAGAGACCACGCGAACCTGGCTCTGATACTAACTGTGACATCCCCACCTCCCCCTAAGGTGAACCAGAGGGTTCGGCGGGACCACCTGCCCAGCTCTCGCCGGGACTCAGTCGTTCACTTCAGTCCTTAATTAAAATCGAAATAAATCACAGGAATAAAGAAACCTCTTAGTCAGGTTTTATCTCTTCGGGAGATACCTCTCAGTGGTCCTTTTCCACTCGAGTCTCCTCCTGGAGTATCCTTCCTAAGTGTCTCCAAAATTTTCACACCACCCGCTCCACGACCCTTCTTAGCAAATGGCCTACCTTGCTTTCCCTGTTCTGGCCTTTGACTCTCAAGAGATGCGCTCCTTTTCTTTGCATGGAAGGTCTTCACTTGCGGCCTTGCAATTTCTGTCCTTTGAGTTTTCTCTGGAACCCCCATAGAAGCAGTGCTTGGTGCCATTGCTAAGGCCTCCTCGGAAATTCCTTCGCATTTCCTTTTTAGCTCTAAGTTCTTGTGCAAGAGCTCAATTTTTTCTGAATACTCGTGCTTCCATCGCCCTTCCCAGTATGCGGCTAGTTTCTTTTGAACTTCTATTTCGTCTCGAAGAACCACGATTTCCTTATACATCTCAACCCAATGTGCCATCTCACAGAATTGCTGGAACTCAGATGATAGACTGTCAGGCAAAACAATGGGTCATAATAAATTATTAAATACAAGTGGCACTCTCGGTCCGTGTTTTGTTCAGCTGTTGTTTCACCTTTCTTCCCTTGACTCTTGGCCTCGCTTTGTTCCATGGCTAAGACCATGGCCGCGACTATGTCTTCCTTCCATATATATATATAGTTTTTCCCCTCCATCTTTCTTTTCTTTTCAAAAAGGTACTTTAATGAATGAATGCAGTAAATTGACTAAAATAACAAAATCCAACATACCAAATACACAAATAAACATATCCGTACATAACACGCCATATCAAGAAGACAGATAAGCAAATACACAAATACATATCAAGTTGGCCAGATAACCATGTACACAAACACACATACTAACGTCAGGTGGCAGCAATATACGGGCGATTCAAAAGGAAAAGGTGAAGTCGTCCCAGTTTCAGCTAATATAACCCCGTCCGGTCTCTCACGTCACTTACTATCCAAACTAGATGTCCATTGACCTCTTGTACTCATTCTAGCCAGACAAAGCCTGTTCATGTTCCCAAAATGCAAATCTCAAATACTTAACCCCGCCTCAAATCCGGAGTACTCGGCCACAAGAATCCGAAATAAGACAATTCACGTCTCGAGCTGGCAGTCCCAAGGGTAAACTATCTACAATCGAAATTCGTCCCTGACGTACCTATCTACGGTCCGCAGATACCACAAGAAAGATGTAAGGCCTATAATATTCACAGTTCGTAGCTTATGCGGAAACGAGCACTCAATCCTTCATACCTATTCACCACTCAGTCCAGGCTCACTCCGCGCAGAGACCACACGAACCTGGCTCTGATACTACCTGTGACAACCCCACCTCCCCCTAAGGCGAACCAGAGGGTTCGGCGGACCGCCTGCCCAGCTCTCGCCGGGATTCAGTCGTTCACTTCAGTCCTCAATTAAAATCAAAATAAATCACAGGAATAAAGAAACTCTCAGTCAGGTTTTATCTCTTCGAGAGATACCTCTCAGTGGTCCTTTTCCACTCGGGTCTTCTCCTGGAGTATCCTTCCTAAGTGTCTCCAAAATTTTCACACCACCCGCTCCACGACCCTTCTTAGCAAATGGCCTACCTTGCTTACCCTGTTCTGGCCTTTGACTCTCAAGAGATGCGCTCCTTTTCTTTGCATGGAAGGTCTTCACTTGTGGCCTTGCAATTTCTGTCCTTTGAGTTTTCTCTGGAACCCTCATAGAAGTAGTGCTTGGTGCCATTGCTAAGGCCTCCTCGGAAATTCCTTCGCATTTCCTTTTTAGCTCTAAGTTCTTGTGCAAGAGCTCAATTTTTTCTGAATACTCGTGCTTCCATCGCCCTTCCCAGTATGCGGCTAGTTTCTTTTGAACTTCTATTTCGTCTCGAAGAACCACGATTTCCTTATACATCTCAATCCAATGTGCTATCTCACAGAATTGCTGGAACTCAGATGAAAGCCCGTCGGGCAAAACAATGGGTCATAATAAATTATTAAAATACAAGTGGCACTCTCGGTCCATGTACTGTTCAGCTATTGTTTCCCCTTTCTTCCCTTGACTCTTGGCCTCGCTTTGTTCCATGGCTAAGACCATGGCCGCGACTATGTCTTCCTTCCATATATATATATATAGTTTTTCCCCTCCATCTTTCTTTTCTTTTCAAAAAGGTACTTTAATGAATGAATGCAGTAAATTGACTAAAATAAAAAAATCCAACATACCAAATACACAAATAAACATATCCGTACATAACACGCCATATCAAGAAGACAGATAAGCAAATACACAAATACATATCAAGTTGGCCAGATAACCATGTACACAAACACACATACTAACGTCAGGTGGCAGCAATATACGGGCGAATCAAAAGAAAAAGGTGAAGTCGTCCCAGTTTCAGCTAATATAACCCCGTCCGGTCTCTCACGTCACTTACTATCCAAACTAGATGTCCGTTGACCTCTTGTACTCATTCTAGCCAGACAAAGCCTGTTCATGTTCCCAAAATGCAAATCTCAAATACTTAACCCCGCCTCAACTCCGGAGTACTCGGCACAAGAATCCGAAATAAGACAATTCACGTCACGAGCTGGCCAGTCCCAAGAGTAAACTATCTACAATCGAAATTCGTCCCTGACGTACCTATCTACGGTCCGCAGATACCACAAGAAAGATTTAAGGCCTACAATATTCACAGTTCGTAGCTTATGCGGAAACGAGCACTCAATCCTTCATACCTATTCACCACTCAGTCCAGGCTCACTCCGCGCAGAGACCACACGAACCTGGCTCTGATACTAACTGTGACAACCCCACCTCCCCCTAAGGCGAACCAGAGGGTTCGTCGGACCGCCTGCCCAGCTCTCGCCGGGATTCAGTCGTTCACTTCAGCCCTCAATTAAAATCGAAATAAATCACAGGAATAAAGAAACCTCTCAGTCAGGTTTTATCTCTTCGTGAGATACCTCTCAGTGGTCCTTTTCCACTCGGGTCTCCTCCTGGAGTATCCTTCCTAAGTGTCTCCAAAATTTTCACACCACCCGCTCCACGACCCTTCTTAGCAAATGGCCTACCTTGCTTACCCTGTTCTGGCCTTTGACTCTCAAGAGATGCGCTCCTTTTCTTTGCATGGAAGGTCTTCACTTGTGGCCTTGCAATTTCTGTCCTTTGAGTTTTCTCTGGAACCCCCATAGAAGTAGTGCTTGGTGCCATTGCTAAGGCCTCCTCGGAAATTCCTTCGCATTTCCTTTTTAGCTCTAAGTTCTTGTGCAAGAGCTCAATTTTTTCTGAATACTCGTGCTTCCATCGCCCTTCCCAGTATGCGGCTAGTTTCTTTTGAACTTCTATTTCGTCTCGAAGAACCACGATTTCCTTATACATCTCAACCCAATGTGCTATCTCACAGAATTGCTGGAACTCAGATGAAAGCCTGTCGGGC
This sequence comes from Coffea canephora, assembly GCA_036785865.1. NCBI lineage: Eukaryota > Viridiplantae > Streptophyta > Magnoliopsida > Gentianales > Rubiaceae > Coffea > Coffea canephora. Next base: position 29,048,567 of record CM071916.1, read on the forward strand.
AAAACAATGGGTCATAATAAATTATGAAAATACAAGTTGATACGAACGTCGCCAACCTTGTGACGAAACCCGTAAAAGATTAGCTTCAGGATCGACAAGAGGACACCAAGTTTGAAGCGGATGACCTCAACCCGTTAACCACGTGGTTAACGAACCTTGGTATAATGGTAGAAGACGCCACAACCTAGTGTGATTCTAGATTGATAAGTCACGAACACCTAGAGAAATTCTAAGGTATTCAAGAAGCCTTGGAGAAACCAAGAAAACTCTCAAAATCTGATTTATTGATTGAATGCCTAAACCATTGGAAGTGTGGGCTATTTATAGCCTTACATAGAGATGAACAACTAAATGTGGAACTAGTCTAGAGTTGTGGTCTTGACTAAGACTAACAATTGTAGGCTTGACTATTTCCATAAGACTAAGAATTGTGGGCTTGATCAAACCTTATGAGGTCATCCCTTAGGTAAACAACCTTATGAGGTCATTGCTTAGGTAAATAACCTTATGAGATCATCGCTTAGGTAAATAAAGCAAGGCTATGGACCATTAAGCCCTTATTACAATGACTTAACTAAAACAGCAAATGTGACTAGAGAAGGGTCACACATGGTTCTCTTTGGCGTGCACTACATGGATGACTTTCATTCCTTCATGCTCAAGCCCCTCCATGACCTTGGGAACAATTTCTTGGCCTTGTATCTCATGAACAAGTCCTTGGAGTTACGGGTCCTAGGGGAACTCGAATAGTTCGCAATGGTGTCTCTTGGTTCGTATCATCCCCCTCCTCTTCAAAAGGATTTGTCCTCAAATCAGCTTCATCGTCTGCAAGAAAAGGAGATAGATCAGAGACATTGAATGTAGCGCTCACATTGTACTCACCGGGTAGGTCCAGTTTGTAAGCATTGTCATTGATGCGCTTGATGACTTGGAACTGCCCATCTCCTCGGGGAAGTAATTTATTGCGCCTTTGGACTGGGAACCTTTCCTTGCGTAGATGTAACCACACCCAGTCACCAGGTTCAAACACAACGCGTTGGCGTCCCTTGTTAACCCGTTGAGCAACTTGGTCCATCCTTCGCTCAATGTTTAGGCGTACCTGCTCGTGTAATCAGTCCTAGTGGGACTTGAACCTTATCCAATGGCATAGCTTAACTCGTATCATTCCCCTCCTCTTGAAAGCAATTTGCCCACAAATTGAAGCATGAATGATGATAAGAAAAGTTACATGCCGTCGAGTCAATTTTGTTATGATTACCACAAGTTTCATCCAATGCATAAACCACTTGCTAAGCTGGAAAGTAAACCTTGTTGAACTTTGAATCTCACGAACCAGTTTCAATGTATGCCCAACTTGATCGCTTATGATCATGAGGTAAGGATCCTCAAAGTGATGCGATGTAGATCCTATGAAATCAGACTCCTCAAACTTGAATAAGCTTGCAAAGTATGGAAGCTGACTTGGTGAAGTTGGAGCTTCAAGTGGACTAGGTACAAGATGAGCATAGGTATTGTAGTGACCATTGAAGACCTCGCTCCTTGTGTAAACTCGTGGAACGTGGTCGATTCTAATGTCTTGAGGGTACACATAGTTTGATCCTCCAAAGACGTGAACAGCGTTGAAATCATCCGATTCCATGAATGGGAACCAAATTGATCTAACTCCTAGAAGACAAACTCCATGGAAACTCGCAAATTGTACAAGTGACTTTGGGATGGAACATTGTAAGATCAAAGCGATTGCACTTTGCTTAACCTGCACAAAACAAGGAACACTAGACAGAGCAATGTTAAGGTGGCAATAAACCCCCTCACTCTCATTTTTGTTGAAACTTAAAATCTCAGTCAATACTTTGGATATTTCAATCTCTTTCTCATGCTCAATAGCTGTCTTTTTCCTCTCATTATTTTCAACCTCTTTCTCCTTTTCAACTCCCTCGGATTTTACCTCATCAGTCACAATTTCCTCATCTAGCTCTTTTTTCATACTATAATGCTCATGCTCACTTTTCATGTATGCTAGATCAGTACAAAGTTGGTCATAAATAAGTGGTACAAGTGCAGAACGACGACCATTAAATAAGAAGGAATACTTATTAGTATGTCCATCATATTTAACTTCTTGCCTCAACATCCACGCCTTGCCCAGCAACACATGTGTCATTTGAATTGGGACTACATCACACAACACCTCATCCACATACTTGCCAATTTGAATAGGTACAAGTGTGTGCTTAGTAACCCAAACATCACCATGAGCACTCGGCAACTTATACGGTTGAAGATGATCAATAGTTGGAAGATTTAATTTGTGAACCATGATAGCGCTTGCAAGATTGATTTCACAACTCTTATCAATGGCCAAGCTGCATGTTTTATCTTTGACACCACAACGAGTATAAAACCAATCATGCAACTGAGATTTGACGATATCCAATTGCTCATCTACACCACGTAATGCTACTTCTTTGACTCCCTTAGGATCAAGAAGAAGATGTTGTAAGCTAGCTTTTAAATGCCTCGTATTCGCCATGATGTATGAGGAAACCTGCAAAAAATTAGTGAAACAAAAGATATTTTTCCTCGCCACACAAGCTCACATGTTTACACTCGTCACTCGTGTATCACTCAAGTGTTTAAAACACTCTAATTTTCTCAAGGTTCTGCTTGCTCTCGTGTTTGAACACTCTAATGAACTCACCAAGGTATTTTCAAGGCTCCTCGGTCAACTCCTCGAACAAGTTAGAACTCCTTCTAGTGTGGATCGACTTACCAACCAGGGTCACAAGATTGTAGCACTTTGAACGAAAAAAAAAATAAAAGATGAAGGGACTGACCATGACTCAAAGAATGACTCAAAGTTGAATTTTAAGGATCCTAGACAAAACTCTATCCAAAACTGGAATTTTGAGCTGCTGGTTGCTGCATTTGTGGTCAGTGTTTTGGTAGGTAAATGGACACTTAGAGGATTCACAATGACACTTAAAACTGACCTAATGATGCACGAAAATTTTCAGAATTAATGATTGGACAGAAATCCCCAATGGTTGCAAAGATGGAATCCGAATGGAAGATGAATTTGTGTTGCGGTAGGACTGTTTTGGAAACCCAAGGCTGGCTTTTCTTCCTTAATCCTTTGGAAATGAGGATTAGTCTTCCTATTTACTGGTTCCCATGAATTCTAAGGTCAAGTTCAAGATTGGAATTGATTTGGTTGTTTTTGGGAACAAGGGTGGAAAATTTGACTTGAACAGGTTGGAAAATTTGACTTGAATAGGCTAAATGTTCTTCTTCTTCCTTTGTTTTTGTTTTATAATCAGCCAAGAAGAGTCAAATTTCGTGGCTAAAATGTTCTTAGTCAAGAAAGAAGATTGTTGTGGTGAAGACAAGGATTTTGGCAGCTGGAATTTTGTTGCCTTGTTGTTTACCAAGATTTGGTTCCCAAAACCCAGAAACTTCAAGATTCTTTCAAGAATTCAAGATGTTAATTTCCAGAATTCAAGAAACACGAAATTGAAGATGATTTCCTCCCCAAACAATACAAGATTTCACGATTTGATCAAGACAGATTTTGGTTGTCTTCAAGAATCCCAACTAAAGTTCCAAGAACTTCAAGATTGTGGGTTTAAACAATCAGGAACTTCAAGAAACCCAAGTTTTGATCAAGACAGATTTGCAGGAATTTTTGATCAAGTTTTGTAAGGTTAGCCGGCTATTTTTTTTTTTTTGTATGTAAACAAGAACACAAGGTAATAACTAGATAGGACTCTAAAACCCTTGCTACAAATTGATTTTTTCGGATGAACAGTAACCTCGAATGATCAAATAGAACAAAAGACTGGAATTGAATGGATATAACAGGATAGAAACAAGACTCAAACAAAGAATCAAGAATAAGACACACAAAAAAAAGGCTGGGCCAAACAAGGCTAACCACAGCAATTAACAACAACTAGACACAAGTTCATGTCGTAACAAATCTGGAAAAATAACGCAAGAACACGAAGTAACAAATCTGGAAATTGCGGATAGCAACTTAGAACACGAAAACAGAATTTTCGACAACTTGACTCGAAAAGCAAATAAAAAAAAGGATATAACGTGATACCTCTTAATTAGCTCTGATTACCAACTGATAAGAAGTCGTCAACCTTGTGACGAAACCCGTAAAAGATTAGCTTCAGGATCGACAAGAGGACACCAAGTTTGAAGCGGATGACCTCAACCCGTTAATCACGTGGTTAACGAACCTTGGTATAATGGTAGAAGACGCCACAACCTAGTGCGATTCTAGATTGATAAGTCACGAACACCTAGAGAAATTCTAAGGTATTCAAGAAGCCTTGGAGAAACCAAGAAAACTCTCAAAATCTGATTTATTGATTGAATGCCTAAACCATTGGAAGTGTGGGCTATTTATAGCCTTACATAGAGATGAACAACTAAATGTGGAACTAGTCTAGAGTTGTGGTCTTGACTAAGACTAACAATTGTAGACTTGACTATTTCCATAAGACTAAGAATTGTGGGCTTGATCAAACCTTATGAGGTCATCCCTTAGGTAAACAACCTTATGAGGTCATTGCTTAGGTAAATAACCTTATGAGATCATCGCTTAGGTAAATAAAGCAAGGCTATGGACCATTAAGCCCTTATTACAATGACTTAACTAAAACAGCAAATGTGACTAGAGAAGGGTCACACATGGTTCTCTTTGGCGTGCACTACATGGATGACTTTCATTCCTTCATGCTCAAGCCCCTCCATGACCTTGGGAACAATTTCTTGGCCTTGTATCTCATGAACAAGTCTTTGGAGTTCCTCCCTCATCTTCTTAGCTCGTGCTCGAGTTACGGATCCTAGGGGAACTCGAATAGTTCGCAATGGTGTCTCTTGGTTCGTATCACAAGTGGCACTCTCGGTCCGTGTACTGTTCAGCTACTGTTTCCCCTTTCTTCCCTTGACTCTTGGCCTCGCTTTGTTCCATGGCTAAGACCATGGCCGCGACTATGTCTTCCTTCCATATATATATATAGTTTTTCCCCTCCATCTTTCTTTTCTTTTCAAAAAGGTACTTTAATGAATGAATGCAGTAAATTGACTAAAATAACAAAATCCAACATACCAAATACACAAATAAACATATCCGTACATAACACGCCATATCAAGAAGACAGATAAGCAAATACACAAATACATATCAAGTTGGCCAGATAACCATGTACACAAACACACATACTAACGTCAGGTGGCAGCAATATACGGGCGAATCAAAAGGAAAAAGTGAAGTCGTCCCAGTTTCAGCTAATATAACCCCGTCCGGTCTCTCACGTCACTTACTATCCAAACTAGATGTCCATTGACCTCTTGTACTCATTCTAGCCAAACAAAGCCTGTTCATTTCCCAAAATGTAAATCCAAATACTTAACCCCGCCTCAACTCCGGAGTACTCGGCACAAGAATCCGAAATAAGACAATTCACGTCACGAGCTGGCCAGTCCCAAGAGTAAACTATCTACAATCGAAATTCGTCCCTGGCGTACCTATCTACGGTCCGCAGATACCACAAGAAAGATTTAAGGCCTATAATATTCACAGTTCGTAGCTTATGCGGAAACGAGCACTCAATCCTTCATACCTATTCACCACTCAGTCCAGGCTCACTCCGCGCAGAGACCACGCGAACCTGGCTCTGATACTAACTGTGACAACCCCACCTCCCCCTAAGGCGAACCAGAGGGTTCGTCGGACCGCCTGCCCAGCTCTCGCCGGGATTCAGTCGTTCACTTCAGCCCTCAATTAAAATCGAAATAAATCACAGGAATAAAGAAACCTCTCAGTCAGGTTTTATCTCTTCGTGAGATACCTCTCAGTGGTCCTTTTCCACTCGGGTCTCCTCCTGGAGTATCCTTCCTAAGTGTCTCCAAAATTTTCACACCACCCGCTCCACGACCCTTCTTAGCAAATGGCCTACCTTGCTTACCCTGTTCTAGCCTTTGACTATCAAGAGATGCGCTCCTTTTCTTTGCATGGAAGGTCTTCACTTGTGGCCTTGCAATTTCTGTCCTTTGAGTTTTCTCTGGAACCCCCATAGAAGTAGTGCTTGGTGCCATTGCTAAGGCCTCCTCGGAAATTCTTTCGCATTTCCTTTTTAGCTCTAAGTTCTTGTGCAAGAGCTCAATTTGTTCTGAATACTCGTGCTTCCATTGCCCTTCCCATTATGCGGCTAGTTTCTTTTGAACTTCTATTTTGTCTCGAAGAACCACGATTTCCTTATACATCACAACCCAATGTGCCATCTCACAGAATTGCTGGAACTCTGATGATAGCCTGTCGGGCAAAACAATGGGTCATAATAAATTATTAAATACAAGTGGCACTCTCGGTCCGTCTGTTGTTCAGCTGTTCTTTCCCCTTTCTTCCCTTGACTCTTGGCCTCGCTTTGTTCCACGGCTAAGACCATGTCCGCGGCTACGTCTTCCTTCCATATATATATATATATATATAGTTTTTCTCTCCCTCTTTCTTTTCTTTTCAAAAGGGTACTTTATTGAATGAATGCAGTAAATTGACTAAAACAACAAAATACAACATACCAAATACACAAATAAACATATCCGCACATAACACGCCATATCAAGAAGATAGATAAGCAAATACACAAATACATATCAAGTTGGCCAGATAACCATGTACACAAACACACATACTAACGTCAGATGGTAGCAATATACGGGCGAATCAAAAGGAAATGGTGTAGTCGTCCCAGTCTCAGCTAAGATAACCCCGTCCGGTCTCTCACGTCACTTACTATCCAAACTAGATGTCCATTGACCTCTTGTACTCATTCTAGCCAGACAAAGCCTGTTCATGTTCCCAAAACGTAAATCGTAAATACTTAACCCCATCTCAACTCTGGAGTACTCGGGTACAAGAATTCGAAATAAGACAATTCACGTCTCGAGTTGGCCAGTCCCAAGAGTAAACTATCTACAATCAAAATTCATCCCTAACGTACCTATCCACGGTCCTCAGATACCACAGGAAAGATTTAAGGCCGATAATATTCACAATTCATAGCTTATGCTCGAACGAGCACTTAATACTTCATACCAATTCACCACTCAGTCCAGGCTCACTCCGCCCAGAGACCACGCGAACCTGGCTCTGATACTAACTGTGACAGCCCCACCTCCCCCTAAGGCGAACCAGAGGGTTCGGCGGACCACCTGCTCAGCTCTCGCCGGGACTCAGTCGTTCACTTCTGTCCTTAATTAAAATTGAAATAAATCACAGGAATAAAGAAACCTCTCAGTCAGGTTTTATCTCTTCGTGAGATACCTCTCAGTGGTCCTTTTCCACTCGGGTCTCCTCCTGGAGTATCCCTCCTAAGTGTCTCCAAAATTTTCACACTACCCGCTCCACGACCCTTCTTAGCAAATGGCCTACCTTGCCTACCCTATTCTGGCCTTTGACTCTCAAGAGATACGCTCCTTTTCTTTGCATGGAAGCTCTTCACTTGTGGCCTTGCAATTTCTGTCCTTTGAGTTTTTTCTGGAACCCCCATAGAAGTAGTGCTTGGTGCCATTGCTAAGGCCTCCTCGGAAATTCCTTCGCATTTCCTTTTTAGCTCTAAGTTCTTGTGCAAGAGCTCAATTTTTTCTGAATACTCGTGCTTCCATCGCCCTTCCCAGTATGCGGCTAGTTTCTTTTGAATTTCTATTTCGTCTCGAAGAACCACGATTTCCTTATACATCTCAACCCAATGTGCCATCTCACAGAATTGCTGGAACTCAGATGATAGCCTGTCGGGCAAAACAATGGGTCATAATAAATTATTAAATACAAGTGGCACTCTCGGTCCGTGTTTTGTTCAGCTGTTGTTTCACCTTTCTTCCCTTGACTCTTGGCCTCGCTTTGTTCCACGGCTAAGACCATGTCCGCGACTACATCTTCCTTCCATATATATATATAGTTTTTCCCCTCCATCTTTCTTTTCTTTTCAAAAATGTACTTTAATGAATGAATGCAGTAAATTGACTAAAATAAGAAAATCCAACATACCAAATACACAAATAAACATATCCGTTCATAACACGCCATATCAAGAAGACAGATAAGCAAATACACAAATACATATCAAGTTGGCCAGATGACCATGTACACAAACACACATACTAACGTCAGGTGGCAGCAATATATGGGCGAATCAAAAGGAAAAGGTGAAGTCGTCCCAGTTTCAGCTAATATAACCCCGTCCGGTCTCTCACGACACTTACTATCCAAACTAGATGTCCATTGACCTCTTGTACTCATTCTAGCCAGACAAAGCCTGTTCATGTTCCCAAAATGCAAATCTCAAATACTTAACCCCGCCTCAAATCCGGAGTACTCGGCCACAAGAATCCAAAATAAGACAATTCACGTCTTGAGCTGGCCAGTCCCAAGAGTAAACTATCTACAATCGAAATTTCTCCCTGACGTACCTATCTACGGTCCGCAGATACCACAAGAAAGATTTAAGGCCTATAATATTCACAGTTCATAGCTTATGCTGAAACGAGCACTCAATCCTTCATACCTATTCACCACTCAGTCTAGGCTCACTCCGCGCAGAGACCACGCGAACCTGGCTCTGATACTAACTGTGACAACCCCACCTCCCCCTAAGGCGAACCAGAGGGTTCGGCGGACCGCCTGCCCAGATCTCGCCGGGATTCAGTCGTTCACTTCAGTCCTCAATTAAAATCAAAATAAATCACAGGAATAAAGAAACCTCTCAGTCAGGTTTTATCTCTTCGTGAGATACCTCTCAGTGGTCCTTTTCCACTCTGCTCTTCTCCTGGAGTATCCTTCCTAAGTGTCTCCAAAATTTTCACACCACCCGCTCCACGACCCTTCTTAGCAAATTGTCTACCTTGCTTACCCTGTTTTGGCCTTTGACTCTCAAGAGATGCGCTCCTTTTCTTTGCATGGAAGGTCTTCACTTGTGGCCTTGCAATTTCTGTCCTTTGAGTTTTCTCTGGAACCCCCATAGAAGTAGTGCTTGGTGCCATTGCTAAGGCCTCCTCGAAAATTCCTTCGCATTTCCTTTTTAGCTCTAAGTTCTTGTGCAAGAGCTCAATTTTTTCAGAATACTCGTGCTTCCATCGCCTTTCCCAGTATGCGGCTAGTTTCTTTTGAACTTCTATTTCGTCTCGAAGAACCACGATTTCCTTATACATCTCAACCCAATGTGCTATCTCACAGAATTGCTGGAACTCAGATGACAGCCTGTCGGGCAAAACAATGGGTCATAATAAATTATTAAATACAAGTGGCACTCACGGTCCGTGTTCTATTCAGCTGTTGTTTTCCCTTTCTTCTCTTGACTCTTGGCCTCGCTTTGTTCCACGGCTATGACCATGTCCGCGACTACGTCTTCCTTCCATATATATATATATATATATAGTTTTTCCCCTTCCTCTTTTTTTTCTTTTCAAAAAGGTACTTTAATGAATGAATGCAGTAAATTGACTAAAATAACAAAATCCAACACACCAAATACACAAATAAACATATCCGCACATAACACGCCATATCAAGAAGACAGATAAGCAAATACACAAATACATATCATATTGGCCAGATAACCATGTACACAAACACACATACTAACGTCAGGTGGTAGCAATATACGCGCGAATCAAATGGAAAAGGTGAAGTCGTCCCAGTCTCAGCTAAGATAACCCCGTCCGGTCTCTCACGTCACTTACTGTTCAAACAAGATGTCCATTGACCTCTTGTACTCATTCTAGCCAGACAAAGCCTGTTCACGTACCCAAAATGCAAATCTCAAATACTTAACCCCGCCTCAACTCTGGAGTACTCGGGCACAAGAATTCGAAATAAGACAATTCACGTCTCGAGCTGGCCAGTTCCAAGAGTAAACTATCTACAATCGAAATTCGTCCCTGACGTACCTATCTACGGTCCTCAGATACCACAGGAAAGATTTAAGGCCTATAATATTCACAATTCATGCTTATGCTCGAACGAGCACTTAATCCTTCATACCAATGCACCACTCAGTCCAGGCTCACTCCGCGCAGAGACCACGCGAACCTGGCTCTGATACTAACTGTGACAACCCCACCTCCTCCTATGGCGAACCAGAGGGTTCGTCGGACCGCCTGCCCAGCTCTCGCCGGGATTCAGTCGTTCACTTCAGCCCTCAATTAAAATCGAAATAAATCACAGGAATAAAGAAACCTCTCAGTCAGGTTTTATCTCTTCGTGAGATACCTCTCAGTGGTCCTTTTCCACTCGGGTCTCCTCCTGGAGTATCCTTCCTAAGTGTCTCCAAAATTTTCACACCACCCGCTCCACGACCCATCTTAGCAAATGGCCTACCTTGCTTACCCTGTTCTGGCCTTTGACTCTCAAGAGATGCGCTCCTTTTCTTTGCATGGAAGATCTTCACTTGTGGCCTTGCAATTTCTGTCCTTTGAGTTTTCTATGGAACCCCCATAGAAGTAGTGCTTGGTGTCATTGCTAAGGCCTCCTCGGAAAATCCTTCGCATTTCCTTTTTAGCTCTAAGTTTTTGTGCAAGAGATCAATTTTTTCTGAATACTCGTGCTTACATCGCCCTTCCCAGTATGCGGCTAGTTTCTTTTGAACTTCTATTTCGTCTCGAAGAACCATGATTTCCTTATACATCTCAACCCAAGGTGCCATCTCACAGAATTGCTGGAACTCAGATGATAGCCTGTCGGGCAAAACAATGGGTCATAATAAATTATTAAATACAAGTGGCCCTCTCAGTCCGTGTTTTGTTTAGCTGTTGTTTCCCCTTTCTTCACTTGACTTTTGGCCTCGCTTTGTTCTACGGCTAAGACCGTGTCCGCGACTACGTCTTCCTTATATATATATATATATATATATAGTTTTTCCCCTCCCTCTTTCTTTTCTTTTCAAAAGGGTACTTTAATGAATGAATGCAGCAAATTGACTAAAATAACAAAATCCAACATATCAAATACACAAATAAACATATCCGCACATTACACGCCATATCAAGAAGACAGATAAGCAAATACACAAATTGATGTGTGCACGGACCTTGGCCCACCAATGACCCAGTTCAAGTACCATTGGGCCCAGTCACATGTGCACGGGCTAAGCAATTCAAGGAACGTTCAAGACCAACATGGAGTTCTCTAAGATATTGAGGGCTTGGAGAGAGACAATCGAGTCATTTACACCATGATCCAAGTCCGCGAAGAGTCAAGCGGGCCACCAAGAGAATAAGGCCTTAGGCCCCATCAATTAGTTAGCAATTAGTTAATGATTAAGTAAGAACATGGGCCGGCCCATCTTGTTCCAAAAACATGGGCCGACTTTTTCCTTTTCCTAGCCTTTAGGGTTTTAGTCACTTTAGCCTATAAATAGGCTTGCTTTGTAAGGTTTAAGGGTAGACGTTTTATCAATAAAGTTTGGCATATTTTCGATTCTTCTTGAGAGAGAGATTCGACCCCTTTACTTGCTTTGGCAAGGGTTTTGAGCAGTCTTGCGTCTCGTCCTAGATTGTTCTACCGACCTATCCCGTGGAGTATCCACCTTCATTGGAGTCGTCGTCCTACCATCTTGAATCAAATCGTGTCGTCCGTTTGGTTCTAGATCCCGCAAATTCCAAGCGTTGGACATCCTTGCTAGATCCTTGGGCAAACGTGCTACGTGTCTCGAAACGTGTTGATCGAGGAACGTATCAGTTGGCTTCAGAGCTTTGGTGGAGGTATCTTCCATTATATCCGTAGTTTTATCTTAGTTTTTCCTTATTTCCGCTGCACTTGATTCAAAAAGAGAAAAAAAAAGTTTCCGTAGTCGTGTTGCTTGCGTTTTGTTGTGCAAATCTGGCCGCAAATTTGCTCTTGATACTGAGTCGCTAGTGCCACCATCAATTCTGTCCGCAACTTGGTCCTTGTTGTTGAGTTGCTAGTTGATTGCAATCTGCCCGTGTGTATCTTCTAGTTGTTCAAGCATAATCTGTCCGTGTGTGTGTTCAGCTTGTTGTCCTAAAATTCAGTCCGTCGTTGTGTCTCCGTGTGTCACGAATCTGTCCGCGGCTTGGCTCCTCCTTGGCGTCAATTTCTGTCCGTGTTTGCGTTGAAATTTCTGGTCATGTCTTGGTGTTTTGTGTCCGTAGTCACTGCCCAAAGTAGTTGTGCCGTGACCAGCAAGAAAATAAAAAAATAAAAAAAAGGGGTGCGGCGGCTAGGGTGTCTTTCCCTTCTTGTCACATCTTGCGTTTGTAGCAACCTATCCAGAAAGTTGTTCCCCGCTATTTGCTATAGTTTGTCTCATTTGTGGTCTGAAATCTGGTGTGTTGTTGTGTTGTTCGAGTCTTGTAAACAACCCAGCAAAAGTCAAAAAAAAAAAAAAGAGAAAAAAAGGAGTAGAGGGTCACATACCTTATTGTTCGGGAATCGTGGCTGGAATTGTCTTGTTGGGGGCTGCCGACCCAGTTTTGCTATTAAACCTTGATTATTTGTGATTAGTTCTTACAATCTTGGGCAACAAAACCTAACTTGGGTAGTTCTTGAGCTTCTTGATCAAAAATCTTGAAGTTCTTGGGCAACCGAGACTGATTTGGGCAATTCTTGACCGAGGGAAGGGGATTTCTCTTTCTTGGCCATCTTGAATATTGATCCGAACTAGAGGAGTCCTTGGGACTGACATTACGTACTTGGAAACATTAGTTTGAGCCACAAAAAAAAAAAGGGAAAGATCCGGCTCTTAAGGTTTCCTACTTGGGAAAACCAAGTCCCACCTTTGACTCCAATTAATCCTACCTTTGTTGGGATTAATAGCTGCCAAGAACTTTGGCCAAGGCCCAAGCTTCACTGCCCATATAATCACCAATTCAGTCTCCCAGTCGGCCAAACACCAAGCCACTTCCCAAAGCCTTGACCGACATAAACAACCCCACATACTAACCAATTCAGTTTTTCCAAAACACCGCCGGCCATCACACCCAATCATTTCCAAAGCCTTCACCGACTCAACAGTCCACTTTATATAAAATCCAGCCTTCCATCAACCACCCTCCACCGCCCACATATAACCAATTCAAATAAACAATTCAGTTTCCCAAATTCTGTCTCACATTCGGCCACCACACCAAAACCATTTCCCAATGTCTTGACCGACAACCACTGCCCATATATTCACCAATTCGGTTTCCCAAATTCAGTTTCTGATACGTTCCTCGATCCACGGTCGAGACACGTAGCACGTTTGCCCAAGGATCTAGCGGGGATGTCCTACGCTTGGTTTGCGGAACCTTTACTCAAACGGACAACTCGATTTGATTGGAGGTGGTAGACGACACTCCGATGAAGGTGAATACTCCAGGGGAATAGGTCGGATGAACAATCAAGGACAGGACGCGAGATTGCTCAATAACCCTTGCCAAGCAAGTTAAAGGCACGAATTCTTATGAAAGAAAACGAATGCACTAAGAATTTTATTAATCAAAAGCTAGTTCTTAACCTTACAAAGCTAGCCTATTTATAGGCTAAGGAAAACAATAAAGAAACCCTAAGTAATCCTAAAAGGGGTGGTCGGCCATCTTAGTGTAAGGTGGGCCGGCCCATTCTACTAAGTAAGCTATTCCAATAAGTGTCAAAGGCTAAGGCCCTACTCGGCCGAATCCCTTGGAGACCCACTTGAGTCGTCATGGGCTTGGATCAAGGTGTAATTGGCCCAGTGGTCTTTCTCTAAGCCCTCAATATCTTTGTGAACTCCATGTTGGTCTTGGACGACTCTCACCAGGGCTTGGAGTGATTCTTTGAACAGCTTGGCCCGTGAACGTGTGACTGGGCCCAGTGGGACTCGGACTGGGTCATCGCGTGGGCCGAGGCCCGTGCACACATCAGTCCCCTCCTCTTGAGAAGGATTTGCCCTCAAATCTGGATCCTGCTCGTCAAGGAATGGGCTGAGGTCCCCAACGTTGAAGGTTGCACTAACGTTGTAGTCCCCAGGCAGCTCCAATGTGTATGCATTGTCATTGACCCGTTGGAGTACCCGAAATGGTCCATCCCCTCTTGGGGATAATTTGCTTTGACGTTGCTTGGGGAAACGCTCTTTTCTTAAGTGTAGCCACACCCAATCTCCAGGCTCAAAAATCATCTTGCGGCGGTGCTTGTTGGCTTGTTGGATGTATTGCTGCGTGCGCTTCTCGATGTTTGCTCGCACAGCTTCATGTAACCTGCGTACAAACCCAGCTTTCTTTTCCCCATCTAAGCTTGTTTGCTCAGAGGAAGGTAAGGGCACCAGATCAAGGGGGGTGAGGGGGTTGAAGCCATAAACAATCTCAAAGGGAGAATATTGAGTTGCACTATGCACAGTGCGATTGTAGGCAAATTCAACATGAGGTAAGCACTCTTCCCAAGACTTAAGATTCTTTTTAATCAAGGTCCGAAGTAAAGTGCCAAGTGTGCGATTGACAACTTCAGTTTGTCCATCGCTTTGAGGATGACTAGTGGTGGAAAATAATAACCTAGTGCCAAGTTTGGACCACAAGGTCTTCCAAAAGTAACTCAGGAATTTCACATCCCTGTCACTAACAATAGTCCTAGGCATGCCATGCAGGCGGACAATCTCTTTGAAAAATAAAGTAGCAACATGAGATGCATCATCAGTTTTGTGACAAGGAATGAAATGCGCCATCTTAGAAAATCTATCAACCACAACATAGATGGAGTCATTACCCCTTGGTGATCTAGGCAATCCTAATACAAAGTCCATAGACAAGTCAATCCAGGGATGGTGTGGAATAGGTAATGGGGTATACAAGCCATATGGATTTGTCTTAGACTTTGCCTTGTGGCAAGTAGCACACCTACCAACCATGCGTTCAACATCTCTACGCATATGGGGCCAGTAAAAGTGCTCTTGCAACATGGCCAGAGTCTTGGCGATGCCAAAGTGGCCCATGAGACCACCACTATGTGCCTCTCGGATCAAAAGGTCACGAATGGAAGAATTAGGCACACACAATTTATCTACATGGAATAGAAATCCATCATGCAAAAAGTACTTTCCATGCGGGTTCTTAACACAAGCAGCATAGATATCACCAAAGTCATGATCATGTGTATAGAGTTCCTTAACCATTTCGAACCCTAGTAACTTGGCATCCAGAAGTGCCAGCAATGAATGTCTACGTGATAATGCATCAGCCACTACATTCGTTTTGCCAGTCTTATATTTAATGACATACGAAAAGGTGTCAATGAAGCTTACCCATTTGGCATGTCGCTTGCTTAGCTTGGGCTGTCCCTTGAGGTACTTCAATGACTCGTGATCAGTGTGTATCACGAACTCCCGAGGGCGAAGATGGTGTTGCCAAGTCTCCAAGGCCCTCACTAGTGCGTACAACTCCTTGTCGTACGTGGGGTAGTTTAACGTAGCCCCTCCCAGTTTCTCGCTGAAGAAGGCACACGGCCTCTTGTCTTGCATGAGGACTGCTCCAATACCTACACCAGAAGCATCACAGTCAATTTCAAAGGTCTTGTTAAAGTTTGGTAATGCTAACACAGGTGCATGGGTGAGTGTCCTTAAGGGCGAGGAACACTTGTTCTTGGGATTCCCCCCAGTGGAACTTGTCATCCTTCTTTGTCACGGCGGTCAATGGGGCGGCAATGGTGCTAAAGTTTTTGACAAATCGCCGATAAAAACCCGCCAATCCAAGAAAGCTGCGCACGTCAGGAACGGATGTAGGGGTTGGCCATTGCTCGATGGCCTCAATCTTGGATTTGTCCACCTTGATGCCCTGCGAACTCACAACATAGCCTAGAAACACAAGCTCGTTAGTACAAAAGGTGCACTTTTTGAGGTTAGCGTATAGACGCGCCTGTCGAAGTGCCTCGAGGACTAATCTTACATGCTCCAGGTGCTCATGCTCACTACGACTATAGATCAGAATGTCATCAAAGTAAACAATGACAAATTTACCAATAAAATGTCTCAAAACATGGTTCATGAGGCGCATGAAGGTGCTAGGGGCGTTAGTCAAGCCAAAAGGCATAACTAACCACTCATAGAGACCATGTTTGGTTTTGAAGGCTGTCTTCCATTCATCTCCTTCCTTCATCCTAATTTGATGATAGCCACCCCTCAAGTCAATCTTGGTGAAAATAATAGCACCATCGAGTTCATCCAACATATCATCAAGTCTAGGAATGGGATGCCGATATTTGACAGTGATAGCATTTACAGCCCGGCAGTCAGTGCACATGCGCCAAGTGCCATCCTTTTTGGGGACAAGGACCACAGGCACAGCGCAGGGACTTAGACTCTCCTTCACCCATCCCTTACCTAACAGGCCATCTACTTGCCTTTGAAGCTCCTTGGTCTCCTCGGGACCCATGCGGTAGGCAGGTTTGTTGGGTAATGGTGCTCCAGGAACGAGGTCGATTTGGTGTTCAATTCCCCGAATGGGTGGTAAGCCATCAGGGACCTCGTCAGGGAAAACATCCTCAAATTCCTGTAAGAGAGCCACTATGCTTGCAGGCAGCGCCTTGTTGAGCTCAGCAACATCTAAGAGCACATGCTTGCAAATCATGAGAAGTATAGGCTGATTAGAGTTTACCACTTTTCTAACATCTTTTGCCTTAATAATCATGTTATGCTTCCTAGTGGGAGGTGCGGCAGGTGGTTTGTCGCGTAGACCCCTAGGTGTGCTCCCTTGATCCTTGGTTGATGGCTCAGTCGTAGATGTGGAGCCTTGACCAGGGTCGACCGCCTTGAGTTTCCTCCTTTGACGGTCTTGTTCACACTCTCTTTGCAAAAGTAGTTGGTCCTCATAAACTTGTGCAGGCGTGAGAGGTGTAAGGACCTTACGTTTGCCATCGTGCAAAAGTGTGTACTTATTCGCTCTTCCATCGAATGTGACATGTTTGTCAAATTGCCAGGGCCTTCCCAAGATGATATGTGTAGCATGCATTGGCACTACGTCGCACACGATTTCATCAATGTAGGTACCAATGGAGAAGGGAATGCGTACTTGTTTGAAGACTCGTACTTCACCATCCTCACTTAGCCATTGGAGGCGGTAAGGATGTGGATGCCTGGTAGTGGGGAGTCCTAGACTTTCAACCATGAGCAAACTGGCCACGTTCGTGCAACTTCCACCGTCGATGATGAGACTGCAGACTTTGTCTCCTACCTTACAGCGGGTGTAGAATAGGTTTTCGCGTTGTAGCTGCTCATCCTCCTTGACGCGGGCGGTTAGCACTCGTCGTGCTACTAGGCAACCTACTTCTCCTCGTGTAGGCGAGCAAGCCTCCCCAGCTGGCTCTTCTTCCAGGCAGTCATCTTCTACTAGTTCGGGCACGTCATCACATTCGTCATCATCCGACACGATTTCGCCATTGTGAGTTATCAGCATTACCCGTTGGTTTGGACATTGAGATTGAATATGCCCAAACCCTTGGCACTTAAAGCATTTGATGTCCCTACTCCTAGCTTTAGGAGTTTCTTGCGGTGCCTTAGAAGTAGACCTGGACACATCAGAAACCTTGTTAGGTGTAGAATAGGCATTCCGGGTAGAAGCATTACCTTGGAAAAGGTTAGAATAGTTTGATGTTGTTGCATTTCCAGCTTCGTGGGTCACTCTTCGTGGTTGGTTGCCTTTCCACGAGGTGGTGGTGGAAGGTTGGAAAGTACGGCCTCCCCGTCTTAATTTCTTCCCCCGTTCGGCCTTAATGGCGAGTTCTAGAAGGTCGTGCATGTCCAAGTAATGTTGAAGCTCCAAGGCATCCTGAAGGTCAGGGTTGAGACCCCTAAGAAACCTAGCCATTGTGGCTTCATTGTCTTCTTGAATGTTGGCCCTCATCATGGCCATCTCGATTTCTTTGTGGTAATCCTCCACACTCATGTTGCCTTGCGTGAGTGTTTGCAGCTTAGAGTGGAGATCACGATTGTAGTAGCTAGGAACAAACCGCTTGCGCATTAGTGCCTTGAGTTCTCGCCAAGTCCGGACACGTGGTTCTCCCATCCTCCTCCTCGTGGTCCTCACTTGGTCCCACCAGACGAGTGCGTAGTCGGTGAACTCCACGGTGGCAACCTTCACTTTTTGTTCCTCGCTATAGTCGTAGCAGTCGAAGACCATCTCGATGCGGCCTTCCCACTCCAAGTAAGCCTCAGGGTCACTTTTGCCTTTGAATGCGGGAACTTGTATTTTAAGCCCCTTGATTTCGTTTTTGGGCATGTCCCTTGTAGGCCTCTCAGGTCGTTCCTCATCCTCACTAGCGGAGTAGTCTTCGCCATTTGTGTCTTTGGTGTTGTCGCGCCCCATTTTTTGATGAATGAATGAATGTGTGTGATGATGTGAGATGTGAAGTGTGGTGTGAATGTGTGCAAAATTAAAAGTAAAAGGCCATGGGACCTTGGAAAGCGACGATTTGGCCAAATGAAATTTAAAAAGGGTTTTTTAAATATGGAAAACGGAGTCGCCACTTGGTATAGATTTGGGGTGTACCAAGTCACCCAAAAAGTGTTTTTAAAGACAAAGTAGTAAAACCCTTTTTAAAACGACTCCTAGTCCACGTAAGCCAAAGAAAAAGGTTCGGGGGTCACGTTTGACAAAGGGGAAGGCAAGTGATAGAATCCAAGGCACCCCTTTGACCTAGCCAAGGCTAGTTGCGCGACTTAACCTTACCTTTCCTAATTTTCTACCCAATATATGTTCACACGTTGGATATGACTATATGAATGCAAAACGGAAAGAAAAATGCAAACCTAAATTCTACGATATCTCTGTGAGGCTTTTGGTCCCAAACCACATGAATTGTGGCGGCCAACAAAGGAAAATCTCATAGAGGTCGATTAATGCAAATGAGATTCAAGCGTGCAAGTGTGAAAGTGTATGAAAGATGCAAGAAATGCAAGTGCAAGTGTGCGAAATTGTATAAAGGTGCTTGTGTGAAATTGTAAAACAAATTCAAGTGTTTTCGTGTGCAAGTGTATGAAAATAGAATAATAGATATATAAGGTAAAGTGGAATTTCATTTGTGAAGTGAAAATAAGCAAGTGATAGGTAAAATGTAGTAAAAAATATGGTTTGAGAAATGTGGAGAAATGTGGTTAAGAGAGTATGTAGGTGATAAAAATGAAAGTATGACCCTAGAGGAATGCAACGAGTCGGGTACGGGGGTGGACTCCTAACTTTTCGACTTGATTTTCCCTTTGATTAGAAGGCAAAACTAGCGTGCTAAGACTATTGAGTAGCCACACTCGCTCGTTTTCCTTATCGGAGGGGGACACTCAAGCAAAATGAATCCTATAGCTAGCATGAGATGCAAAACCTTAAGTGAGGGGAAAGGGATTCGAGGAACATGCCCAATGATAAAACTAAAGAAAATGCGTGATATGTGGTGAACAAGCAAATGATGCACTAATGAAAAGAAAGGAAAAAGCCTATTGGGTCTAGCGTTGGACTAGCCCTTTCTATGGATTTCTACTAGCATTGGACTAGTGGAAACGGAACAATGAACCACAACTAGCGTTGGACTAGTGTGGTGACGAGAAAGGGGGCCACAACTAGCATTGGACTAGTGT
The DNA here is from genome assembly GCA_036785865.1 of Coffea canephora. Lineage (NCBI taxonomy): Eukaryota > Viridiplantae > Streptophyta > Magnoliopsida > Gentianales > Rubiaceae > Coffea > Coffea canephora. The sequence goes on from CM071916.1 coordinate 29,068,171, forward strand.
GGTGACGTCCATTCATTCATCACATTCATTCATGACTATAAAAAGCGAGTAGACATGCGAATCACTTATAAACACGTAGCACATAACACTTAGCATGCTTGACTAGATGCAAAGACCTAATAAAGCGATTAAGCACGTAGCAACGAAGCAAGCAATGAACTTATTACATTTGCTAACTAAAACAAAGGGGGGGAAAGGGAAATTGGACAAGAAAGCTCGCCAAGCCCTATCTATTACAAGCCAAGAGGTGTACACATACCCCATAAAGAATAATTTAAATAAAAAAACAAAAGTAAATGACATAAATAAAAGAAATTAAGGAAAGGCTAAGAAAGCAAAGTAGACATGTATTTCTCACGTAGCACGTTGGTTCACATAAGAGTGACGGGAAAAAAAATAAAAGAAATTATACCTTCCTTGAAATGAAGCTCTAATAGTGTGAAGTCAACTTATTTATCCTCCAAAAATAAAAAAATGGTCAAGGTACCAATTTATTTGACAAATAATCACAAAGGATAAAAAAATAAACAGGAAATTGAATCAATTAAATCATATAATCAACCCACATTCAAAAGGTCAAAAGAATAAGAGACTTGATTGCAAACATTAACAAAGTTGTGGGGTCGAAATTAAAGAAAAATAAAGTTCAGGGACCTATTTGCAATTAAGTTTAGGGACCCAATTGAAAGAAGTTGAAAATGTCCAGGGCCACAGTACAATTAAGGAGAAATTCAGGGACTGATTTGCAAATATGGTCACCAGATTCTTAGTCAGATAGACCATTGGGCCTTTGTATTTATTTCCGTGGGCTAAGACTTCCCAAGCCCAACCGAAAAACCCAGGGTAAATGAAGTGGGCCAGTCTATTATTTTGACACAAAGATTAATCAACAAAAACGGTGGACTTCTCCCTTCTAACCCAAACCAAAGCCCAAAAGAATAATAAACTAAACCCAAATCAAAACAGATAGACTCACCATCAAAACCCAATCAAAAAAAAGTGTTAGATGTCAATCTTCTAGGCCCAAATCAAAACCCAAAAAGCAAGTCAACAACCCATTTCTAAAACCCAAACCAAAATAACCTCTTAATCCACAACACTTATTTCACTAAACCCAACAAGATGAACAAATCAATTAAAATTATTAAGCCACAATTATGACCCATAAACAAGAACTAATCAAGCCCAAAAGGCTACTTAAGAAAATGAGATGATGATTAAAATTCAAAAAGGATGAGGTAAGTTCAACCTTTCTAATCTTTGGGTCATATCAGAATGAGGGGAGAACTTGAGGGGTTCAAATGCAACAAAACAGGGATCTAATTGAAGGAATTACAATAGTTTCGGGGGGCAAATTTTGAAGTTCTAACAACTTTGGGGTTATATCACAGTGGAAGCAAAAACGGAGGGGCTGAGAATGTAATTTTAGACAATTGATTGTCTTCTGCAACGAGCTTGATATCAGTTCAGCATTTTAGCTCCCTTTTTGGGCAGCCATACCAGGAAATCTGGTTTTAATTGCAATCAGTCCCAACAAGTAACAGAATTCGCCCAAGCGAAAGCTTCATCTCCAAATATTAATTCGGAGTAGAACAGAAAAACAGAAAATGCAAAACACCAATTCATCAGAGTTTCTCAAATGCAAAGAATTGAACCTGCTAGCATGTCCAGTTTCTTCACGCAAAAATTGCAGACAAGTTATCTTTCAATTAAGAATCTTAGTTGGGCATTTCATCGAACAGGTCAAGAGCATTAAAACTTTCATTAATTCTCGCTCAAATTCAAGTTAATCAGCCCCCAAAATTATTCAATCAACAACAGATTTCAGCCCAATTAAACCATAAAGCATGCGCAATTAAAAAATTACAAACAATCCACAGAAAAATTGCAATTTCAAATTCACAAAAGACATGTTTCGGGATTCCAGCGTTTACATTCGACGAAGAAAGAAAACTGACATTCAAAAAGGAAGGAAATGGCTTACTGTGTTCTTGCTTGGAGAAAATCTGCCGGTGATAATGGTGGGTTCGGCGAGGTGGTAGCGGCATGAGCAGCGGCAGCTCTGTGTTTTCCTTTCCAGCCGCAAGCTGCAACCGTTGCCCAGATTTCCCCATCACCCTTTCTGCCTCGTTTCTGAATCCCTCTTTATCTCCATCGCCTCTCCTGCCGCCGCAGCCTCATAGTTTTTCCTCTTTTCGTTTTGCCATCCCCACCACCGAAATGCTCTCGGTCCTTGCTGTTTTTCCTTTTGGCTCTCAAGACGAAACTCCCCTCTCTCGGCCTTCATTTGCCCTCCTCTGTTTTTCTCTGGCCCTTAGCCGACTTCCCTTAGTTCTCCGTAGGATCTTTCTTGCCCTTTTTTTTTTTTTTGCTTAGCTCGCTGCCCTTTCAATTCTTGTTACTCTCTTTTCCTTCTTCCCCGATAGTTTTTTTTCTTTTGATCCCTCCCAGCCGACCTCCTTCCACTGGCTTTCCTTCCGGATTTCTATCCGCCGCCCCTGTTTTCTCATTTTTGTTGTTCCTGCTTGTTTCCCTTGCGTTTCTCTCAACTCTCTCTCCAAACTCAGCCGTCTCTCGCAAATTTCCCCCAAATTTTCAGATTCAATCCCCTCCCTTTGTTCTTGCTCTCTTTTTTTCAGCCGCCAAGCTTTCCCCGAGTTCTCAAGTTTTTCCTGCTTTTTTTCTCTTCTGTTGTCCGGCCCCTGTTTTCTTTTCTTTTGCTTTCGTTGTTTTTTGTCAATTGCGGCTGCCAAAAAAAACCCCTCCATCTCTTATCGGCTGCCTTTCTTTTATATGGGAACTCCAACCTAAACCCTTAACAACTTCCTGAAATTTGCAGCTAAGGAGCTCCCAAAGTTCCTTTGCAAGCTGCAAAAAATGCAGCTTGCATGCACGCAGCCCTTTTTTTTTTTTTTTTTTTTTTAAATAAATACAGAATATAAATAATAATAATAATAATAACAAAATGACAAAACCATGTAATAATAATGAAAACAAATAAATAAAATAAAAAACAAACTAAACAAATGAAAACAACAAAAATGTCCATTTTTTCAAATTTTCTTCATTTTTCCTTTTTTTCCTTTTTTCTTTTCTTTTCTCAAAATAACTTAATAAAAATAACTAAAGTGCCAAAAGATTGAATTTGAACGTATTTTTGTGACCAATTTTCCTTTTTTTTTCTCTTTTTCATGATTTTTCTTTTCTTTTTTTTTTTTCAAGAAATTCTATGCTAAAACTTAAAAATAAACTAAAACTAAAAACTAAAAACTAAAAATCGAATAAAACTATCACGACAAATAAAAAACTAAACAGTAAATGAAATTACACCAAAAATTTGGTGTCTACAGTTTGCCCCTCTTTGTCTGAGTTTTGAAAAAACTTGAGACAAAGAAGTAGACACCAAATACTTACCTGCATTATTTGGCCGCAAAAATGATTCCAACGAACAAGAATTCTAAAATGGGACTGACCCAAACATAAAATTAAAAACGGGACTGACCCGAACAGAGAATGTAAAATGGGATAGACCCGAACAGAAACGTAAACGGGATAGACCCGGATAGAAATTTAAAGGGGATAGATCCGGACAGAAAATGGAAGGGACTGACCCGAACAGAAATTTAAACGGGACTGACCCGAACAGAATTTAAACGGGACTGACCCGAACAGGAATTTAAACGGGACTGACCCGAACAGAAATTAAACGGGACTGACCCGAACAGGAATTTAAACGGGACTGACCCGAACAGAAATTAAACGGGACTGACCCGAACAGAATTTGGAAGGGACTGACCCGAACAGAAATTTAAACGGGACTGACCCGAACAGAATTTAAACGGGACTGACCCGAACAGAAATTAAACGGGACTGACCCGAACAGGAATTTAAACGGGACTGACCCGAACAGAAATTAAACGGGACTGACCCGAACAGAATTTGGAAGGGACTGACCCGAACAGAAATTTAAACGGGACTGACCCGAACAGAATTTTAAACGGGACTGACCCGAACAGGAATTTAAACGGACTGACCCGAACAGAATTTAAACGGGACTGACCCGAACAGAATTTGGAAGGGACTGACCCACGGCTAGTGGCGAACGAAAAGGAAATGCTCACTGGCAGGACTAACCTCAGGCTCCAGTGGTTTTGAAAATGAAATGCTTTGACAATCGGACAGTGGGATTAAACCCGATCCTGCCGTGATGAACTTGATTTGATTTTTTGGCTTTTTGATTTTTTTTGATTTTTTGATTTTTTGATTTTTGATTTTTGATTTTTGATTTTTTTTTTTTTTGATTTTTGATTTTTGATTTTTTTTTTTTTGATTTTTGATTTTTGATTTTTTTTTTGAAAAACTTTCCAAAATAATTTGCCCCAGTATGATGAATTGATCAGTGGGATTATACCCGAGCTTGCCTTGGTTGCACTGGCGGCACAAATTTCAGACTCAATGGGATGTTGGCGGCACAAATTCCAGGCCCAACGTGATTTTGTGAAGTTGGCGGCACAAATTCCAGGCCCAACGTGATTTTTTGAGGTTGGCGGCACGAAATCCAGGCCCAACGGAATTTTTGGAAGGTTGGCGGCACAAATTCCAGGCCCAACGTGATTTTTTGAGGTTGGCGGCACGAAATCCAGGCCCAACGGAATTTTTGGAAGGTTGGCGGCACAAATTCCAGGCCCAACGTGATTTTTTGAGGTTGGCGGCACGAAATCCAGGCCCAACGGAATTTTTGGAAGGTTGGCGGCACTAAATCCGGGCCCAACTTGCTGTTTGGAATGTTGGCGGCACGAAATCCAGGCCCAACGTGATTTTTGGAAGGTTGGCGGCACAAATTCCAGGCCCAACGTGATTTTTTGAGGTTGGCGGCACGAAATCCAGGCCCAACGGAATTTTTGGAAGGTTGGCGGCACTAAATCCGGGCCCAACTTGCTGTTTGGAATGTTGGCGGCACGAAATCCAGGCCCAACGTGATTTTTGAAATATTCAGTGGGGAAAGATCCAATCCTGCCTCCAATTGGTCAAGAAATTAAGTGTGATTGTCAAGAAACAAGAAATTTGATTTTCTAAGAAACAAGAATTTGAACTTGATTTTTTGATTTTTTGAATTTTGAATTTTCTGATTTTTCGAGAAAATCTTTTTCAAAATAAATTGCCCTCAGTGTAGGGTCCCTTTTCCCTTCTCTCTTTTCTCTCTTCGGCGTTGGCCCTTCACATCACCAGGTGCTCCTTCGTCGATTTCAACTATGAATACCTGCACAGGGAGCTTACAAAAATATGACATGCACTTGAATTTCATGAAAAGAAACAGCGTGTTTGATTTGAAAAATGCATTATTTGATTCTTGGACGAAATCCTCAAATGAACTATAAAAATTTTGCCCCAGTGTGGGCTTATTCTGTGAAATCCCATGAATAAAAATTTGCCCCAGTGTGGGCACAACTTGCGAAATCTTGTAAATGAAAATTTGCCCCATTATGGGCCTATTTTGCAAAATCCCTCAAATGAAAATTTGCCCCAGCGTGGGCTTATCTAATTGCAAAAAATTTGTTTGGATGACTCTCCATTTATTTGAACAAAGTAAGCAATTGCTTTTTCTAACATATTATGTGAAGAAAATTTGAATGTCTTGCTTAAACTCATATAACACACTTCATGATGAATTTCTCAAAATAATGCCAAATTACGAAAGATTTCTTCCCCACTTTAGCATCAATGTTTTAGGTAATGGGTCACCATTTCCTGTTGGCTCAATCTTTCAGGACCAACCGAGTGGGTGTTATTTCTGATTTTGGGGTGGCTAAGGAAAATGAGAAGTCAAGATTTGTCTTGTTATTGTGCTCCCAATTGTATGTAATCACATCTTAGTGAAAGCAAAGAGTTTGTCACCCTTATTTCTCAAGAAAATTTAGTCAACATATAAGCTTTCTGGGCTTGTAACGTATGGGCGGAAACGATAGCTAAACAGGTGAAAACTGGTTATACCCTTATGATCCGAATGATCGTGGGATTCTTTAAAAGCATAATCCTCACTTCAAGTTGTCATGAAGGATAAGTCAACGATGGACTTTATGAGCTTGTAATGTGGCTTGAAAACGATAGTTAAAGAATAAGACTTTCAAGGATATTGCACCGCAAATCGCATTTTCCAAAATTGCCCCTATTTTGAACTTGAAGATCCTGAATTTTGTTTGACTTTTGTCACCACTCAACGGGGAATTTCAGCATCGAATGTTTTTGCATTTCTTCCTTTTCCTTTCTTCTTTTCAAAGGTGCCCTTGCGGGTTTTCACATAATGAGTAATGTCAACCCCATACCCAAGCAATTCAGAAATACAGCTAAAATTTTCGGTATCAGAAATTTTCTTGACAGGGCCATTGCAAAGAACGGAAGTCAGGACTTTCGGCTTTTGTAATGAGGTCAGGTGGGGTGCTTAGAAAAGTTAAGGCTTGAAAGCGGATTTCAAAAGTGGTTTGAAGAATCTGAGATCGCATTGTTGCACCAACCCTATTTTAGGGTTAAGTCAGAATTTGCCCCAGAGTTTATGCTCAATTGAGGCTTTTCTCTTTCATTTTCTTTTGATTGATTTTCCTTTGGCTTTTTTGCCATTTTTGCCCCAGTTTATTTTTGAACTGAGGTTCTCTTTTCTTTTCTCTTCTTTTGCTTTTGTTGCTTTAGCACTTTTCGCCCTTTGGGACTTTTATTTCTTTTTCAATCTCAAAGTTACCCCAGTGTGGGGTTTGCGATTCTCAGGGGTCGCCAAACGAAATAATTTATTCTGAAAGCTCAAAAGGGACAACTAGGGATAGAATGTTCGATTGGAAAAGAAGAGGGCCTGACTTTTAATCCGTTCCTTACATTAACTCTGAAAGGAAACTTTCGTGAATGCGAAATTTCTTGCCTATATCTGACTTAATTGACTGAGGAAGACGTTCATGATCCGCCGGGCAAAACTCTTCTTTTTCTTCTTTTTTTCTTTCTTTCAAAATTGAAGCTCAAGTAGAATCAAATTCCTCTGATTTATGATTCCCTCTTTTCCTTTTTTAATTTTAGCATTTTTGCTTTTTCTCCTTTTGGAAAATTCTCCAATCTCCTTCCCCAATGTGGGGTGCGATCATTAGTGCTTTGAAAAGAACCACCGATTTTAGCTCGAATGAGGATGCAATGAGTAAATTGTGTTTAGATTGTAGAAACGATGGCCAAAATATCATTCTTACACTCCATGACAACCAAAGTAACGAACTGCTCATTGAAAATTCATTCCCTTTTTTGATATTTGAAAAATTTTCCCGTGTAGGGTAGTGATCATTAGGGCTCTTATTTGAAACGAAATTATTCTTTCAAAGGCTCAAATGGGAGGTCAAATGATAAAAGCTATATGGATAGAGAAACAAACGCTTGAAATATCATCCCAAATTCCCAAAATAGATAAGGATAGTGCACCATTTTGCTTTCACTGAGATGTAGATTGAATCTAATTAGACACAATGGACATTTTTCAAGTAAAGATTGCCCCAATTTGCAATTTATCAATCAATGTGACTGATTTTATTTTGGGGTTAAGTGAAGGTATCTCACTGGGACTTTTGAGTGACCTCTTACTTTTTCCTGAGCACTCTTATTGTATAACTCGGATCACCAATCGAGTGTAAGGATCTTAGGAAACATTCACTTGTGAATTTTCAGGCTGGAGATTAAAAATATCTCAATTTGGTCTTATTTCTCAAAATTCATCATGAAATCTCCAATGAGTAAGAATGAAGAATGAAATGTACATAAATATACACAAAACAATAATTGTCCAAAAATTTTATTGCTGAAAAACAATTTGAAACAAAATTTCTCGTTCAATTATGATACAAATGAGAAGAGAATTTATTGTTTCCTTTTCTTTTGGAACAAAATTTAACAAATCAAATAAAAGAGAATTTCCCTTTGGAAAATAATTACGACATCTCTCAGAGGCTTTAGCGTAGAGCTTCCAGATGGATCATTTATGTTTTAATCGTAGGATCTGCCCAAGAATCAAATAACACTTGTAATCTTCAAACTTTATGGGATTAAAATTAGCATCAGATATAGAAGAATATTTTCGTCTTATTGAAATATTTTTATGAATGCAGGGGAGGGGGAAAACAAAAGAAAAATACCCAGAGTTAGTAGGCAAAATTGCAAAATCGGTATGCATGTCCTATGGGGGAACCCTTTTTGTGCCAAGGGTAGGCCTAGCATGAAAATGCAATCCGCTAGAGTAGGCACTATACAATACCTGATGGATCTGATCAATTCATTGAATGAAAAATAATTTTGAAGAATTTGGTCAATTGGAGAGACGAAAGACACTTTGTCAAAAAGAGGACCTCGTCCGAAGGGATTGATCACTTTTGATCGATATTTGCAAAAACGCATGGGTTTGACCTTGACGAACTTCCTATCGAAGAGATTGGAATTCCTTGATAAAATTTTCTCAGTGAAGCGCGGGTCAAAATTCCAACTGATCAAATAGCTGGATGCAATGGATGTTTTTCTCAAAATTGATTAGGTTTCTCAATTCGAAATCCGACATTGAAACCCTAATTGGTAAAATGAAATTGACAATTTATTAAAAATCGACCGGATTACCCTAAAAAGGGAAACGGGTCAAATGAATTGAGTGAAATTTAAAACTTACTCAAAATTGACCGAATCATCCTAAAAAAGGAACTTGATCGGATGAACTGACAGAAATTGAGAATTTTATTCAAAATTGACCGGATCGTCCTAAAAAAGAACTTGGTCAAATGAATTGAATGAAATTGAGAATTTATTCAAAATTGACCAGATCGCCCTAAAAGGGTAAATTGACCAAATGAATGAAATTGAATTAGTGATTTATTCAAAAATTGGCCGAATGACCCTAAAAAGGGTAAATTGGTCAAATGAATTGACGATTTATTCAAAAATCGGCTGGATGACCCTAAAAAGGGTAAATTGGTCAAATGAATGAATGATTTTTCAAAAATTGACCGGATGACCCTAAAAAGGGTAAATTGGTCAAATGAATGGATTTATTCAAAATTGATTAGGAATTGACAAAATGGATCGATTGAATCGTTCGGCCATTAGTCTATGAGCCTTCTAAAATCACGATTTGGACTCAGTTTATTAACTGTCTCAATGATAAGGAATTATTTGTGAATTTCTTCAAATTAATGTCCTTCACGCAAGGGATTTTTACCAATTTTTGATAAAATGGCCAAAAAGTGATTATTAGATGCTCATATTCCAAAGATCACTCTATGAAAATGATCGGATCCTACCTTACCTTGTGCACTACCCCTTCGGATGGACAAAATGTAAACGTGCAAGTCTCGTTGGATTAAGCATCCGAGACACAAGGTGGCTTATTCCTAACATAGAAATTGCCTAAATGGCGTTCCTTCTAGGGTTTATGCATGATGCCATTTATTAAAGCGATGTAAACATGTGACAAGAATGGCCTAAAGGATATAAACAATGCATCGGGGGGAAAAGGTCTAAAATGAAATTTATTTATTAAGTGTAATGACTGAAATTTAAACATGTGAGTTATCTAGTGGGTAAGTCACCAGAAGAGTGCCAAAAGGCCTCTTATTGCTAAGGCATATGAATGCAAATGGAGGCAAAAAATCAAGAAAAGTTAGTTCAAACAGATAAAACACATAACACATTTGCACAACAAAGGTATAATCAGAAAAACAATAGAGGGTGGGATCCCTCCCCTCGTGAACGGTGTCCCTAATGGGGTAAGGCCGACTCTACCCTTAGGTAAACTACATGGATGCATGAGGTTGGGGTTCACTAATGCATCTAACTCGATAAGCTCAGGTCCTCAAGCCTTCAGACTCGTGGCCAAGGGTCATCAATCCCAAGGCCCTTCGTCGGTGGCTCGAGCGATTCCCCAAACACCGCTACGCACACATCGTGTCACGGCTACGTGTTTGAGTGAATCTATATAAAAAAGCTCAACCTTCGACTAAAAGCTAAAAGGCTCTCAACCCATAGCTTAAAGCGGAAGATTGAGTGACCCATTGGATCATGCTACACACACATCGTGTCGTGATCACATGTCCAAATAGGTCACCTAATCCTAAAAAGGTGGAGTGGCGTGACAAGCCACTAAAAGAAAAATAAGAGAGGGATGAATAATAAAGCGTATGCGCGTATGATAGTGCACGTTTTGGAGGGGAGGGATCAAGAACCAACGCGGGGCTCTAAAGAGATATCCCCCCTCCCAAATGCAATGACAAGCGCGGTATATAAAACATCCATCAATCAATCACACATACGTGAGTGAGGGGGTAGTTTGATAAGCGTACGAGCCAAAATCCTAAAAAAAGGAAAAATGCACCCTAATATCCAAATGCAATGCATAAAAGGGTAGAAAAAGGAAAAGAATGGTTAAATCAAAATGCTCGGACCCACTTAGGAATTCCCCAGTGGAGTCGCCAACTGTCGCGCCCCATTTTTTGATGAATGAATGAATGTGTGTGATGATGTGAGATGTGAAGTGTGGTGTGAATGTGTGCAAAATTAAAAGTAAAAGGCCATGGGACCTTGGAAAGCGACGATTTGGCCAAATGAAATTTAAAAAGGGTTTTTTAAATATGGAAAACGGAGTCGCCACTTGGTATAGATTTGGGGTGTACCAAGTCACCCAAAAAGTGTTTTTAAAGACAAAGTAGTAAAACCCTTTTTAAAACGACTCCTAGTCCACGTAAGCCAAAGAAAAAGGTTCGGGGGTCACGTTTGACAAAGGGGAAGGCAAGTGATAGAATCCAAGGCACCCCTTTGACCTAGCCAAGGCTAGTTGCGCGACTTAACCTTACCTTTCCTAATTTTCTACCCAATATATGTTCACACGTTGGATATGACTATATGAATGCAAAACGGAAAGAAAAATGCAAACCTAAATTCTACGATATCTCTGTGAGGCTTTTGGTCCCAAACCACATGAATTGTGGCGGCCAACAAAGGAAAATCTCATAGAGGTCGATTAATGCAAATGAGATTCAAGCGTGCAAGTGTGAAAGTGCATGAAAGATGCAAGAAATGCAAGTGCAAGTGTGCGAAATTGTATAAAGGTGCTTGTGTGAAATTGTAAAACAAATTCAAGTGTTTTCGTGTGCAAGTGTATGAAAATAGAATAATAGATATATAAGGTAAAGTGGAATTTCATTTGTGAAGTGAAAATAAGCAAGTGATAGGTAAAATGTAGTAAAAAATATGGTTTGAGAAATGTGGAGAAATGTGGTTAAGAGAGTATGTAGGTGATAAAAATGAAAGTATGACCCTAGAGGAATGCAACGAGTCGGGTACGGGGGTGGACTCCTAACTTTTCGACTTGATTTTCCCTTTGATTAGAAGGCAAAACTAGCGTGCTAAGACTATTGAGTAGCCACACTCGCTCGTTTTCCTTATCGGAGGGGGACACTCAAGCAAAATGAATCCTATAGCTAGCATGAGATGCAAAACCTTAAGTGAGGGGAAAGGGATTCGAGGAACATGCCCAATGATAAAACTAAAGAAAATGCGTGATATGTGGTGAACAAGCAAATGATGCACTAATGAAAAGAAAGGAAAAAGCCTATTGGGTCTAGCGTTGGACTAGCCCTTTCTATGGATTTCTACTAGCATTGGACTAGTGGAAACGGAACAATGAACCACAACTAGCGTTGGACTAGTGTGGTGACGAGAAAGGGGGCCACAACTAGCATTGGACTAGTGTGGTGACGTCCATTCATTCATCACATTCATTCATGACTATAAAAAGCGAGTAGACATGCGAATCACTTATAAACACGTAGCACATAACACTTAGCATGCTTGACTAGATGCAAAGACCTAATAAAGCGATTAAGCACGTAGCAACGAAGCAAGCAATGAACTTATTACATTTGCTAACTAAAACAAAGGGGGGGAAAGGGAAATTGGACAAGAAAGCTCGCCAAGCCCTATCTATTACAAGCCAAGAGGTGTACACATACCCCATAAAGAATAATTTAAATAAAAAAACAAAAGTAAATGACATAAATAAAAGAAATTAAGGAAAGGCTAAGAAAGCAAAGTAGACATGTATTTCTCACGTAGCACGTTGGTTCACATAAGAGTGACGGGAAAAAAAATAAAAGAAATTATACCTTCCTTGAAATGAAGCTCTAATAGTGTGAAGTCAACTTATTTATCCTCCAAAAATAAAAAAATGGTCAAGGTACCAATTTATTTGACAAATAATCACAAAGGATAAAAAAATAAACAGGAAATTGAATCAATTAAATCATATAATCAACCCACATTCAAAAGGTCAAAAGAATAAGAGACTTGATTGCAAACATTAACAAAGTTGTGGGGTCGAAATTAAAGAAAAATAAAGTTCAGGGACCTATTTGCAATTAAGTTTAGGGACCCAATTGAAAGAAGTTGAAAATGTCCAGGGCCACAGTACAATTAAGGAGAAATTCAGGGACTGATTTGCAAATATGGTCACCAGATTCTTAGTCAGATAGACCATTGGGCCTTTGTATTTATTTCCGTGGGCTAAGACTTCCCAAGCCCAACCGAAAAACCCAGGGTAAATGAAGTGGGCCAGTCTATTATTTTGACACAAAGATTAATCAACAAAAACGGTGGACTTCTCCCTTCTAACCCAAACCAAAGCCCAAAAGAATAATAAACTAAACCCAAATCAAAACAGATAGACTCACCATCAAAACCCAATCAAAAAAAAGTGTTAGATGTCAATCTTCTAGGCCCAAATCAAAACCCAAAAAGCAAGTCAACAACCCATTTCTAAAACCCAAACCAAAATAACCTCTTAATCCACAACACTTATTTCACTAAACCCAACAAGATGAACAAATCAATTAAAATTATTAAGCCACAATTATGACCCATAAACAAGAACTAATCAAGCCCAAAAGGCTACTTAAGAAAATGAGATGATGATTAAAATTCAAAAAGGATGAGGTAAGTTCAACCTTTCTAATCTTTGGGTCATATCAGAATGAGGGGAGAACTTGAGGGGTTCAAATGCAACAAAACAGGGATCTAATTGAAGGAATTACAATAGTTTCGGGGGGCAAATTTTGAAGTTCTAACAACTTTGGGGTTATATCACAGTGGAAGCAAAAACGGAGGGGCTGAGAATGTAATTTTAGACAATTGATTGTCTTCTGCAACGAGCTTGATATCAGTTCAGCATTTTAGCTCCCTTTTTGGGCAGCCATACCAGGAAATCTGGTTTTAATTGCAATCAGTCCCAACAAGTAACAGAATTCGCCCAAGCGAAAGCTTCATCTCCAAATATTAATTCGGAGTAGAACAGAAAAACAGAAAATGCAAAACACCAATTCATCAGAGTTTCTCAAATGCAAAGAATTGAACCTGCTAGCATGTCCAGTTTCTTCACGCAAAAATTGCAGACAAGTTATCTTTCAATTAAGAATCTTAGTTGGGCATTTCATCGAACAGGTCAAGAGCATTAAAACTTTCATTAATTCTCGCTCAAATTCAAGTTAATCAGCCCCCAAAATTATTCAATCAACAACAGATTTCAGCCCAATTAAACCATAAAGCATGCGCAATTAAAAAATTACAAACAATCCACAGAAAAATTGCAATTTCAAATTCACAAAAGACATGTTTCGGGATTCCAGCGTTTACATTCGACGAAGAAAGAAAACTGACATTCAAAAAGGAAGGAAATGGCTTACTGTGTTCTTGCTTGGAGAAAATCTGCCGGTGATAATGGTGGGTTCGGCGAGGTGGTAGCGGCATGAGCAGCGGCAGCTCTGTGTTTTCCTTTCCAGCCGCAAGCTGCAACCGTTGCCCAGATTTCCCCATCACCCTTTCTGCCTCGTTTCTGAATCCCTCTTTATCTCCATCGCCTCTCCTGCCGCCGCAGCCTCATAGTTTTTCCTCTTTTCGTTTTGCCATCCCCACCACCGAAATGCTCTCGGTCCTTGCTGTTTTTCCTTTTGGCTCTCAAGACGAAACTCCCCTCTCTCGGCCTTCATTTGCCCTCCTCTGTTTTTCTCTGGCCCTTAGCCGACTTCCCTTAGTTCTCCGTAGGATCTTTCTTGCCCTTTTTTTTTTTTTTTGCTTTTCTCGCTGCCCTTTCAATTCTTGTTACTCTCTTTTCCTTCTTCCCCGATAGTTTTTTTTCTTTTGATCCCTCCCAGCCGACCTCCTTCCACTGGCTTTCCTTCCGGATTTCTATCCGCCGCCCCTGTTTTCTCATTTTTGTTGTTCCTGCTTGTTTCCCTTGCGTTTCTCTCAACTCTCTCTCCAAACTCAGCCGTCTCTCGCAAATTTCCCCCAAATTTTCAGATTCAATCCCCTCCCTTTGTTCTTGCTCTCTTTTTTTCAGCCGCCAAGCTTTCCCCGAGTTCTCAAGTTTTTCCTGCTTTTTTTCTCTTCTGTTGTCCGGCCCCTGTTTTCTTTTCTTTTGCTTTCGTTGTTTTTTGTCAATTGCGGCTGCCAAAAAAAACCCCTCCATCTCTTATCGGCTGCCTTTCTTTTATATGGGAACTCCAACCTAAACCCTTAACAACTTCCTGAAATTTGCAGCTAAGGAGCTCCCAAAGTTCCTTTGCAAGCTGCAAAAAATGCAGCTTGCATGCACGCAGCCCCTTTTTTTTTTTTTTTTTTTTTTTTTTAAATAAATACAGAATATAAATAATAATAATAACAATAACAAAATGACAAAACCATGTAATAATAATGAAAACAAATAAATAAAATAAAAAACAAACTAAACAAATGAAAACAACAAAAATGTCCATTTTTTCAAATTTTCTTCATTTTTCCTTTTTTTCCTTTTTTCTTTTCTTTTCTCAAAATAACTTAATAAAAATAACTAAAGTGCCAAAAGATTGAATTTGAACGTATTTTTGTGACCAATTTTCCTTTTTTTTTCTCTTTTTCATGATTTTTCTTTTTTTTTTTTTTTTTCAAGAAATTCTATGCTAAAACTTAAAAATAAACTAAAACTAAAAACTAAAAACTAAAAATCGAATAAAACTATCACGACAAATAAAAAACTAAACAGTAAATGAAATTACACCAAAAATTTGGTGTCTACAGGTGTCATGGTTACTCCGGTTATGGGACCGAGAACGAGAGCCTCGCGTAAGGCTCCTAGACAATTCATCAAAACGAGTGTGTAGTGTCTCCATTTGTTGCTCACTGATTCGCCTGAGCTCATTCTTCATGGCGGCGAATAATAAGGAAGGATCAGTGGTTGCTTGTTGTTGATGGTGGTGTTGCTGCTCCATGCTTCCCTTGTTGCCCCTGCAAAGGTTAGAAGAAACAAAGAAAATGCAAATATAGTCCTCACTTCACTCCCTTAGTGTATCCCTCACGCTCGTGTGTAGTGTGCAAGTCACTCTATAAAGCTTACCAAGTACCTTACCTGTTGGTTTAGGTAGTTGAGTAATGTTGCTCGAGTCCAATAATTTTCACCAACTTATCCCCCCACAAGAGTACACAAGAATTCTTTGTTGTTGGTGAAGGGAAGGACGGTTCTGGGAAAGCTTAAAGGCGGTGGACAGATTTGGAAAGTATGGCCAAGAAAGGAAACTCTAAGAATCCTAAGATGTAGGAGTGGTTTCCTAAAAAGGATGAGAAAATATAGTAGGAAATCCTAAAATGGAGGAGAAAATTTAGGAGATGTCCAAGAGTTATCCAAGTATATTACTTAGTCTCCTAAACGAAGTGGGAAAACAAGTTTGAGTTGGAAACTTCCTAATTCTTCTCAAGACAGATTCGGTTCCTCCTCTCTCTTACCCGCAAGCTTCCAGAAATTTCCCTCACAAAAAACCACCCCAAGGTCGGTTCAAATCCCACTCACAAACCAGAATTGGAACCCTAAAATTTCCAGAATTCCTCCCTCTTATTCCTTTCCTAAGGTCGGCTACAAGAAACCTTAGAAGGCCTCTTAAGCAGCCGCCCACTATGCTCACAACACAAACCAGAATTGGGCCACTGAAATTTCCAGATTGCTTCCTTCTTGAAACCCTTCCCTAAGTCGGTTATCCTTCCTATAAGACTCCCTCTTCACAGCCGCGACTTACCCCAAACAATTCGGCTCTCTCTCTACTCCAAGAACAAGAAATTCGACCCTCTTTCTAACAAGACAGTTTCGGTTCTTGGCACTCCAGAAATTCTGTTCCAATGGACTCCCAAGGTCAAGCAAGTGATGTTACTCAAGAATCTCCCAAGAAATTCACACCTAAGCCAAGAAAGCCTCGTATGGATGCAAGATCTTACAAGAAACTCTTTATTCGAAGAGAGGTGCAAGTCTTCAAGACTCAAGATGGTCAAGAGCCTCAACGAAGAGTTGTGCAAGTGATCAAGAATCAAGAAGTTCAAGAAGAGGTTGGTCAAAACTTTTGAGTTCCCCTTTTTTTTTTCTCTCTTGATGTAATTTCTGGGTTGGGTATACGATACAATAAGACAGATTTGGCAATAAAAGTGCGGTGTTCCCTCTTGGGTTTCTTGTTACCCGATTGCTCTCTTTCTTTCTTTTTTTTTTTTTTTTTCTCTTCGGTTCTGTTTTCTTTTGCTTTGTTTTTTTTTTTTTCACTTGGTAATAGACTACACCTGACCGAATGAGTAAAACAATCCCAGAAACAAGGTCTGCCCGAAACACACAAGAACGCACCACCCTACTCCCTCAAACTAACAAAGTTTTTTCAAGACTTTCAAGAAATTCAAGAAAGTGTTCAAGAACTTCAAGAACCCTACAAACCTTGCGGGTGCTATTCAAGATTCACCACCCCAACAAGTTTTTACCCCCAAATCAGTTTAGACAAGGTAAGCAAACAACTTGGATAATCAATAACTACTTGGACAGATTCGGACAAACAACAAAACCCTAGCCGCAAAACCCTAGCCGCGCCTGTTTTGTTTTTGTTTTTTTTTTTGTATGCAGATTCGGCAAGGCTAATTGCTGGGCAGAATGGATGTCACTAGAGTATGAAATCTGGGCAGATTGGGACTAACAATAATAACACACAGCTGTCCAGAAATTTGATGCGACAACAACAAGAACTAGCGAACAGAATTTTTTTTTTTTTTTTGACGAACAAAACAGCAACGGACAGACTTGCAGACTCAAAACGAACAGATATGGAAACGTAAAACAAAACAAAAGCAACGACCAGAATTCTAGAGAACAAACGAAGGAAACGGCTCAACAAGTAACAATTCGAACAGAAAAATATATATATATATATATTTTTTAACAAACAAGGCAGCGGAAAATTAAGGAAAACTAAGACAAGACGACGGATATAACGGAAGATACCTCCACCAAAGCTCTGAAGCCAACTGATACGTTCCTCGATCCACGGTCGAGACACGTAGCACGTTTGCCCAAGGATCTAGCGGGGATGTCCTACGCTTGGTTTGCGGAACCTTTACTCAAACGGACAACTCGATTTGATTGGAGGTGGTAGACGACACTCCGATGAAGGTGAATACTCCAGGGGAATAGGTCGGATGAACAATCAAGGACAGGACGCGAGATTGCTCAATAACCCTTGCCAAGCAAGTTAAAGGCACGAATTCTTATGAAAGAAAACGAATGCACTAAGAATTTTATTAATCAAAAGCTAGTTCTTAACCTTACAAAGCTAGCCTATTTATAGGCTAAGGAAAACAATAAAGAAACCCTAAGTAATCCTAAAAGGGGTGGTCGGCCATCTTAGTGTAAGGTGGGCCGGCCCATTCTACTAAGTAAGCTATTCCAATAAGTGTCAAAGGCTAAGGCCCTACTCGGCTGAATCCCTTGGAGACCCACTTGAGTCGTCATGGGCTTGGATCAAGGTGTAATTGGCCCAGTGGTCTTTCTCTAAGCCCTCAATATCTTTGTGAACTCCATGTTGGTCTTGGACGACTCTCACCAGGGCTTGGAGTGATTCTTTGAACAGCTTGGCCCGTGAACGTGTGACTGGGCCCAGTGGGACTCGGACTGGGTCATCGCGTGGGCCGAGGCCCGTGCACACATCAGTTTCCCATTCAGCCAAACCCCACATCACTCCCTAAAGCCTTGTTTCCTGAAAAGAAACAGCCGCCACCTCTACACAATCTTGAGTCCAAGGTCGGTTGCAACTACAAGTGCCAACCGAATTGGCTAAGCTGGTAGGGGTGAGTATCGCACCAATTGAGCACCCTAAGCCACCTCCAAAGAAAAAAAAAAAAAAAAAAGAAAACCTTAACCACCTTAACCGACATAAGCCAGCCCACTCAATACACAATACCAGCCTCCCCACCCACAAGCCGACCGCCACACCTTACAAGCCAAACCAGCCGCATTCTCGAATTAGTGGAACATCACTTTGTGATCGGGTTGGGCTAAGTGTTAAGGGTTGACTCATTCACCAAAACAGCACCAACAATACCCCAAAACCCCGACCAAAAGGGCACGAAAACAGCAACCCATCAAATTCCAGAAATTGGCTCGGGTAGAGTTCCTTCTAGGAATTCCAAAAATTTCAGCTTTTGAGTTTTGTGTCTTATCTAGTGTCGATCATCTTGGGCTGCTCACCTACATTATTTAGGTCATAAAATAGCATCTCAAGTGTGTCCAAAGTATCTTTGCTTGTTGGTTACTCTTGTACGAAGCTTGGTGGACAATTCTTGGACCTTGTGCGGCATTGCTCAAGTTACTCAATCCGGCAACGTAAGCGTAATGGTAAGACCATTAGAGTGTCATCAGCTTGAGTGGTACACGAGAGTAGAGTGTACATGCGTGAGCTTGTGTGTGGGAGGAAAATTCCTTTGCTCTACTAACCATTTTGCAGGTCACATAGTCATGCCCACTGGAGTTGCATCTTGCTCATACAATCAAGAATTCATGGAGACCGAACCTTTCAAGAGGAGAGGTCCCAAGCGAAGTACTCCCAAGAACTCTAGTTCCATGCAATCCAATTCACAACGTGGGTATCATTCACTCCAGGAGGAGATGCAACGCCACCGTGCTTTGTGTGTATACGAAAGGTATAAACAAGATTGTGATGAGTATGAGAAGGAGCAAAGCAGCTTGCATAGAGCATCTAAATCAAGGTCAACTTCAAGCAAACAAGGTTCATCCAAGAAGCGTCTTGACAATCAAGACGAGGAGCTCGAGAATTTTCGAATTGAGTCAAAGCTTCGTGAAGCAAAGGATGAATTCCGAAGTCAAACTAAAGCATGGGTTGATTCTATGATGGAAAGACTTAGCCAAGTATGGGATTCCCACTTTGAGCGACTTAATCATGTGTCGACCGGTGGTAACAAAGGAAATATTCATCCTAGTCCCTCGTCGATTGAAGAGCCCTCTATGAATGAGATGCAGCTAAGCCATGAACATAATCCGAACTCAAGTGCAATGAATGGACAATGGTCCGAGACAAATGGAGTGGGAAAAGGCAAGAATAGTTTGGCCTTATTGATGAGTAAAGAGGAGGAGTTGGCCATGTTCGCAAAAGTTGAAAGTGTGGACGTTTTGTTTGCTAACAAGCTAACATGTGTTTTGTTTAGTACCTCTTCTTTTGTGCAGATTAAACAAAGTCAAGTAGAGTTGGTCATGGCATGTTCCATTCCCACGTCACTTGGACACTTTGCGAGTTTCCATGGAGTTTGTCTTCTAGGAGCTAAATCTCTTTGGTCTCAATTCATGGAACCATGTCAACTCAAACCTGTCCACACCATTGGAGGATTGATTTGAGCTCATCTTAAAAGGGAAATTTCAGATTCTACTGCTTGTTCTCTACCTATGGTTTATTCCTCACCTTTGCCTTATTTTGAGCATGATACTAGCACTAACTCTTGTCGCTCTCATGTAGGTGTTAAAGAGAAGTGTAAAGGACTAGCACTGGCAACTCAAGTTGAATCAATTGGTAGAAGGAATATTGAAGTGTCAAAGGGAGTTTTCTCATTTCCATCTTATTCTACACCTTCTTACCATCTAGTTAATAATGTACCATTAGTTCTTTACCCGATTTCCGAACTGCTTCAAGTTGAAGGTTATTTTGTTTTTGTAGGTTGTAACGCTGTCCAAAATTTTCCAACTATGGTTAAGGACTTGCAACCCGATTTCGTGCTTATTCCTGCTGAAAGTGGAGCACGTTCGTGCTTCTTCACATGTCCAAAAGCTGGTCACCACGAGCTTACTTCACCAACTCCAACTTGCACAAATTCATATGATTCGTATGGAGTGCGTCTCACTTCATTGCTGCCACTTTTGTCGGGTGATACCCACAAATGTGTCAATAAAGATCCGAACGTTGGTCTTACATCACTGGTTCGTACTTCTAGGGAAGTGCAACCTGATTGGTTCAATGTTTCACCTCCAAATAGGCGAGTTGTGCCAAATCAGCAACAACCAGGGACGAGTCATGCCACCTTGAAAAACCCGATTTGGAATTTCTCTTGCTCCCATGAGCATCATTCTGAAGATCCTTATCTTGTGCATGAGAATGGTGACACTATACCAATGCATGGCCGAAGGATGATTAGAGCGCTCTGGATTGCTACCTGGAAGTTTCGCGAGCCTTACACAGGCTCTTTCCTATCTTGGCGCATGTCCTTATTTGAGAGCCTAATGAAGCTGACCAAACGACATTTAACTTGGCTCGTGACCTTTCATTTGTTCCCAACGTGGCTGACTTCCAAACGCACTATCGATTTGAGTTGTCATACTACTAACTCTTGTTAGTATCTTCCATCCCCATCTAGATTTGAGGACAAATCCTTCTTAAGAGGAGGGGACTGATGTGTGCACGGATCTTGGCCCACCAATGACCCAGTTCAAGTACCATTGGGCTCAGTCACATGTGCACGGGCTAAGCAATTCAAGGAACGTTCAAGACCAACATGGAGTTCACTAAGATATTGAGGGCTTGGAGAGAGACAATCGAGTCATTTACACCATGATCCAAGTCCACGAAGAGTCAAGCGGGCCACCAAGAGAATAAGGCCTTAGGCCCCATCAATTAGTTAGCAATTAGTTAATGATTAAGTAAGAACATGGGCCGGCCCATCTTGTTCCAAAAACATGGGCCGACTTTTTCCTTTTCCTAGCCTTTAGGGTTTTAGTCACTTTAGCCTATAAATAGGCTTGCTTTGTAAGGTTTAAGGGTAGATGTTTTATCAATAAAGTTTGGCATATTTTCGATTCTTCTTGAGAGAGAGATTCGACCCCTTTACTTGCTTTGGCAAGGGTTTTGAGCAGTCTTGCGTCTCGTCCTAGATTGTTCTATCGACCTATCCCGTGGAGTATCCACCTTCATTGGAGTCGTCGTCCTACCATCTTGAATCAAATCGTGTCGTCCGTTTGGTTCTAGATCCCGCAAATTCCAAGCGTTGGACATCCTTGCTAGATCCTTGGGCAAACGTGCTACGTGTCTCGAAACGTGTTGATCGAGGAACGTATCACAAATACATATCAAGTTGGCCAGATAACCATGTACACAAACACACATACTAACGTCAGGTGGTAGCAATATACGGGCGAATCAAAAGGAAAAGGTGAAGTCGTCCCAGTTTCAGCTAAGATAACCCCGTCCGGTCTCTCACGTCACTTACTGTCCAAACTAGATGTCCATTGACCTCTTGTACTCATTCTAGCCAGACAAAGCCTGTTCATGTTTCCAAAATGCAAATCTCAAATGCTTAACCCCATCTCAACTCTGGAGTACTCGGGCACAAGAATTCGAAATAAGTCAATTCACGTCTCGAGCTGGCCAGTCCCAAGAGTAAACTATCTACAATCGAAATTCGTCCCTGACGTACCTATTCACGGTCTTCAGATACCAGAGGAAAGATTTAAGGCCGATAATATTCACAATTCATTGCTTATGTTCGAACGAGCACTTAATCCTTCATACCAATTCACCACTCAGTCCAGGCTCACTCCGCGCAGAGACCACGCGAACCTGGCTCTGATACTAACTGTAACAGCCCCACCTCCCCCTAAGGCGAACCAGAGGGTTCGGCGGACCACCTGCCCAACTCTCGCCGGGACTCAGTCGTTCACTTCTGTCCTTAATTAAAATCGAAATAAATCACAGGAATAAAGAAACCTTTCAGTCAGGTTTTATCTCTTCGTGAGATACCTCTCAGTGGTCCTTTTCCACTCGGGTCTCCTCCTGGAGTATCCTTCCTAAGTGTCTCCAAAATTTTCACACCGCCCGCTCCACGACCCTTCTTAGCAAATGGCCTACTCTGCTTACCCCGTTCTGGCCTTTGATTCTCAAGAGATGCGCTCCTTTTCTTTGCATGGAAGGTCTTCACTTGTGGCCTTGCAATTTCTGTCCTTTGAGTTTTCTCTGGAACCCCCATAGAAGTAGTGCATGGTGCCATTGCTAAGGCCTCCTCGGAAATTCCTTCGCATTTCCTTTTTAGCTCTAAGTTCTTGTGCAAGAGCTCAATTTTTTCTGAATACTCGTGCTTCCATCGCCCTTCCCAATATGCGGCTAGTTTCTTTTGAACTTCTATTTCGTCTCGAAGAACCACGATTTCATTATACATCTCAATCCAATGTGCCATCTCACAGAATTGCTGGAACTCAGACGATAGCCTGTCGGGCAAAACAATGGGTCATAATAAATTATTAAATACAAGTGGCACCCTCGGTCCGTGATTTGTTCAACTGTTGTTTCCCCTTTCTTCTCTTGACTCTTGGCCTCGTTTTGTTCCACGGCTATGACCATGTCCGCGACTACGCCTTCCTTCCATATATATATAGTTTTTCCCCTCCCTCTTTCTTTTCTTTTCAAAAGGGTACTTTAATGAATGAATGCAGTAAATTGACTCAAATAACAAAATCCAACAAACCAAATACACAAATAAACATATCCGCAAATAACACGCCATATCTAGAAGACAGATAAGCAAATACACAAATACATATCAAGTTGGCTAGATAACCATGTACACAAACACACATACTAACGTCAGGTGGTAGCAATATACGAGCGAATCAAAAGGAAAAGGTGAAGTCATCCCAGTTTCAGCTAAGATAACCCCGTCCGGTCTCTCACGTCACTTACTATCCAAACTAGATGTCCATTGACCTCTTGTAATCATTCTAGCCAGACAAAGCCTGTTCATGTTCCCAAAATACAAACTCAAATACTTAACCCCGCCTCAACTCTGGAGTACTCGGGCAAAAGAATTCGAAATAAGACAATTCACGTCTCGAGCTGGCCAGTCCCAAGAGTAAACTATCTACAATAGAAATTCATCCCTGACGTACCTATCTACGGTCCTTAGATACCACAAGAAAGATTTAAGGCCTTTAATATTCACAGTTCATAGTTTATGCTCGAACGAGCACTTAATCCTTCATACCTATTCAACACTCAGTCCAGGCTCACTCAGCGCAGAGACCACGCGAACCTGGCTCTGATACTAACTGTGACAGTCCCACCTCCCCCTAAGGTGAACCAGAGGGTTCGGCGGACCACCTGCCCAACTCTCGCCGGGACTCAGTCGTTCACTTCAGTCCTCAATTAAAATCGAAATAAATCACAGGAATAAAGAAACCTCTCAGTTAGGTTTTATCTCTTCGTGAGATACCTCTCAGTGGTCCTTTTCCACTCGGGTCTCCTCCTGGAGTATCCTTCCTAAGTGTCTCCAAAATTTTCACACCACCCGCTCCACGACCCTTCTTAGCAAATGGCCTACCTTGCTTACCCTGTTTTGGCCTTTGACTCTCAAGAGATGCGCTCCTTTTCTTTGCATGGAAGGTCTTCACTTGTGGCCTTGCAATTTCTGTCCTTTAAGTTTTCTCTGGAACCCCCATAGAAGTAGTGCTTGGTGCCATTGCTAAGGCCTCCTCGGAAATTCCTTTGCATTTCCTTTTTAGCTCTAAGTTCTTGTGTAAGAGCTCAATTTTTTCTGAATACTCGTGCTTCTATCGCCCTTCCCTGTATGCGGCTAGTTTCTTTTGAACTTCTATTTCGTCTCGAAGAACCACGATTTCCTTATACATCTCAATCCAATGTGCCATCTCACAGAATTGCTGGAACTCAGACGATGGCCTGTCGGGCAAAACAATGGGTCATAATAAATTATTAAATACAAGTGGCACTCTCGGTCCGTGTTTTGTTCAACTGTTGTTTCCTCTTTCTTCTCTTGACTCTTGGCCTCGCTTTGTTCCACGGCTATGACCATGTCCGCGACTACGTCTTCCTTCCATATATATATATATATATATATAGTTTTTCCCCTCCCTCTTTCTTTTCTTTTCAAAAGGGTACTTTAATGAATGAATGCAGTAAATTGACTAAAATAACAAAATCCAACATACCAAATACACAAATAAACATATCCGCACATAACACGCCATATCAAGAAGACAGATAAGCAAATACACAAATACATATCAAGTTGGCCAGATAACCATGTACACAAACACACATACTAACGTCAGGTGGTAGCAATATACGTGCGAATCAAAAGGAAAAGGTGAAGTCGTCCCAGTTTCAGCTAAGATAACCCCGTCCGGTCTCTCACGTCACTTACTATCCAAACTAGATGTCCATTGACCTCTTGTACTCATTCTTGCCAGACAAAACCTGTTCATGTTCCCAAAATGCAAATCTCAAATACTTAACCCTGCCTCAACTCTGGAGTACTCGGGTACAAGAATTCGAAATAAGACAATTCACGTCTCGAGTTGGCCAGTCTCAAGAGTAAACTATCTACAATCGAAATTCGTCCCTGACGTACCTATCTACGGTCCTCTGATACCACAGGAAAGATTTAAGACCTATAATATTTACAATTCATAGCTTATGCTCGAACGAGCACTTAATCCTTCATACCTATTCACCACTCAGTCCAGGCTCACTCCGCGCAGAGACCACGCGAACCTGGCTCTGATACCAACTGTGATAGCCCCACCTCCCCCTATGGCGAACCAAAGGGTTCGGCGGTCCGCCTGCCCAGCTCTCGCCGGGACTCAGTCGATCACTCAAACAAATCCGAAATAAAACCACTAGAATTCATATAGCAAAAATCGAAAACTTAAAGCGAAACTTATATACATTGCTATCTCAAAAGGAAGTAAAACTATCGAATATACAAAGGTTCTCAATTCACCATACAACCAACCCGTGCCAAGCACTAGGGCGAGAACCATTACCAAAACAAAGAGCTAGACCAAGCTAGTCTATACCAAGCTCTCATCCTTGCGTGCCTTCCCCTGTTAAGGAAAACAAAACCAAAGGGATGAGCTAAAAGCTTAATGAGGTTCCGAACACATAATCAAATAATCAATCCAATACATTAAACATAGATCATCAATAATTCAAGAGACATTTTCCATGGAAAGCGATATTAATACATACATTAAAAGGATACGGGCTCACAATGAGCCATTTGTTCGTTCGTTCCTTCGTTCTCCTGACCTTTCCCCTTATTCCTCCGATCGTTTAAAAATGAAATTTTGTAAGTAAAACTCCTCGTTCGTTCGTTTGTTCATTTCATTCACCCCCTCCTGGACGTTGGCCAGGCTCCACCAACCTACAAGGTAATACTCGAGTATACCAACGTTCACACTCAGGGTCACCATATCGCCCGACCGAGTCCGCTTCTGGCTCGAGTCGATCGGTAACGAAGGGCAGGGCCCAATTCAGCCAAAAGGCTTACATCATGCACAACTAATGTATTAATCATTAAATCATTTAAAATTTCACGTTTCATTTAGGTCGAGCGCGATAAAGTACACGCTTGCCTAGAAAATTCGTTTTGGAAATCGTTGAAAACACTTAACACATTATCAAACAACAACAACAAGTCATGAAGTCAAGGAGAATATAACAAACAGGGAACACTCACCTATATACGCAAAACAATGTGCAAAATATCCTTCCGGATATTATCTTTAGTCACCAAGGAAACCTAAGATTAAACAAGAAAGAATATTACAGGTCATCTAACACAAACAATTAGGTGAAATCAAAGAACTCGACAATTGATGAGTAGAACGTATAAAAGAGTTTAAAGTGAAACGAGGACATTTGGACTCGTGAACAAAAATAACTAGGGTTTCATAGTCGAAACGTAAAACCCAACTCAAAAGGGTTATAAAATTTTTCAATGGAAACACTTGAACCAAAGACAAGTCGGAATCCAACTAGATAGGCTAAGAAATATTGTTTTCGGGATCGTTTATATAGTTCAAAATCATCTCATATTCAAGTAGATATTATAGACTAAATGTCTTAATGAAATTCATGTAAAAGGGAGGACAAAATACCCAAGAAAACCCTAAACCACTCCTTTTTATTTGGTAAGCGTAAGTAAACATTTGGAGTTTCCAATTGAAGAAGGATCATGTTTTAAGATGGAAAACGGTCATAGTATTTGCCAAACGAAAATATACAAATGCAAATAGAAACTTAGCCCTCGAGCGAAAATTTGGGCAGCACGCCCTTTGTATTTACGTATTTTTCCAACCATTTATGACTTCATTGTTTTCCTCAATCAATCCCAAAGTCACACACAATATCATCTCATTTCAATAGCCATTCCATAAGCTCAAAGTCATATAACGGGATACATGGTGAACGGGATTTGGCATTCTAAGAGGGGTATGTTTGGCGTTCGGGCCCGGCAAGGGGTATGTTTGGTGAACGGGATTTGGCATTCTACGGACATGTTTGTTTTCATTAAACGTTGATAGAGGGTCAATTAGTTTGGATCAAGTACTGCAATAGGAATTTGGCTCCTGAGAATAGATTTCCAGTATACTCGAGTATTACCCATTCTTGTTCCTATTTGGCGTTCGGGCCCGGCAAGGGGTATGTTTCGTGAATAGGATTTGGCATTCTAAGAGGGGTCTATGGACATGTTTGTTGTTATTAAACGTTGATAGAGGGTTTGGATCAAGTACTGCAATAGGAATTTGGCTCCTAAGAACCACCTGTATCCTTTCCATTTAAGATGTTTATTTATTTCTTTATTTGCCGTGTCCATTTGAGTGATTGAAGTAAATCCCATGGTTCATGATTGCTTGTGTTTGGGGTACCTCATTGAGCGTAAGCACACCCCCTTTCCGTTATTTTTGTTTTCCTTACAGGGACAAACTTTGAAACCATGATTTTGGAAGAGAGGGTTGAGCTAGTGTAAACGTTCTTTTGTTAAGCTCCTTTGTAATAGAAACCCTAATTGTATATTACTTAAATATCACATTTTGATTTGTTCGATGTATCTATACAAGTGTTTAACCATGTACATTGAGTGTATTCGTATGAGATGGTACGTTTTATGGCTTTGGTGAACTTTACTTGTGATCGTTAGAGGATCGGGTGAGCGCATTTGAAAGAGGAAAGAAAATTTTCTGGCGGGAAAATCTTTCAGGGAATCCAGACGTATATCAGGCCAATAGTAGGTCGGATGGGCAGGGGATTGTGACAGCCCCACCTCACCCTAAGGCGAACCAAAGGGTTCGGCGGACCGCCTGCCCAGCTCTCGCCGGGACTCAGTTGTACCTCTAACACAAACCGGAATACAACCACAAGAAAGAGTATAACAACAATCCAAAACTTGAAACGAAACTTATATACATTTCTTATCCCAAGAGAGGGTACAATCATCGAATATACAAAGGTTCTCTGATACGATTGAGCACGAGACCCAAAGTGTACAAGTAGACCCTGTGAAGGTGCCCCTAGGCCCGGTGACACGAGCACGAGCTAAGAGATTCAAGGAGTCCCTCCAAGCCTTGGTACGTGCCATCCAAATCCAAGAGAAACCGGCCATTGAAGGAATTGAGTTGGAATATCCTTGCACGACTACTAAAATGCTGCTTACAATTGAAGATGCAAGTGTTCAAGCTCCAGATAGCGGGCTAAGCTGCAGTTAAGTACCCTCGCTGAGCCGTACGGGGATCTCGCTGCCCGGTCAGCGAGTCGGGGGTCCACGGCTATTAATAGCCTCAAGCCGCATGTTACATTGAGTTTTTGAGAGTATTGAATAAAATTTCCAGAATTTCGTCCATTCCTTGTGGCAAATTCCCTTAGCTTGTGAAAGCTAAGTTGAACATCCTAGAGCTGATCCTAGAGCTGATCCTAGACTTATCAATCAAGCACACATACTTGATTGTGGCGTCCTCTACCGTTAAATCTGTTCTTGAGTGGTCCAAGTTCAGGTTCAACTCCATCCAATCTTCATCGCGTTCCTCTAGATCCGAAGTTGCTTTCGCGTCTCGCATCAGCTGGCATCAAAGCTGGTTAGAGGTATCACGAATATCCCTTTTTATTGTTTTTAGATCTGTTTTAGTCTTCTAAATTCGTAGCTCAAGTGCTCGGGTTTGTCAAGTCCTAAATCTGTCTTGGTTGTTTCCTTGTCAGAAATCTGTCTTTGTTGTTTAGTTGTTGTCCGAAATTTTCGGTCCAGTTTTGTCTTGTGTTTATGTTCTGTTTAAATCCAAAAAAAAAAAAAATCTATTGTGATGCATACCTTATTGACATTCCCTTGAGTCGTTGCTGGAATTAATTTGCTGGGATACCGAATCTGTTTGCACTTGTTTCTTGAACCTTTGTGTTGTTGCTTTGCAAAACTCGAACATCAAAACCTTATTGGGGAAGTCTTGAGCTTCTTGGATCAAAGAGGTTAATCTTGGCAGTCTTGAAACCTGAAATAAACCTTCAACCGTGTTCTTGTTTTCATGGAACTTTGATCTTGAAACCAAATCTGTCCAAGTTGTTTACGTTAATTGCTGTGAGATTGTGGTCTAAACTAGCTGGCTATTGTGTGAAAACACCCCAACAGAAGTAAAAAAAAAAAAATTTTCAAGAAAGACGGCTCTAGTTTCCAACTCTTGACCAGCCTTCAAGTTTTACCAAATCTGATTCAAACTTGGACTTCCAAATCTGAACAACCTCCAATTCTTGACAGCCTACAACTTTACCAAATTTGGTGCAAAATCTGACCAGCCCCAAAATTTCGAATTTGAACCACTTGGGACTCCCAAATCTGACCAAACTCCAAGGTTTCCAATCCTTGACAACCCCAAGTGTCCAAATCAGATCACACTTTCCAATTTTCGAATCTTGAATTCTTGAATTTCCCTAAAACTGTTGGAGCAATTGTGACACCCGATTGGGCTGACTTTTAGGTAGTAGATTGCCCATTATTTGAGCAGCATAAGGCCACCCAAAATACTCCAAAACCCTTACCAAAAAGTGTGACAGCCCCACCTTCCCCTAAGGCGTACCAAAGGAGTTAGCAGACTGCCTGCCCAGCTCTCGCCAGGACTACTAAAACGGTCAAACACTAACTCAAGTCGTTCGGGAAAATATTGGCGCGCTTAATCAACCCAATAAATGAGAAACGGGAAAACAAAAGGCAAAACGTAAAGCGAATAGTGGCTGCCACGTCACAATCCGCCAAGATCCCATTGATTACAAGAAATTTCCAACAATCACTGAAAAGAGTATATACAAGCCAAGTACAATCCATTGGATAGGAATACACCCTATTACAAACCACTTTTGTATGGTTACAAGCCAAAAGAAAGCATTTAAATCCAAGTACAACAAAGGTTCCAACTATTGAGGAGCTATACAAAATCTCTCGACTAGCTCCACTCAACTTACTCATCACAGTCAAAAGTCCAAAAGATAATTCCCTGTAAGGAAAACAAAATTTACGAAGTGAGCTTTCGCCCAATGAGGTACTGTCACGTACATATACCAAGATCACATAAACTCAAGAGCATTCAGTCCAAATACGTTCGTCAAGTAAGTAAAAGCAATAACACCCAAATGTAAGGAATAAAAGGATACGGATGGCTCTCAAGAGCCCTTTTCCTCTTTTGCCATACTTGATCTCATCTCATTGACTCTCCGTCAATGTATACCAGGTAATCATGACCGTAGACCCCTCTTTACTCCAATTATCCGTCCACCTCACTTTCCCCTTACCGGGCCCGAACACCACACAGTACAGAATTGGTATTACTCGAGTAAACCGGAATCTAGGGTCTCATACCCAAAGATTCTCAAATACAGTCCCCATGGCCTGTCAAATGTCCCCGACCAAGTCCTTACTGGCTCGAGTCCATTGACTTCCAATGAGGTAGAGCTCAAAGTAAACAGTACAGATCCAGAGTTACATTAAGGATCGGCATCCAAGCGACACCAAATCAAATACAGTCAAGAGTATTCAAGTTATATCATAACCAAACAAGTAGGCCAGAGAGTACGAGAGTGGTAAAGTACACCCTCGCCTCACCTAGTCCAAACAATCATCACAACTAGTCCAAAACACAGAATTCAAGTACAAGAAAGCCACGGAATAACAAATATGTGAGTAGTACACTCACCAAGTCAAACAAAGAAATTTCACAAGTTTTCGCCCGACGTGAGCCTCGGATCACCGGCACGCCCTATAATAATCAAGAAAGTACAATTAAGACTCAAACACGAGTCGAATACCTTTTAATAGGAACTATTAAGGTAAAACCCAAATATAGCTTGGAAATGAAAAATACATAATATTTAGGGTTAAAAGTAGAAACAACCCTAAAATTATTCATTTCTAGTCAATCTCAACCCAACTCACAAGGATCCAATGCCCTAGACACTCGGACAGCATTTCCCCTAAAATTTCAGCTTTTCCAACCTACAAGACACCAATAAAAACCATCCAACACAACCACAAGCACCCAAACAATTCATAAGGCATTCAATATACTTCATTAGGGTCACAATACCCCTCAATAATAGCCAATTAGAAGCTCAACAATCAACCATAGCAAAGCCCCAATTGAAACCCTAAATCTGAAATTTTCCGCACAAGCGGCAATTTTTCGCAATTAACTACAATTAACGCACAAGTGAGCTATAAAACACCATTTGGAACCACCAAATCAAACCCAATCATATCCATCATATGAAACCAGAAAAATTCCAAGAAAAATCAGAAAATTAGGAAACTTCACTCCAATCCACCAAATCTTCCGTACAATCACGTATATAGCTACTATAAGGCACCATTTGGCCAAAATTAGAAACAAAAGATGAGTTCCAAGCAATATACCTTAGATCTTCAAGAAAGGTTGAAGCTTAGAGAGTTTTCTTCCAAAATAACACCACCAAGGTCTTCAAACACTCCAAGCAAAGTGATTTTACGGACTAATTCAAGAAACAATCGGTTGATTTTCGAGATTGAAGCAAGATTAGAAGATGGAAGTTGAAGAATTTTCTCCCTTTGCTAGCAAGAGAGGTTCGGCAATGAGGAGGTGAAGAATGAAGAGGTTTTGGTCAAATTTGGACTTTTATGTAATGACAAAGAAAGTTAGGCAAAGTTAGGTAAGCTTGGTCCAACCATATTTGGACACGTGGCACCTTGTTTTGTTTAGTGTTATCCTCTTGTCCCTCCAGAGTTAATCCATCTAGGTAACCTCTAATCATCTCCTAACACCTAGTAATGAAATCCCTTTATGAACAATTTAACCGAATTGGTCGAATTTCTCTCACTAAATGCACTAGCGGGTCCCACGTCCAAAATACGTTCCAAATTTCTCACGAACTACCTTATACTAGAAAAATGATTTAAAAACTATATTTACTGATAAAATATTGATAAAAGTAATATAGTAAAGAAAATACAAGAAAACGGTGCACAGGAATAAAATAATAAATAAATAAATAAATTTTTTTTTTCTGGGTTCTCTCATCCTCTCCCCCTTAAGAAAATTTCGCCCTCGAAATTGCTCACCTGGGTTACTAAACAGCTCAGGATATTTCTTTTGCATCTCTTCCTCCAGTTCCCAAGTTGCCTCTTCTATACCATGATTCCTCCATAAAACCTTTACTAATGGAATTTGTTTATTCCTCAGTTCCTTAATCCTTCGATCGAGTACTTGTACAGGTCTCTCTTCGTAAGTGAGTGCCTTATTTAACTCAATCTCCTCTGGTCGCACGATGTGGGTTGGGTCAGGATAGTACTTTTTCAACATCGAGACATGGAAAACGTCATGAATCCGAGCTAAACTTGGCGGCAACTCGAGTCGGTACGCTACTTTTCCAACTCGTTGAAGAATTTTGTAAGGCCCCACGAACCGTGGTTGAAGTTTCTTTCCTCTACCCGCAGTGACACTTCGTAGTGGCGTGATCTTAAGGAAGACACGGTCTCCAACTTCGAACTCCAAATCTTTCCTTCGGTTATCTGCGTAGCTCTTTTGTCGGCTTTGAGCTGTTTGGAGTCTTTGACGGATCAATTTAACCTTTTCTTGCGCATCCTCCATCCAAGGAATGGTTGTTGGATCTAGAACTTTCTTTTCCCCCACTTCATCCCAATAAATGGGCGAACGACACTTTCGTCCGTAGAGAGCTTCGTATGGTGCCATTTGAATGGACGAATGGAAACTATTATTATAGGCAAACTCTACTAAAGTCATATGTTGGCCCCAATTACCCCCAAAATCTAGAATACACGTTCGTAACATATCCTCGAGGGTTTGAATTGTTCGCTCCGACTGTCCATCCGTCTGGGGGTGATAAGTTGTACTAAGGTTAATTTTGGTCCCTAAGTGCTCCTGAAATTTTTGCCAAAACCTTGATACAAAACGAGGATCTCGGTCTGAAACTATACTCACTGGAACCCCATGTAACCTCACAATTTCATTCAGGTACAACCGAGCCAGTTTATCCAGGGAATCTTTCACATTCACAGGTAAGAAATGGGCCGATTTGGTCAACCGATCAACGATCACCCAAACGGCATCATGTCCTTTTTGAGTTCTTGGCAATCCAGAAACAAAGTCCATCGTGATATTTTCCCACTTCCATTCGGGTATCTCAAGAGGTTGTAACAGTCCAGAGGGTTTTTGGTGTTCAGCCTTGACTTGCTGGCAAATCAGACAGGTTTGGACATATTGAGCAATCTCCCTTTTCATCTTATCCCACCAGTACAACCGTCGCAGGTCTTGGTACATCTTATTACTACCAGGATGGATCGTGTATTTCGATCGATGGGCTTCCTCTAAAATTTCCCTTTTCAGGTTTTCATCATTGGCCACCACTACTCGATTCCTATATCTTAAAATCCCTTCAGGACCCAAATTGAAATCAGGTAATGCTTTCTTTTCTACTTTTTCCTTCCACTTTTGTACCATCGGATCCTTCTCTTGGGCTTCTTTAATTCGATCAAGAATAGTAGAGGTTACCCGAATATTCCCAAAAGTTATTTTCTTACATCCCAATCTAGGGTTCCACTCACTAGCTGCTCCTAACATCTCCCACTCCTTGACCATCAACCCGGCTACTTGAGCCTTCCGACTTAGGGCGTCCGCTACTACGTTAGCCTTACCAGGATGGTAGTTGATCGTGCAGTCATAATCCTCTAAGAGTTCCATCCACCGACGTTGCCTCATATTCAACTCTTTTTGGGAGAACAGGTACTTAAGACTCTTATGGTCTGAATAAACCTCAAAGGTAATCCCGTAAAGATAGTGTCTCCACTTTTTCAAAGCAAAGACCACAGCAGCTAACTCCAAGTCATGGGTAGGGTAGTTTTGTTCATGGGTTTTTAGTTTCCTAGAGGCAAAGGCAATCACATTCTTATTTTGCATTAACACACACCCCAAACCTTCCTTCGAAGCATCGGTATAAACAGTGAAACTGTCCTTCCCACTAGGCAAGGCCAAAACAGGAGCTCTGGTTAACTTCGCTTTAACTCCTGAAAACTGGTTTCACACCTAGTATCCCACACAAAACGACCGTTTTTCTTCGTCAGGTCGGTTAAAGGGCCTGCCAGTTTAGAAAAGTCTTTAATAAAGCGCCTATAGTACCCAGCCAACCCTAAGAAACTGCGAATTTCAGTGGGATTTTCTGGCCTCTTCCATTCAGCCACCGCCTCTACTTTCGCGGGGTCTACTGTAATACCTTCTTTTGAAATCACATGTCCTAAGAAAGAGATTTTCTCCAGCCAAAATTCACACTTACTAAATTTGACGTATAGCTGATGATCTCTCAGGGTTTGTAACACTAACTTCAAATGTTGCTCATGTTCCTCACGGGTTTTAGAATAGACCAAAATGTCGTCAATGAACACGACAACGAATCGGTCCAGGTAGGGTTTGAAAACTCGATGCATCAAATCCATAAAGGCGGCAGGGGCATTGGTCAACCCGAAAGGCATGACCGCAAACTCAAAATGCCCATATCTAGAATTGAAAGCAGTTTTGGGTACATCTTCTTGCTTAATTAGCAACTGGTAGTAACCCTGTCGGAGATCTAACTTTGAAAAGACCACTGCGCCTTGTAGCTGGTCGAACAGTTCATCGATGTGGGGAAGTGGGTATTTGTTCTTAATGGTCATGTTGTTTAGTCCCCGATAGTCGATACACAGTCTTAACGTTCCATCCTTCTTCTTAACAAATAGTACCGGAGCCCCCCAAGGAGATCCACTCTCACGAATAAACCCACGCTCCAACAGGTCTTGCAACTGCAACTTCAGCTCCTTGAGTTCAGCAGGTGCCATTCGATAGGGGGTCTTAGAGATAGTGACGCTCCTGGCAATAGGTCAATCTTAAACTCTATCTCTCTCTCCGGAGGTAAAGTTACTAATTCATCAGGAAACACATCCGGATATTCACTTACAGTAGGCACATCCTCAACCCTCAGCTTATCAGTGGGAGTATTTATAAGAAAAGCTAGAAACCCTTGGGCCCCTCTGTACAGAAATTTTCTAGCCCGAATACCCGAAATCAATGCAGATGAGGCTAAACTACCTCTTACATCTAGCCTTAAGGTCGCCTCCCCCGGTATACGAAATTCCACTACTTTTCTCTTACAATCGAGCTGTGCATCGTACTTAGCTAGCCAGTCCATACCCAATATAACGTCGTACCCCTTAATGGCCAAACTTATAAGATTCCCTAAAAGCTTTCTCTCTCCTACCCATATTTCACAATTCGCATACATCAAACCAGTAATCAAATGTTGGTTCCCCGTAGGAGTACTAACCTCTAAGTCATAAGGCAAGCTAACGGGTTTTATATCAATACCGCACATAAAATCGGGGTTAACAAAGGAATGGGTAGCACCAGGGTCTATCAAAATCCTAGCTAGACGATGGAAAACAGGGATCGTACCTTCTACAACCCCAGAGGAATCAGGGACTTGTTGTTGCTCAAGGGAGTAAACCCGAGCTGGCACCTTTGGCTTTGTCCCTTCTACCTTGAACTGTCCCGAGTTGGCCTTCGATGACTGAGTGGTTGCTCTCGCCTCCCGAGGTAACACTGGGCAGTTAGCTATTTGATGCTCTGCACTCCCGCAGCGCAAGCATCTTCTCTCCTTCCTCCAACAGTTGTCCTCAGTGTGGTTTGGTTTTCCACAAAATCCACAGGGTCCGCGTGCAACTGAGGCCGAACTTCCTTGTGAGGTGCTCTTCTGCGGGCCCCGTCCATTGTGACCACCCCTCGGCGGAGTCCCTCGTGTCATCCCCGGTTGCCTTCCTCCACCGGCTCCTCTTCCAAACTTGGGAGGGGTCCCTTTATCCCCTTGGGTCGAACTACTCGCAGAGAACCCCCGTTTTTTCACCTGAAAATTCCTTACTTGAAGCCTTGCATTTTCAACTCGCAAAGCTTTCTCCACGGCGTCACTAAAAGTGTGGATCTGGGCTATCGCCAGATCCTTTTGAATTTCCACATTGAGCCCCTGAGTAAAACGCCGAACTCTCCTTTGCTCCGTCAGAATGAGTTCAGGGGCAAACTTGGATAAACGAGTAAACTGGCTCTCGTACTCAGCCACTGATTGAGTCCCTTGGCGGAGCCTAATAAACTCGTCCTCCCTTTTTTCTTGGACTAGAGGGGGAAAGTATTTTGCGTTGAAGTCCCTCACAAAATTTACCCATGTTCTTGGGGTTTGTTCCCGGTCCCATTTCATGCGTATCACATTCCACCAAGAACGCGCGGCTCCTTCCAATTGAAAGACAGCGAAAGTAACCTGTCTCTCCTCTGAGTAGTGTAGGGCGGCAAAAATATCTATCATTTTCTCTAACCACTTTTCGGCCACGTCCGGATCTGGCCCGCCTAGAAATTTTGGCGGAGAGAACTTCTGAAATCTCTCCAGGGCCCGATCTTCACTTTCCACTACATGGCCAGGGTTCCCAGGTTGCTGGATAGGAGGTTGGCCCTGCTGTTGCACTACGTGGGCTAACAGGTCAGTCATTTGCTGCATAGCAGCGGCTATCTGGGCATTAGGGTCAACCCTAGGTTCAGGGTTTGATTCAGTCGTGGTATTCCTAATACCCTCGTCAGTTGTGGGTTGCCTAACCCCGCGCCCGCGGCCTCGTCCGCTACGAGTGCCTTCCATTCTCTAGGTCACTCTAAAATCGAGGCACAAACTAATATCAAAAGGCATATCAATATAGTCATATAAGCATGAACAAAATTAAAAGTAAACACCACATAAGGCACGTATACACATAGCACATTTATACATGGAACACATAACTGTGTCAAACAGTCATACATAAGCAGTCAAGCAAATATATACAAAGTACTCCCGTGAAGCCAAAAGAGGGTCTACCAAAATACACTATACAACCTAGGTCTCAAAAGTACAAAACAACTACCCAAAAGCTTTTCCTAGGTATCCCTCACACGAGATCAAAACTAGGCCCAAAAACTCTAATCTAGTCCTCCACGGAGCCAACCGACTCCCCCCCAGAGCTAGAGCTAGGGGCGCCTCCCTGACCTGGAGCTCCACCACCTGGAACTCCCCCTGGCGCATTGGCGCCAATCACTCCCTGGATGAGCGCCCCACACTCATCGATAATAGCGCCAGACCGGTCTCTCACCTCCCGGACTACGCGAATAAGGCGGTCGTTAACCACCTGCAACTGCTCTCGCAGAGCGTCCGTCCTCTCCTGCTCCATGGCCACGTCCCCCTGGAGCCCTCCAATCCTATCGGCCTGCATCCGCATGATGCCCCTAAGCCTAAGGGTCTCAGTACGCTCCCTGGCGGCGTCACATCTCAGCCTCCGTCGCTCGGCAAGTACCGCCTCAACCACGTGGTCCGCGTAGGAGTAAAACTGGCAACGCCTACAGCGGCGGGTCCGACTAGCGGTATACCACAGCCGGATCGGACCTCCGGGTCTCTCCTGATAGTCGATGACTCGGGGGCGCCTCTGAGGTGGCTCGCCTCCGCCTGCACCACTGGTACCGGCCATAACCTACAAAGATAGCAAAGGTTTATAGCTTAAACAATATTTTCACACTTAATGGTGTCTAAACACAATCCCCAAGAGTTCTAATAAACAGGTTTTAGATTCGCCCAGGTTATTTCTAGCCTATGCTCTGATACCACTTGTGACAGCCCCACCTTCCCCTAAGGCGTACCAAAGGAGTTAGCGGACTGCCTGCCCACTCTCGCCAGGACTACTAAAACGGTCAAACACTAACTCAAGTCGTTCGGGAAAATATTGGCGCGCTTAATCAACCCAATAAATGAGAAACGGGAAAACAAAAGGCAAAACGTAAAGCGAATAGTGGCTGCCACGTCACAATCCGCCAAGATCCCATTGATTACAAGAAATTTCCAACAATCACTGAAAAGAGTATATACAAGCCAAGTACAATCCATTGGATAGGAATACACCCTATTACAAACCACTTTTGTATGGTTACAAGCCAAAAGAAAGCATTTAAATCCAAGTACAACAAAGGTTCCAACTATTGAGGAGCTATACAAAATCTCTCGACTAGCTCCACTCAACTTACTCATCACAGTCAAAAGTCCAAAAGATAATTCCCTGTAAGGAAAACAAAATTTACGAAGTGAGCTTTCGCCCAATGAGGTACTGTCACGTACATATACCAAGATCACATAAACTCAAGAGCATTCAGTCCAAATACGTTCGTCAAGTAAGTAAAAGCAATAACACCCAAATGTAAGGAATAAAAGGATACGGATGGCTCTCAAGAGCCCTTTTCCTCTTTTGCCATACTTGATCTCATCTCATTGACTCTCCGTCAATGTATACCAGGTAATCATGACCGTAGACCCCTCTTTACTCCAATTATCCGTCCACCTCCTCCTTACCGGGCCCGAACACCACACAGTACAGAATTGGTATTACTCGAGTAAACCGGAATCTAGGGTCTCATACCCAAAGATTCTCAAATACAGTCCCCATGGCCTGTCAAATGTCCCCGACCAAGTCCTTACTGGCTCGAGTCCATTGACTTCCAATGAGGTAGAGCTCAAAGTAAACAGTACAGATCCAGAGTTACATTAAGGATCGGCATCCAAGCGACACCAAATCAAATACAGTCAAGAGTATTCAAGTTATATCATAACCAAACAAGTAGGCCAGAGAGTACGAGAGTGGTAAAGTACACCCTCGCCTCACCTAGTCCAAACAATCATCACAACTAGTCCAAAACACAGAATTCAAGTACAAGAAAGCCACGGAATAACAAATATGTGAGTAGTACACTCACCAAGTCAAACAAAGAAATTTCACAAGTTTTCGCCCGACGTGAGCCTCGGATCACCGGCACGCCCTATAATAATCAAGAAAGTACAATTAAGACTCAAACACGAGTCGAATACCTTTTAATAGGAACTATTAAGGTAAAACCCAAATATAGCTTGGAAATGAAAAATACATAATATTTAGGGTTAAAAGTAGAAACAACCCTAAAATTATTCATTTCTAGTCAATCTCAACCCAACTCACAAGGATCCAATGCCCTAGACACTCGGACAGCATTTCCCCTAAAATTTCAGCTTTTCCAACCTACAAGACACCAATAAAAACCATCCAACACAACCACAAGCACCCAAACAATTCATAAGGCATTCAATATACTTCATTAGGGTCACAATACCCCTCAATAATAGCCAATTAGAAGCTCAACAATCAACCATAGCAAAGCCCCAATTGAAACCCTAAATCTGAAATTTTCCGCACAAGCGGCAATTTTTCGCAATTAACTACAATTAACGCACAAGTGAGCTATAAAACACCATTTGGAACCACCAAATCAAACCCAATCATATCCATCATATGAACCAGAAAAATTCCAAGAAAAATCAGAAAATTAGGAAACTTCACTCCAATCCACCAAATCTTCCGTACAATCACGTATATAGCTACTATAAGGCACCATTTGGCCAAAATTAGAAACAAAAGATGAGTTCCAAGCAATATACCTTAGATCTTCAAGAAAGGTTGAAGCTTAGAGAGTTTTCTTCCAAAATAACACCACCAAGGTCTTCAAACACTCCAAGCAAAGTGATTTTACGGACTAATTCAAGAAACAATCGGTTGATTTTCGAGATTGAAGCAAGATTAGAAGATGGAAGTTGAAGAATTTTCTCCCTTTGCTAGCAAGAGAGGTTCGGCAATGAGGAGGTGAAGAATGAAGAGGTTTTGGTCAAATTTGGACTTTTATGTAATGACAAAGAAAGTTAGGCAAAGTTAGGTAAGCTTGGTCCAACCATATTTGGACACGTGGCACCTTGTTTTGTTTAGTGTTATCCTCTTGTCCCTCCAGAGTTAATCCATCTAGGTAACCTCTAATCATCTCCTAACACCTAGTAATGAAATCCCTTTATGAACAATTTAACCGAATTGGTCGAATTTCTCTCACTAAATGCACTAGCGGGTCCCACGTCCAAAATACGTTCCAAATTTCTCACGAACTACCTTATACTAGAAAAATGATTTAAGAACTATATTTACTGATAAAATATTGATAAAAGTAATATAGTAAAGAAAATACAAGAAAACGGTGCACAGGAATAAAATAATAAATAAATAAATAAATTTTTTTTTTCTGGGTTCTCACAAAAAGACCACGGACCAGCAGCTCAACAAATTCCAGAAAATTGGGTTTCGGGTAGAGTTTTCTAGGATTTTCAAAATTTCAGCATTCAAGTTAATTGTCTTACTTTCTTTTGAGTTGTTAGTTATTGTCCAGCTATATTCTAAGTCTTGAGTCGTGTCTAGGTCTTCAGTCATTCAACTCCATTTTATTGCTACTAGCTTGTGTGTCACCTGTTGACTAGTCAAGAACGTACATTGCGGTGACGCCTAGTTTGTTCAACTCAAGCAACAAGCAAGCCAAGGAATTGCTTGGTAAGATTATTAGAGAGTGATACACTTGAGTGAAACACGAGTGTGAGTGACCTATTCATCGTATTAAAAAAAAAAAAAAAAAAAGAAAGAGGAACTCGTTTTGTTTATTTGTTTTGCAGGTGGACTAAATATGTCTAGTGGAGTTGGTGAACAAACCACTCAACTTCCAGCGAACAACGCCTTTCAAAAAGGCAAGGAAAGGCGGCCTTGAGTTGAGCTTTTCCACCTAGCCCAAGCCAAGTAGTTCGGCTAAACTTCATGGCATTTCTCCGGCTCTGTAGCCGGAGGTCAGGTAAGGAGCGGCGAAAAGAGAAGGACATCAAATTACAGTTGGAAGCCATGATGAGGGAGTTCAAACGATTGCTTAAGAATGAAATTGAGCCATTGCATGATCGAATTGATCAGTTGGAGAACTCGAGACATCCACCTACCCCGAGTAAGGGCAAAGAATCGGCATACTCAAACGATGAAGAGGAAGCATTTGAGGGAAGGTACCAAAATGATCAAAGGTTCCAACGTCGAGGAGACGACACCATTAAAGGTGTCAAACTCAAGATTCCCTCATTCCAAGGCAAGTCGGATCCCGAGGCGTACTTGGAATAGGAACGAAAAATTGAGTTAGTCTATGAATGCCACACCTATACGGAGGAGCAAAAGGTGAAACTAGCAGCCGTAGAATTCACTGACTACGCCTCCATTTGGTGGGACCAACTTAGACTAAGCCGAAGGAGAAATCGTGAGAGACCTGTGGAAACTTGGGAGGAAATGAGGAGTCTGATGAGAAAAAGATTCGTTCCGAGCTACTATAGCCGAGATCTACACCGTCGGCTACAAGCTCTCAACCAAGGGTCCATGTCAGTTGAGGATTATTACAAGGAGATGGAAATGGCCATCATGAAGGCGGATTTGCGTGAAGATGGAGAGGCCACTATGGCTCGTTTTCTACATGGATTGAGGCCCGAGATTGCCGAAGTAGTGGAACTCCAACACTACCTCGACATGAATGAAATGCTCGAGAAGGCGGTTACAATTGAACGGCGCCTCAAGAGGAGGGGTACGGCGCGACAAAGCACTACTTATCAAGCTGGAAATTGGCGCACTTCTCAACCAAAAAGGGAGGAGAAAGCCGCAGCTCCTTCTTACCCTCCAAGGCCGAATGGCCTCCCTTCCAAGGCGACGCCCAAGCCTGACTTTAAGGCTAATAATGCAGCTTCCCAACCGCGTGGTCGAGACACCAAGTGCTTTAAGTGTCAAGGATTTGGCCACATCGCTTCTCAATGCCCCAGCCAAAGGACCATGCTGATGTTGCCAAATGGGGAAATTGTATCAGATGAGGAAGAGGAGTACGAGGGGATGCCACCTCTAGAAGAGGAAGAGAATGAATCGAGTGAGGAGATACCTACGCATGAGGAGATTGGATGCCTAGTGGTTCGAAAGGTCCTCACTACCCGCGCCAAAGAGGAGGAAATGGAGGTACAACAGGACAACCTTTTCTACACAAGGTGTCATATCAAGGATAAGGT
The DNA here is from genome assembly GCA_036785865.1 of Coffea canephora. Taxonomy (NCBI): domain Eukaryota; kingdom Viridiplantae; phylum Streptophyta; class Magnoliopsida; order Gentianales; family Rubiaceae; genus Coffea; species Coffea canephora. The sequence goes on from CM071916.1 coordinate 29,109,813, forward strand.
GTGTAGTGTTGTTATTGATAGTGGGAGTTGTGCCAATGTCGCTAGTCTACTCATGGTAGAAATGCTAGGGCTCCAAGTTATCAAACATTCAAGACCTTATCGCCTTCAATGGTTGAACAATGAAGGGGAAGTCCGTGTGTTTAGACAAGTAAAAGTGCCATTCCGAATTGGCAAGTATGAAGACGAGGTTACTTGTGATGTCGTGCCAATGCAAGCAAGTCACCTCATTCTTGGACGGCCTTGGCAATATGATCGCGATGTCGAATTCAAGGGAAGAGCTAATAAATATGTCTTTACTCATTGCAATAGAAAGGTGACACTTGTACCTCTCACCCCAAAAAAAGTGTATGAAGATCAAATGAGGCTGCAAAAGGAGTATGAGCTAGAACTTGAGAGGAAAAAGCGAGAGAAAAGTGAGGAAGAAAAAGGAGAGAGTAGGGCCGAAACCCTAGGAAAGAAAAAGGCAACAAGTGGGTCGGCTATGAGAGAAGAAAATAAGGGGAAGCTAAGCTTGCTAGCAAAAGCCAAAGATGTAAGGCGAGCTTTGTCTTCCAACCAACTCTTACTTATGCTTGTGTGCAAAGAAGAGTTGGTCAATTCATCCATACCTACTGACTCCTTGCCTTCTACTATGTTACCTCTCTTGCAGGAATTTGAGGACATATTTCCTGAGGATGTACCTGATGGACTACCACCGCTAAGGGGAATCGAGCACCAAATCGATCTCATTCCTGGAGCACCATTGCCTAACAAACCAGCCTATAGAATGGGTCCTGAGGAAACAAAGGAATTGCAAAGGCAAGTGGAGGAATTGCTAAGGAAAGGTTGGGCTAGAGAAAGTCTAAGTCCATGCGCTGTACCAGTGATTCTCGTGCCAAAGAAAGATGGAGCGTGGAGAATGTGCACCGACTGTCGAGCAGTCAATGCAATCACGGTAAAATATCGTCACCCTATCCCTAGGTTAGATGATATGTTAGATGAATTGCATGGTGCCATTATATTTACTAAAATTGATTTGAAAAGTGGTTACCACCAAATAAGAATGAAAGAGGGAGATGAGTGGAAAACCGCTTTCAAAACTAAACATGGTCTATACGAGTGGTTAGTAATGCCATTTGGTTTAACTAATGCACCTAGTACCTTCATGCGTTTAATGAACCATGTTTTGAGACCTTTTCTTGGGAAATTTGTAGTGGTTTACTTTGATGATATTCTGATTTATAGCAGAAGCTTAGAGGAACACCTTGAGCACCTCAAAGCCATCTTTGAAGTACTTCGAAGGGAAAGGCTATATGCCAACCTTAAGAAGTGCACATTTTGCACTGATCGTGTTGTGTTTCTAGGATATGTTGTAAGTGCGCAGGGCATTCACGTAGATGAAGAGAAGATTAAGTCCATCCAAGAGTGGCCAACACCTACCTCAGTAAGTGATGTGCGCAGCTTTCATGGATTAGCAAGCTTCTACCGTCGTTTTGTGAAGGATTTTAGCACCATCGCTGCACCTCTTACCGCAGTCATAAAGAAGAACGAGAAGTTCTTTTGGGGGGAAGCCCAAGATAAGGCTTTCCAATTGCTGAAACACAAACTCACACATGCACCACTCCTTGCAATACCTAACTTTGATCTCACTTTTGAAGTGGAATGTGATGCATCAGGTGTAGGAGTAGGAGCCGTACTCATGCAAGGAGGGAGACCGATTGCCTACTTTAGTGAGAAATTAAATGGCGCGGTCCTCAACTATTCAACTTATGACAAGGAGATGTTTGCCCTTGTACGTGCTTTGGAGACATGGCAACACTACCTACGTGCCCGGGAATTCGTCATCAAAACTGACCATGAGTCTCTCAAGCACCTAAAAGGACAACAAAAGCTGAGCAAACGACATGCCCAATGGGTAGCCTTCATTGAGTCTTTTCCATACGTCATCAAATACAAAACAGGTAAATCTAATGTCGTAGCTGACGCTTTATCTCGTAGACACATTTTGCTCACTGCTTTAGATGCTAAACTCCTAGGCTTTGAACTCATGAAGGAGTTGTATAAGAATGACTTGGATTTTGCGAACGCTTATGCGAATTGGGGAAAATCTGACTTTGAAAAATTCTTCGTACATGATGGGTTCTTATTTTATCTTACCAAGTTGTGCATTCCTCGAGGGTCCATACGTAACTTACTTATTCAGGAGTCACATAGTGGTGGACTAATGGGACACTTTGGTGTCACCAAGACATTAGCTGTATTACAGGAACACTTCCATTGGCCTCGAATGCGCAAGGACGTGGAGAGGATTGTTGAAAGATGTGGCGTGTGCCACAAAGCTAAGTCTCGGGTCAACCCAAACGGTTTGTATACTCCTTTACCCATACCTCACCAACCTTGGGTTGACATTTCCATGGATTTCGTGCTTGGGTTACCTCGTTCAAAGCGTGGCCATGACTCTATATTTGTTGTGGTAGATAGGTTCTCCAAAATGGCTCACTTTATTGCATGTCATAAGACGGATGATGCTTTACACATTGCTGATTTATTCTTTAAAGAGGTTGTTCGTTTGCATGGCATACCTAGGACTATAGTATCTGATAGAGATGTCAAGTTTTTGAGCTATTTTTGGAAATCTTTATGGGGTCGGTTGGGAACCAAACTGTTGTTCTCTACCTCTAGTCATCCTCAAACGGACGGACAAACTGAGGTAGTCAATAGGACTTTATCCACACTCCTACGTGCAATCATAAAGAAAAATATCAAGTCATGGGAGGAGTGTCTACCTCATGTTGAGTTTGCATACAATAGGGCTGTGCATAGTGCTACACAATTCTCGCCTTTTGAAGTTGTGTATGGTTTGAATCCCTTAACTCCCTTAGATTTGTTGCCATTACCTTCTTCTGAGCATATGAACTTAGATGGCAAGAAGAAAGCTGAGTTCGTGAGATCATTACATGACAAGGTTCGTACCAATATCGAGAGGAGGACGGCCCAATATGTCCAACAAGCTAATAAGCACAGGCGCAAGCTTGTCTTTGAACCAGGTGATTGGGTCTGGTTACATTTGCGCAAGGAGAGATTTCCAAACCAACGGAAAAGCAAGCTGTCACCAAGAGGAGATGGGCCTTTTCAAGTCATTGAGCGCATCAACGACAATGCATACCGCTTAGATCTGCCTGGTAAGTACAATGTTAGTGCTACATTCAAAGTTGCTGATCTAAATCCATTTATTGCAGGGGACGAGTACGATTTGAGGGCAAATCCTTTTCAAGAAGAGGGGAATAATGATGCGATTGAGCACGAGACCCAAAGTGTACAAGTAGACCCTGTGAAGGTGCCCCTAGGCCCGGTGACACGAGCACGAGCTAAGAGATTCAAGGAGTCCCTCCAAGCCTTGGTACGTGCCATCCAAATCCAAGAGAAACCGGCCATTGAAGGAATTGAGTTGGAATATCCTTGCACGACTACTAAAATGCTGCTTACAATTGAAGATGCAAGTGTTCAAGCTCCAGATAGCGGGCTAAGCTGCAGTTAAGTACCCTCGCTGAGCCGTACGGGGATCTCGCTGCCCGGTCAGCGAGTCGGGGGTCCAAGGGGGCGACGCGCCCCTGGCTTAGGGGCCCGGGGGCGCAGCGAAGCCCCCGAGGCCTATGATCTATAGTTAGTTGGGCTAGCTTTCGGTCAAGTGAAGGCCCAAGGGGCTGGCCGAACTTTCCTTGTTATCTTTCCAGTTTATTAGGTCTTAGTCACGGCTATTAATAGCCTCAAGCCGCATGTTACATTGAGTTTTTGAGAGTATTGAATAAAATTTCCAGAATTTCGTCCATTCCTTGTGGCAAATTCCCTTAGCTTGTGAAAGCTAAGTTGAACATCCTAGAGCTGATCCTAGGCTGTTCGTGACTTATCAATCAAGCACACATACTTGATTGTGGCGTCCTCTACCGTTAAATCTGTTCTTGAGTGGTCCAAGTTCAGGTTCAACTCCATCCAATCTTCATCGTGTTCCTCTAGATCCGAAGTTGCTTCCGCGTCTCGCATCATTCTCAATCTCCGTACATCCAGCCCGTGCCAAGCGCTAGGGCGAGAACCATTACAAAATCAAAGAACTAGACTAGGCTAGTCGATACAAGCTCTCATCCTTGCTCGCCTTCCCCTGTTAAGGAAAACAAAACTAAAGGGATGAGCTAAAAGCTCAGTGAGGTTCCGAACACATAGGCAAACAATAAATCCAATACATTCACTACTTATAACTAACAATTCAAGATACAAATACAATATAAAGCGATAAACACATTCATTAAAAGGATACGTGCGCACATGGAACCATTCATTCATTCTCCTTTCATTCCCTTATTCCTCCAATCATTTGAAAATACATTTTGATAAGTAAAACCCCTCATTTGCATTGACATTCGTTCGTTCATTTCATTCACCCCCTTCCCGGACATTGGCCAGGCTCCACCAAACATCAAGGTAATACTCGAGCATACCAAACATTTACCCAGGGTCACCATATCGCCCGACCGAGTCCGCTTCTGGCTCGAGTCGATCGGTAACAAAGGGCAGGGCCCAGTTCAGTCAAAAGGCTTACATTCATGCACAAGTAACGTTTCAATCATTAAATCATTGAAAATTTCACATTTCATTTAGGTCGAGCGCGATAAAGTACATACTCGCCTAGAAAACTCGTTTTGGAAATCTTTGAAAGCACTTAACACATTATCAAACAATAACACAGCCCATGAAGTCAAGGAAGATATAGTAAACGAGGAACACTCACCTATTTATGTAAAACAACGTGCAAAATATCCTTCCGGATATTATCCTCAGTCACCGAGAAAACCTAAGATTAAACGAGAAAGAATATTACAGTTCATCTAGCACAAACAATTAGGTGAAATCGAAGAAACCCGACAAATGATGAGTAGAACGTATGAAAAGGACTTTAAAGTGAAACGAGGGCATTTGGACCCGTGCACGGAAATAACTAGGGTTTCATAAACCAAACGCAAAACCAAACCCAAAAAGGTTAAAAATTTCCAATGGAAAAAACACTTGAACCAAAGACAAGTCGGAATCCAACTAGATAGGCTAAGAAATGTTGTTTTCGGGACCGTTTATGTGGTTCAAAATCAAATCATATTCAAGTAGATATTATAGACTAAATGTCTTGATGAAAATCATGTGAAAAGAGGGACAAGATACCTTAATATCACATTTAAAACCTCACTTGAAAGTAGTTTTCTCATAATAGAGGAAACCCTAATTCATATATTTTTATTTTGGAAAAGGGTAAGTAAACATTTGGAAATTTCAAATTGAAGAGGTATCATGTGTTAAAATGATAAAACGATCATAATATTTACCAAGCGGAAATATAGAAGTTCAAATAGAAAATAGCTTCTCGAACACCCTTCGAGAGCACCAAAGTAGTTTTCCAAGAAATACGCCCACCTTGACACAAAACACATTTCCAAAACCACTTTAACTCACTCACATTACAAGAAAATAAACGGACGGCATGTCCCCTTAAATTTTCACTTTCACCCTACAATCAAATATACAAACTTACAAGAATTAACCTCAATCCCAAATTCGGTTTATAAACAATAAAACAAGTCCAATTAGACCACAAGATCCTTCAATCCAAGCTAATTAGAAGCTTAAAAGCCAACCATTAGCAAACCCCCAAATTAAACCCTAAAAACCGGAATTCATCCCCTCAAGCATAAATTTTCCGCAAACGATCGCAATTAACGCATTAAAGCTTCAATTAACACCATTGTAATCCATCAATCCAAGACCAATCCATGCTTTTAATATAAAATCAGAAAAATACCCCATAAATCAGAAATTGAACCATCTTGACTTAAAACCATGAAATCACTCACAATATAGCATAATCAACCCTTACAAACCCTTAATCAACCAATTTTAGAATAAAAGGGGTTTCTTAACAACTCACCTTATGAGTTCAAGAAAGGTAGAAACTTAAGGCTTCCCCTCCAAAAACAACTCCACTATCACCTTCAACCCTCCTTAGCTAAGACTTGTACGGAGTAACTCAAAAATCCAACGGTGAAATCTCAAGATCTAAGAGAAAATTGAAACTAAAATTTGGAGAGCTTTCTTTCTTTCTCTCAAGGCTCACGACGGGGATAAAGAAGAAATGAAGATATTTTGGGCCAAAAGTGAGCTAAAAAGGAAGGAATCAGTCGGTCAAAACTGGTGATCAACTGTGACACGTAACAATCCGGCCAGAATCTGGCCGGATTCCTGCCAGAGACGAAATCAATTTTTTTCAAAACTCCACAACAACCCGGCCAGCGATTCGGCCCTTCAGCCTTTTCGTAAAATTTTTCCTCTTTTTCGGATTCGATTGCCGCGCTCACCCGCACTTCCAACACGCACACATATATACATATCTTGTGAGAACCCGTACTTTTCTTGATTGCATGTTTTCTTCATTTTCTTTATTAGAAAATTTTTCTAGATCAATTTTATGAGTAAATATAGTTTTTAAATGATTTTTTTAGTATCGGTTAGTTTTCGAGAAATTAAGAGTGTACATCGGACGTGGGACCCGCTAGTGCGAAAAGTTCGGTAAAATTCGACCAATTAGGTTAAATTTTGTGTACTGGGATTAATTTGCTAGATGTTATGAGATAATTAGAGGTTGCTTAGATGGTTAATGATGGAGAGACAAAAGGATAGATATGCATTAATTAAAGTGACAAGTGTCCATTCCTTATTGGAGTAAACTTACCTAACTTTGCCTAACTTTCTTTATCTTTACTAAAAGTCCAAATTTGACCCAAATAGTCTTCATCTTCTACCTCTCTTGGCAGAATTCCTCTAGCAAGCAAAAGAAAGAAAAGCTTCCAATTTCTTCATTCAATTTCTTGTTTGAATCTCACAAACCAACCGTTAAAACTTGGATTTGTTCCATAAAAACCTTTCTCTTGGTAGGATTAAGGTGATTGGTGAAGTGGTTTGAGAAGGCAAGGTGCTAAGTTGGGTCTTTTCTTGGGTTTCTAAGGTAAGTGGCTAAGGAACCTTTCCTTTAATCTTGATAATGTTTGTGACGCCCCACATCTCCCTAAGGCGGACCAAAGGGTATCTGCGGACGCCTGTCCAGCTCTCGCCAGGACTCAAGCAATTTCATTCAATTTAAATCCGAACTAAACACATCGAAGAGAGCAACATGAATACAAATAATGCGAAAGCGTTCAAGCATAAAATCATCCATTACTCCACCCATAGATAGGGCGTTCAAGATACAACTTAAATCCAAAATATACGTCAGGCCCAAAAGTTACACTTCAATTCCAAAAGTACAATCCCCACAAAGGACATAGCCATTAACAATAGAAAACCTTAAAACAAAAGTACAGCGAAGGGTTTTCTCCAAACTTCTCCGAGATTCGGTCCTGTTACGGAAAACAAAACTATAAGGTGAGCAAAACGCTCGTGAGGCCAAGAACACACATGCAAGCACTTTGTCAAATAACAATCCCAAATTTAATAAATAAAACCATGTCTTTTCAATAATCAATGATTCGAACAGGAAAAGTAATCAGAAACAATTCAAGGATATAGTAGCTCTCAGGAGCTAAGTTCCGCTCGCTCTGCCGATGTCATTCGTATACCTTCCCGCGTTGACCCTCCTGTCAACCGGGTCGGTATTTCCATTTCCGTAGATCACCACTTACTTCCCTCCGTCCACCGTACACCTCAAGGGCCCACAAGTCATTTATAAGGCGATACTCCACGAGTATGCCAAGCAGGACCTCTCATTAGGTCGAGCTTATATATATCTCATGGCTCGCCCAAGTTCCCGACCAAGCCCATTGCCGGCTCGAGTCCAAGGACGGCCTATGAGTTTGGGCGTCCCCCATTCATTTAAAAGTCGAGGAGGTTCACTCCATCGACGTATGTATTCATAACATACCATTGCATTTCAGTCATTCATTCAATACATTTCAATCATTCATTTGAAATTAGAACAAGTGCGATAAAGTACGCACCCGCCCTTATTTTCTTAAAATTTCCAACAATTACCACAAATAAACATGTATCAAAGATTCACACACTTGACACTCACCGAACAATTCAATAAGAATTGTTTTCTGGGAGTTCAAGTGTCCACTGTGAGATCCTCTTGAAGGTCTCCTTGTGCGCCTGGCAATTAATAGTGAATAGTCACACAATTAACCCATTTATCAAGAAAGATCGTACACTGGTACAATCTAAGGATTATTTCACAAAAGGAACCTCAATTACACGTAAATCGAGGTTCAACTTGCCTTTTATTATGTACAATATTATTTGAATTTTTATCATGAAAATCGTGAGCAAAACGTTTAAGAATATCAAAAGAATAAAGAGTTCTTGAAAAACTCTATTTCTTTGAAATTGGAAAATTTTCAGTTTTATTATGAATCTTTGAAAAATCGTAACTCGCTCGGTATAAGTCGAGAATTGGAAAACTTTATACTGTTGGAAACCTCTTAGAAAGTACTATAAGTTCCTAGAAGACACTTTTCCATGAATCTAAGTGAAAAGTGTTCAAAAATGAGCTTGAAGATGCAGGGTTGGTTTACAAGGCAGAATTAAGTTGGATTTCGGCCAACTTTGAAAATTCGGCACGATTCACACATTGCAAACCAGCCTCTGAAATTCGTCACTCAAGTAGTGTTGCAAGTGAGGTGTATAACAAAATAAGCGGATTAAGAATCGGAGTTTCGAGTACTGAGATACGGTAGCCCGAAATTAGGGAAATTCAAGACTGGAGAAGAATTTCCAGATTTGAACCTCCAACACGAGGAATTTAATTGGGTATCGAAACGAACTTGGATTGGTACCAAAATTGGCAGTATTTTACTCCCATATGAAAGGTACTACTCTATCAAATTTCAAGGAAAAATACCCTCGAAAAGATAGTTAATTAGTCAACCAAAGTTCAGGAAAAATTATAAGGCAATCTGCCTTTAGACTTTCATTACCCATTTCAAAACGTTTAATCAAGCAAACTATCCAATCATGGTTCATTTGTGAAATAAAGGCCTAAGAAACATCCATAATGCCTTTGGTAAGTGTTTAGTATCAAGAACATCAATTAACAAGTTCACTCCAAGATCTTGTTCCAAACCAATCCAAATATTAGGGTTTTTCCAAAACAGGGCAGTCCTCTTGTTTTGGTCACAATTCAGTCAATTTAACTCGGAATCAAGTATGGCTTAGCCGTTGGAAAATAAATTCATAGGGCTAAAATATCACAGAAGAAATTGTTTCCAAATTCGGCACCCATCTGGTTCAAAATCGGGCATCAAGTTGCTGCCTGAACACTTCATTCCAGATGAACAGAGCAACAGGACAGCGAAATTAAAACATTTGGTTCGGCTTGCTCACAAAGAATCAGAACGTACATTATATACCAAATTAAAGCCAGGAACGTCTAGTTTCAAACGCCACCAACGGCACATGATTTCGACATCCGAGGACAGAGTTATAGCCGAAATACTACCACTGGTCAGAGTCATATGCGAACAGTTTTCCAGATTTGCTAGTTTCTCAAAAAAAATTCATTTGCTCAACAAAACCACAATATTTTCCAATGAAATTTTTCACACATCTAATACATCCTATAAACATCCAATTCAAGCCGTTAGACCATTAAAAATTGGCCTTAAAATGGCCGAACATGGCAGGGGCAAAATCGGAAATTTTTGCTTCTTACACCCAATGAAGTTTCTACTAATTATCCACCACTAATGCATCATTTTAACCACTAAACCAACAATATAACCACCATCAATCATCAAATCAGCAACAACAACCCAAGTGTGGGAATTCAAAGAGCCCACTATCACATTTTTACACCATACACAAGCTAACCAAATGCATGCATGAACTTAACAAGGTAAGATAGCTTCCAAACTTCAAGTTTCCAAGAGTGGATCATCACTTACTTTGGTTTGATGTTCAAGCAGAATTTTCAGCCCTCTTTTACCCCAGAAAAATTGTGATTTCCAGCCCTTGTTTGCAGCTCAAAATGATCCTCAAGTATCAAGCTAAGTGTGGTGCAAGTTTGGTTGAATTTGGAGATGATTTGGGGGTTGTTTGAGTGAGATTTGTGAGGTGAAATTTTGTAGCAATGGAGTGAGAGAGAGGGGAGGGCTGGTCGGCAATGAGGAGAGAGAAGAGGGAGTGTGATTTGATCTAAGTTAGCTTCCAAGAGAAGGTGAAATGAGTGGTGGAAATTCACCCAAAAGTCAACTCTCATTAGGGGTCGTTTGGCGCAATTACGGCTCGATTATCTCGCGCGTTTGGTTCACTAGTGCACTAAACCTCCAATGCATATATATTCATGTAAATATCCTTCACTCTTAATTGTCCCGAAACGAGGTTCTAAGGTCCCTCAAATAAAGTCGCGCGTGTGAAAACGCGTACCGTCAAATTTAACGTTATAACACGAAACTTCCGAGAAATTCTTATAACGATTGCACAATTAACTATCACTTGAGTATTTATTCATAAGATTACCTATTTTAGGACCATATTACAAGCCTCCAATATTCCAGGTTTATTGTGCTACTACGCGGATAAAATCTCCAAGTACTATTCACTATTTTTACTAAACGCGCTCCAGGAAATTAATTTTCGAAACGAATCATTTTAAAAATATAACGAAGTTATATTACCATATATTTAGGTCTAATAAGACTAGAAAATATTCCTTGGAATAGAAATCCAATTAAATAATTTATTAAGCCATAAATTAGGCATAAAATAATAGTTTTTGCGAGTCCTCACATCCTCTCCCCCTTAAGAAAATTTCGTCCTCGAAATTTACCTTGGTTGATGAACAAGTCTGGATACTTCTCTCTGATTGTCTCTTCAACTTCCCATGTCGCCTCCTCTACTCCATGGTTCTTCCATAGAACTTTCACTAGTGGTATCTGCTTGTTCCTCAATTCCTTCACCTTTCGATTCAGAAGTTTTACCGGTCTCTCCTCATAGGTCAGGGTTCATCGATCTCAATATTCTCCGGTTGTAAAACATGAGAGGGGTCTGGATGATATTTCTTAAGCATAGACACATGAAACACGTTATGAATTCGAGACAAACTCGGTGGTAATTCCAGCTTATAGGCTACATTCCCAACTCGTTGAATAATCTTATAAGGCCCTACAAACCTTGGTTGTAGTTTCTTCCCTTTTCCGGACATCAAACTTGCTTTTAAAGGCGTAATATTGAGAAATACCATATCTCCAACAGTGAACTCCAAATCCTTTCTCCGATTGTCGGCATAACTTTTTTGTCTACTCTGAGCGGTTTGAATCCTTTGCCGTACCAATTTTACCTTTTCATTAGCCTCCTCAATCCAAGATACAGTAGTCGGGTCTAAAATTTTCCGTTCACCTACTTCATCCCAACAAATTGGGGATCTACACTTCCGACCATAAAGTGCTTCGTATGGAGCCATTTGAATAGAAGAGTGGAAACTATTGTTATAGGCAAATTCCACTAAAGTCAAAAACTTACTCCAATTCTCTCCAAAATCCAGTACACAAGTCCTCAACATGTCCTCAAGAGTTTGAATTGTTCTTTCAGATTGTCCATCAGTCTGGGGATGATAGGTGGTACTAAAGTTTAACTTAGTCCCCAACACTTCTTGCATCTTTTGCCAAAACCTCGAAACAAATCTTGGATCCCTATCTGACACAATACTCACAGGTATACCATGTAGTCTAATGATCTCATCCAAGTACAACCTGACCAGCTTTTCTAACGGGTATTTCATGTTAATCGGTAGAAAATGAGCCGACTTAGTCAATCGATCCACTATCACCCAAATGGCATCATGGCCTCTCTGTGTCCTTGGTAAGCCTGATACAAAATCCATAGTAATATTTTCCCATTTCCACTCAGGTATTTCTAGAGGTTGCAAAAGCCCTGATGGTTTCTGATGTTCGGCTTTAACCTGTTGACAAACCAAGCATGTCTGAACAAATTGGGCAATTTCCTTCTTCATATTTTTCCACCAATATAGACTTTTCAAGTCTTGGTACATTTTATTCCCTCCTGGATGTACTGTAAACTTTGATCGGTGTGCCTCTTCCAAAATTTCTTTTCTAAGCCCTTCATCCTTTGGCATAACCACCCGATTTCGAAATCTCAATATTCCATCTGATCCCAAAGTGAAATCGGTCTGGTCTCCCATCTTAACTTTCTCCTCCAACTTTTGCACTTCAGGGTCCTTTTCCTGAGATTCCTTGATGCGTTCCAACAAAGTGGAGGTTATCACAATATTCCCCAAAATTACTTTCCTTGGTTCTAATCGAGGATTCCAATAGCTAACTTCCTCTAACAACTGAAATTCCTTAACCATCAATCCAGCCATTTGTACCTGACGGCTCAAAGTATCGGCCACTACATTGGCCTTTCCAGGGTGGTACTTAATCGTACAATCATAATCTTCCAGAAATTCCATCCATCTACGTTGCCTCAAGTTCAGATCCTTCTGAGAAAATAAGTACTTAAGGCTTTTGTGATCTGTAAAAACCTCAAATGTTACTCCGTACAAATAGTGTCTCCATTTTTTCAAAGCAAAGACCACAGCCGCTAACTCCAAATCATGGGTCGGATAATTTCCCTCATGCGGCTTCAATTTTCTAGAGGCATAAGCTATCACTTTATCACTTTGCATCAAAACACATCCCAAACCTTCCTTAGAAGCATCTGTGTAAACCACAAAACTATCCTGTCCATTTGGTAGAGTTAGAACAGGCGCTCTAGTCAACCGTCTTTTCAACTCCTGAAAACTTCCTTCACACTTAGGACTCCAAATAAATTTTCCATTTTTCTTGGTCAACTCAGTCATAGGTCCAGCAATTTTCGAAAAATCCTGGATGAATCTCCGGTAATACCCTGCCAATCCTATAAAACTCCGAACTTCCGTTGGGTTTTCCGGTCGTTTCCATTTCGAAACAGCTTCAACTTTAGCTGAGTCCACTTTAATCCCATCCTTAGAAATTATATGCCCTAGGAAAGTCACTTCTTTTAGCTAGAATTCACACTTGCTAAACTTAGCATATAACTGATGTTCCCTCAAAATTTGTAAAACAATTCTCAAATGTTTCTCATGGTCATTCACATTTTTAGAATACACCAAAATGTCATCAATGAAGATCACCACAAATTGATCCAAGTAAGGCTTAAAAACCCTATGCATTAAATCCATGAAAGCGGCCGGTGCATTGGTTAACCCAAAAGGCATTACTGCAAACTCGAAGTGCCCATACCTCGAGTTAAAAGCAGTCTTAGGTATGTCCTTCTCCAAAATCCTCAATTGATAGTAACCTTGCCTTAGATCTAACTTTGAAAACACTACCGCCCCTTGCAATTGGTCAAACAGTTCATCAATGTGGGGTAGTGGGTATTTATTCTTAATCGTAACATCATTTAAGCCTCGATAATCTATACATAACCTCAAACTCCCATCTTTCTTCTTTACAAACAAAACTGGGGCTCCCCACGGGGAATCACTCTCTCGTATAAAACCCCGTTCCAACAAATCCTGTAATTGTAATTTCAACTCCTTCAACTCAGCTGGAGCCATCCTGTATGGTGTCCTTGATATAGGTGCTGTTCCCGGAGCTACATCAATTTTAAAAGCTATTTCCCGTTCCGGGGGTAGAGACTCCAATTCTTCAGGAAAAATATCAGAAAATTCTTTCACTACCAGTGTGTCCTCCAGATTCACCTTATCGCTAGGGGTATTAATAAGAAAAGCCAAATATCCTTGAGCTCCCTTATTTAACAATTTTCTAGCCCGAATTCCCGAAATAAGTGCAGACGAGACTAACTTACCCCTCATATCCAGTTTCAGGGTTGCCTCCCCTGGAATACACAATTCTACAATTTTCGTCCTACAATTCAGTTGGGCATTATAACGGGCTAACCAATCCATCCCTAGGATCACATCATATCCTTTAATCGTTAGGCCTATCAAATCGGCCAGCAATTTTCTTTCCTTCACGCAGATTTCACTATTCTTATACACCAGATTAGCAATTAGACTTTTGTCCCCAGTGGGTGTTTTAACCTCCAAGTCATATGGTAACTTAATTGGCTTCAAGTCTATTCCAGTCATGAAATCAGGGTTTACAAAAGAGTGTGTTGCACCCGGATCAATTAGAACCCTAGCTAGGCGGTGAAAGATTGGAATTGTACCTTCAACCACCTCGGTCGCCTCTGGAACTTGTGGATAGTCCAATGCGTAGACCCTAGCCGGTACTTTCGGTCGACTCCCTCCGGCGCTGGTCTGCTTAGAGGTCGATTTTTCAGGCCTCTGCAGGCTTCCCCTTGCCTTCGACGATTTCGGACAATTTGCGATTTGATGCTCAGTGCTCCCACACAGTAAGCATTTTCCCAACTTTCTCCAGCAATCGTTCTCAGAGTGGTTGGATTTACCACAATACCCACATGTAACTTGAGGGGTCACAGTCGATCCAACAGATGGTGCCCCCCTAACTTGAGTCGTCCCACTACGACCTCCCCTAGATAGAGCTCCCCTAGAAGCTCCAGCAGTTCTCGTTCCTCCTTCCCCTCTTCCCTTTTTAGAAGGGTGTACAAACTTACTGGTCTGCCCAGAAGTGCGACTAGGAAAATTCCTTTTTCTGTAGTGGAAATCCCTCACTTGAGATCTTGCATTCTCAACCCTTTGCGCTTTCTCTAAAGCCTCAGTAAAGGTAGAGATTTGGGCTGCAGCCAGGCCCTCCTGAAGTTCCACATTAAGTCCCTGTACGAACCTTCTAATTCTCCTCCGCTCATTGGCTACTAACTCAGGAGCGTATTTGGAAAGTTTAGTGAACTTCCCTTCATACTCTGCTACAGTAAGGGTTCCTTGTTTCAACTTAATAAATTCGTCCTCCCTTTTCTCTTGGATTAAGGGCGGAAGAAACTTTTCATTAAACTCCCTTGTGAAATTCTCCCAAGTCCAAGGGGTTCGAGCCCTTTCCCATTTTCCTTTTGTCAAATCCCACCAAGCACGGGCTATTCCCTCAAATTGGAAAGCAGCAAAGTTCACTCGCCTATCCTCAGTGTAGTCTAGAGCGGCGAATATATTGGTCATCCTTTCTAACCAATTCTCTGCTATTTTGGGGTCAGGTTCACCCATAAACTTAGGTGGGTTAAACTTTAAGAATCTTTCCAGGGCTCTATCCTCCCCTCTATCCTGGGCCCCAGGTTGGTTAAATGGTCCAGGACCCTGTCTCTCCGCTAGACGTTCTAGGATATCAGTCATCCTATTGATGGCAGTAGCCACTTGGTTAACCTCAACGTTTTCCTGTCCCTGGGTCGGTCCAGTTGCCGATCCCTGGTCATCCCCCTGAGGTTGGGCCTGTCTATACGCTCGCCCACGGCCTCGACCACTTCTTAGTCCTTCCATTAGCCTAAATGTGCCTAGTGCAAGAAATGGATTAACTTAAGCAGAAAAGAAGAAATATATCGAAATTAGAACCAACCAAGAAAGCATTGAAATTAACAATAATTTACATTCATAAGCATGTCAAGTTCGTACAATTAGCAAGTTAGGGACAATTCACAAAATATAGCACACAGGTGCTCAAAAGTATACTTTTAGTCACAGAATGTGACGCCCCCACTTCTCCCTAAGGCGAACCAAAGGGTATCCGCGGGACGCCTGCCCAGCTCTCACCAGGACTCACTACAATCCATCATTCAAAAGCTCGAAATACTTTAAGTAACTTCCATACATAATTAAAGTACTTCAAATATGTCACACTTACAATTATGTAGCTTTCAAGCTTAAATACAACCCAACGGAAAAGGGTACAATAGCTATCCGTTATAATATAACTTAAAATTTTCAAAAGAAAGCAATCTAGTACTACTCACGAGCACCCTTGGTCTCGAACCCTGTAAAAGAAAGCCACAACGTGGGATGAGCTACACAGCCCAGTGAGGTTCCAAGACACTCTAACAGTTCAAATAAATCAAGTAGATTGGACATATCATATGCATGGTTCAAGGTTACACAATGGCATGTTATCATGAGGTGATAATCATTGTACGGTAATTTGACACATTTATCATGAGACAGTTATTATGGTTCAAGACATTGGCATGTATAGTTCACGAGTGATTGGAGCTTATTACAGACATAGCACAGGATTTCATATTGGCATTTTAGCATGAAACAATTATCATGATACCAGGTAACATATACTGTAGGATACGGTGTTCCAGTGGAACTCGGTCGTCATCTGCACCTTATGACTTCCGGATCCCCACGGTACGGTCTGGCCATCGCCTTATCCCTCCAGTGGTAATACTCGAGTATACCGAAACGGTGGCCTAGGGTTCCAACCTACCCGACCGAGCCCAGTCCAGGCTCGAGTAGGTCAGTAACCAAGGGCAGGACCCAAGTTCAGCTTAGAGCTTACAACATGCACATGTAACCAAGTAATTCGACAAAAGGTAAAATTCATCATTAGAGTAGGTCGAGTGAGGTAAAGTACATACTCGCCTAATAATGATGGACAGCTTCATATAACATGTGATTCATGATAATCAAGTAATCAAGTAGATACTTAGCACGTAAGCACGTAAGCAATACAAGTTGATTTCATGGGAGCATGTAATTCACGGATATCGAATAGTCATGTAGATTGAAAATCATGTGAGCAAATAGTCAAGTAATCAAGTAGTCATGTGGTTGGTAAACGGTTCACGGTTAATGGTTCACGGTTAACAGTTAACGGTTAAGTAGTGACGGTTAATTGACAGGCATTTGTCATATGAATAGACCATCATTGGCCGTTATCCCATTTTTACCATGTGAGAGTCGAGGAGATTCACTCCAACGACGTATGCAACCTTAGCATACCAAGTCATGTTATTCGAACATTTCCAAGCATGAGTTATTCATCTCAAAAGAGAACGAGTGCGATAAAGTACACACTCGACTCCATTTCTCAAAATCAAGTAGGCTAAGTAAACAATCTAGCAAGTTAAGCATGTATCGAGTTCATATGGTCATTTGATATGGTTAATCGTTTAACCAATTCATGTAGATATACAATGCAAATATACATTCCTTAAATAGGCATGAGTATGGTAAATACTTAACACATAGTACTTAACACTTAATAATCATGAAATAAGCGTGTCCTAGACTTATTCAATTACGTATTCCTATATGGAACACTCACCTATTGCAACAAGAGAGTAAATACTCAAACAAGTGTCTAGGCGTCCACTTCGAGTTCCTCTTGAAGGTCCCCTTGAGCGCCTAAACAAATAACCATTAACTATTATACACTATCACTTAGAACCCCTACTTATCAAAGAAGGTTGTACAATCTAAGGAGAATTCATGAATTGGGCCTTAATTATTAATAATCAAGGCTCAAGAGTAAAGTTTTAAAGTCTAAAGAGAGAGACTAACATTTTCCATGAAATCGAGTTCAAAATGTTCAATCGGTATCGAGAAAAGAAGGCAAGTTTCCAAAATCTCATTTTCTAAGAAATTGACAAATTTCAGCTTTGGGTGTCAATTTTAGAAAAATCGTATCTTGCACTATGTAAGTCCAAAATTGGAAAGCTTGATACCGTTGGAAACTTCTTCAAAAGCACTAAAAGTTCCTAGAAGGTACTTTTCCATGATTCCAAACGGAAGGTATTCAAAAATTGACTCAAGGTTGCTGCTTTGGACCATTAAGACAGTTTCGGGGTTGGTTTTTGATCAATTTCGAAAATCCGGCAAAATTCACACAATACGAACTAGCCTCCGAAATTTAGAACTCAATTAGAGCTACAATCAAAGTTTAAAATGAAACAAATGGAACAAGAATCCAAGTTTTGAGTGCCAAGATATAGTAGCTCAAAGTTGGTAACTTGCATTACCAAGACAAATTTAAGTTGGTTTTTGGCCAACTTTGGAAATTCGGAAAAATTCATTTGTTTTGAACTAACCTTTGAAATTTGGAAATCAATTAGTGTTGCAATCCAAGAGTATAACAAAACAAGCGGAATGAGAAACGGAGTTTCGAGCACCAAGATATGGTAATTCAAAGTTAGTGAAAATGTGAAACTGTTACGTAAATTCCAGGTTTCATTCACAACTTTGGGACTTTGATTGAACATCGAAATGGACTCGGAATGGCACCAAATTTGGCAGTATTATCCTACCATATAAGGGCTATTTCTGTACCAAATTTTGTAAGAAAATTCATTCGTAAAGTCGGTTAACGAAATCACTAAAGTCCCAAGAAGTTCCTCGGCAAATCTGCCTTGGACTTCCGTTTTTCCATTTTCAAAATGTTTGGCCAATAAAACACCTCAAACACGGTTCATTTCAGTAGATAATGTCTAAGGTACATTTGATAGGTGATTTATACCAAGAAGCTTCAGAAAACAAGTCCCAAATCATTGTTAGTTACAAATCTGTCCAAGTGGAAAATTCTATCACTGTAGCAGTTTCAAACATTGGCCACAACTCACTCAATTCAACTTGGAATTGGGCGTGGTTAATGGCGTTGGAAAGCTCTCTTATAAAGCTAAATTTTCTCAGAAGAAACCATTTTCAAATTCTGTTCACAAACAGCTCGTTTTTGAGCATCCAGAAGCAATTTCTGTCCTGTCTCCTGGAGAGCAACGAAACAGGACAGTGATTTTCAATCGAATGGTGTGGCTCCCTCAAGTGGAACCAGAATGTAAAATTGGTACCGATGGAAAGCTGGGAATGTCTAGTTTCCAGTGCCGCAAACGGCAGTTGATTTCGACATCGGACCAAAGAGTTATGGTCGATACAAAATGACTGCCTGGCCAATACGGGATTCATTTTCCAGTTTTGCTGACTTTGGAAAGCAACTCATTTGACCAACCAAATCATATTATTTTTCGATGAAATTTTGTACACACTCACAATAACATGTATTTTGCACAAAAATGGTCGGACAAGGCAGGGGTAAAACGGTCACTTTTTACTCCATGCACTCCTTGAAGTTTCTACTAGTTATACACCATTAATCTACCATTTTGAGCACTAAACCAACATTAAATCCATCATCAAGCATGATATCAGTCCCCAAGACAAAGGTGTGATACGTTCCTCGATCCACGGTTCGAGACACGTAGCACGTTTGCCCAAGGATCTAGCGAAGTTGTCCAACGCTTGGGTTGCGGAACCTAGAGTCAAACGGACAACACGATTTGACGTAGGTGGTAGACGACACTCCGATGAAGGTGAATACTCCAGAGGAATAGGTCGGTGGAACAATCAAGGACGATCACGAGATTGCTCAAGAACCCTTGCCAATGCAAGTAACGGAATTGTACTCTCCATCTAAGAGAAACAAGAACAAGTTTATTATCATCAAACGGCTTCCTTAAACCTTACAAAGCAAGCCTTTATATAGGCAAATACTAATGAAACCCTAAACCCTAATATCGAAAAGCTAGATGGTTGGCCACTCCTTGGACAAGGTGGGCCGATCCATGGACTCAATAAAGAAGGCCTAGTGGTTCGGCCATCCTTAGACAAAGGTGGGCCGAATCCATGGCTAACAAAAGGACTAATCTAAACTTAAGACTCCTAACACTAAGGCCTAATCGGCCATAGCCCACTTGGCTCTTCACGGGCTCTCTTCATGGGCTTGGATCATCGTGTAGACAACTGGGTTATCACCTTCTAAGCCTTCAATGTCTCGATGAACTCCTTCTTGGTCTTGAACATTCCGTACAAGGGCTTGGAGTGATTCCCTGAATTGCTTGGCCCGTGGACATGTGACTGGGCCCAATGGAACTCGGATTGGGCCATTGCGTGGGCCAAGGTCCGTGCACACATCAGTCCCCTCCTCTTGAGAAGGATTTGTCCTCAAATCTGGATGGAGATGAATGATACTAATTAGAGTGGGTAGTGTGACACCCAAGTCTCCACATATTGGCCCTCTTAGATTGAAGGATACTTGCATATGTTATGATTAAGATAATTTGGTGCACATGTCTCTTAGTCAGCTTCAAGGGGTTCTCAAACAAGGACATTCTCCAAGGTAGGAAGGAACGTGTATAAGGCTTGTGAACGTTCCAGGTTGCTACCCAAAGCTCGCTAATTAGCCTTCGCACCCAGACATTCACATGCACTTCATAACAATGTTCATTGAAACTAGAAAAGCCTCGAACCTGGTTGTGCAAGGTGGTGTAATTCAGCCCTAGGCACTGAATCGGCGCAACTTGCCACTCTAGAGGCGGGACACTGAGCCACCCGTGTTGCACATCCATAGAAACACGAACCAGTGAGGTAAGAACAGCACTCGGATCTTGATTGACACCCTTGCGGGCATCACCCAACATAAGCGGCAGGAATGAAGTGAAGTCTACCCCATACGAATCACGTGCATTCGCGCAACACGTAGCTGGAACAAGCATGAAATCAGGTTGCAACTCTTTAGTCGTTGTGGGAAAATTTTGGACAGCTTTACAATACTTCTCATCAAAATAATGGGCTCGAATGACTCCTCCAATGGCGCGGACAAGTTTGAATGCAGGTTGTTCCATGGATTGATACCAACGAGATTTAGCTCCTAGGAGACAAATTCCATGGAAACTCGCAAAGTGTCCAAGTGACTTCGGAATGGAACATGCCATGACCAACTCTACTTGACTTTGTGTAACCTGCACAAAAGAAGAGGTACTAAACAAAACACATGTTAGCTGGTTAGCAAACAAAATGGTCACACTTTCAGCCTTTGTAAACACGGCCAACTTCTCCTTTTTACTCTTCACTAAGGCCAAATTATTCTTGTCTTTTTCCACTCCATTCTTCTCAGACCATTGCTCACGCATTGTACATGAGGTTTGATCTTCATTGTCTAGCTCATGTTCATGGCTCAGTTGTAACTCATTCATATTTGGCTCTCCAATCAACGAGGGACTAGGATGAATTTTCCCTTTATTACCACCAGTTGGCACATGGTTAAGTTGCTCCAGGTGTGAATCCAGCACTTGGCTAAGTCTTTCCATCATATCATCAATCAATGCTTTAGTCTGACTTAGGAATTTATCCTTTGACTCACGGAGCTTTGCCTCAATTCGAGAGTTCTCGAACGCCTTGCCTTGATTGTCAAGGCACTTTGGAGATGAAACTTGTTTGCTTGAGGTTGACCTTGATTTAGACGTTCGGCGCAAACTTCTTTGCTCCTTCTCATACTCATCACAATCTTGTTTATACCTGGAGGTACTTCGCTTGGGACATCTCCTCTTGAAAGGTTCGGCCTTCACGAATTCTTGATTGTATGAGCAAGATACAACTCCGGTGGGCATGACTATGTGACCTGCAAAACGGTTAGTAGAGCAAAGGAATTTTCCTCACAACACACAAGCTCTCGTGTATGTGCTCCTCACTCGTATATCACTCAAAGCACTCAAATAAGCTTACCAAAATTCCTTACTTGTTGGACCGAGTAATTGAGAAATGCCGTAAAAATCCAGTAATTGTCACCAACTTCTTCCTCAAGAGTAATCACGAAGATGTAGGAGAAAGTGTAGGGAAGTGTTCCTAAAACTAGGAGAAAATATAGGAGAGTTTCCTAAAGTGGATGAGAGAATATAGGAGAGGTTCCTAAAGTGGATGAGAGAATATAGGAAAGGTCCTAAAAATGGATGAGAGAATTTTAGGCAAGTTTCCTAAAAATGGATGGGAGAGTTTAGGAAGATTTCCTAAAAGTGGATGAGAGAATTTAGGAAAGTATCCAAAAAAATGGATGAGAGAGTTTAGGAAAATTTCCTAAAAGTGGATGAGAGAATTTAGGAAAGTTTCCAAAAAAAATGGATGAGAGAGTTTAGGAAAATTTCCTAAAATTGGATGAGAGAATTTAGGAAAATTTCCAAAAAATTAGGAAAGTTTCCTAAAAATGGATGAGAGAATTTAGGAAAGTTTCCAAAAAAAATGGATGAGAGAATGTAAAAGAGTGTTCCTAAAATGTAGGAGAGGATGTAGGAGAGTGCCCTAAAATATAGGAGAGAATGTAGGTGAGTATTCCTAAAATGTAGGAGAGGATGTAGGAGAGAGTTCCTAAAATGTAGGAGAGTGTTCCTAGAATGTAGGAGAGAATATAGGAGAGTGTCCAAGTGAAAGCAAAGAAACCCTAGCGCAAATGAAACCCTAGTGCAAACGAAACCCTAGCTGCACAAAGGGAACCCTAGCCGCCACAAGGAAACCCTAGCCGCCAAGAAACCCTAGCCGCCAAGCAAAACCCTAGCCGCCAAGAGCCCTAGCCGTCGCGTCCTTATTTTCTTGTTGCTTCGACTAACGACTTGGACAGAATTTGGTAGCCATGTTGGAACACCAACGACCAGAAATTTCGATGCAACAAACGACTCTATACCACGAAACAACACCCACGGACAGATTGGGCACAACTTTGACCAGAAATTGGACGCAACAACGAAGTACTAAACAGCGGACAGATTTACAACGCAAGGAAACACACGAACAGAATTTTTTGACGCAACAAATGACTCAAACGCAAGAAACAAGTTGTGGACAGAAATTATCAACAAACTAGACACAACACAAAGGAGATAACACACCAAAAGATTTTGTGTTCGGATGTACAGTACCGTGAACAGTGACGGTGAACAGTAACGATGAACAGTGCGGTGAACAGTACGATGAACAGTGACAGTGAACAGTACGATGAACAGTGACTTTTTTTTTCTTTTTTTTTTTTAACAAGGCAGGCACAAACGGACAGATTTGGACTCGACTTCAACAACAAACAATGACCAGAATTTTTTTTTTTTGAAACAAGGCAGCGGAATTAATGAAACTAAGACACAACTACGGATATAACGGAAGATACCTCCACCAAAGCTCTGAAGCCAACTGATACGTTCCTCGATCCACGGTTCGAGACACGTAGCACGTTTGCCCAAGGATCTAGCGAAGTTGTCCAACGCTTGGGTTGCGGAACCTAGAGTCAAACGGACAACACGATTTGACGTAGGTGGTAGACGACACTCCGATAAAGGTGAATACTCCAGGGGAATAGGTCGGTGGAACAATCAAGGACGATCACGAGATTGCTCAAGAACCCTTGCCAATGCAAGTAACGGAATTGTACTCTCCATCTAAGAGAAACAAGAACAAGTTTATTATCATCAAACGGCTTCCTTAAACCTTACAAAGCAAGCCTTTATATAGGCAAATACTAATGAAACCCTAAACCCTAATATCGAAAAGCTAGATGGTTGGCCACTCCTTGGACAAGGTGGGCCGATCCATGGACTCAATAAAGAAGGCCTAGTGGTTCGGCCATCCTTAGACAAAGGTGGGCCGAATCCATGGCTAACAAAAGGACTAATCTAAACTTAAGACTCCTAACACTAAGGCCTAATCGGCCATAGCCCACTTGGCTCTTCACGGGCTCTCTTCATGGGCTTGGATCATCGTGTAGACAACTGGGTTATCACCTTCTAAGCCTTCAATGTCTCGATGAACTCCTTCTTGGTCTTGAACATTCCGTACAAGGGCTTGGAGTGATTCCCTGAATTGCTTGGCCCGTGGACATGTGACTGGGCCCAATGGAACTCGGATTGGGCCATTGCGTGGGCCAAGGTCCGTGCACACATCAAGGTGGGAGTTCATAGAGCCCACTCAACAATTTCCAACATAAACAAAGTTACCCACAAGGAATTTCAAGCTCATAAGTGCAATACTACTTCCATAAATCAAGATTTGAAGGTTTGATCGATAATTACCTTTGATGATGGCTTAAGCAGAAATTTTTGGCCTCTAAAAGTTGAGAAAAATGGTGAGAATCGAGCCTCTTTTCTAGCTTAAGTTGGTCACCAAGTGATTAGCTATGTGTGGTTCAGTTTTGGTTTGATTTAGTGAAAGTTTGGTGAGGATTTGATGAAGAAAAATGAAGAACTTTGGTGTTGTTTTCTTCTCTTGATGCACGGCTGTTTTGGAAGCAAAGAGGAAGAGTGTAGCACGCCACTTTTGGGTGATGAATTGAAGGGTTTTGATCTAGTGTGATGCACCCATGAGAAGCTTAAGAACGTGTGGCCCAAAATGCTCCAAAAGTCAACTCTCCTGTGTTTTGTGCTCGATTTCTCTTGCATTTGTTTCACTAGTGCACTAAACCTCTAATGCACTTATATTCATATAAATATTATTCACTCTTAATGGTCCCAAAATAAGGGTCTAAAGTTCCTAAATTAATTGCGCGCGTAAAAACGCGTACTTCCAATTTATGCGCGATAAGACGAAATTTCTGAAAAATTCTTATAACGATAGTACTAATAACTATCACTTGAGTATTTAAACATTAAGATACCTAATTTAGGTCCATTGTACATGTCTCCAATATTTCAAACCTATTGTACTCTCAATCGATCCAGATTTCCAAAGACGTGTTCACTATTTTCACTAAACGAGCTTCCGAAATTAATTTTTGAAACAAGTCATTTTAAAAATATAATGAAACTATATTTCCATGTAATTAGGTCTCAAGAACTTAGAAAATAATATTCGGAGTAAAAGACCAAATAAATAATTAAATAAGCTAGAAATAGGAGATTAAATAAGTAAATTTTGCGAGTCCTCACAACCTCCCCTCCTTAAAAGAATTTCGTCCTCGAAATTCATACCTTCTGTAATCTCAGACAACTCTGAACCGTGTGGTGTGTTTATGCCATGCGTTCTTTCAGATGTCACTGGTCGGTTTCTCCTTCCATTGACTTGTCGAGAGACAGATCCATTTCCTTGTTGAGCAGTAGTTTCTCGTGGATACCTCCTTGGACAGTCATGAACTTTATGGTTGGTACTCCCACACCCCATACACTTTCGTCCCTTTAGCCAACAGTTTTCTTCAGTGTGATTCGTCCTTCCACAATATCCACAAGTCGGACGAGGTGTTGTGACCTGACTTGCTTGCGAGATTTTCTTCGATCGTGTCTGTCCTACTGAAGTCCCTCGTGACATAGTTCCTTTTGGTTCCTTTATCATGAGTGGTGCAGGAAGTAACAGTCCTACTTCATCCACTTCTTTTCTGACTTTGGGTGGTGGTCCATTTTCTCCTAGTGTACTGTCAGATGCATCTCTTTTCCTTGTTTGAAAAGCTCTCAGTTGAGATTTTGTGCTTTCTACCCTTTGCGCTTTTTCAAGAGCGTCACTAAATGTTTCAACCTGTGCTGCAGCAAGGGCATCTTGGATTTCCAAATCTAATCCTTGGATAAACCGTCTTATTCTCTTCCGTTCAGTAGCCACCAATTCTGGGGCATATGTAGATAACTTCGTAAAGCGTGTTTCATACTCAGCTACACTTAAAGTTCCTTGACGAAGTTTTATAAAATCATCTTCTCTCTTTTCTTGGACAAGTGGAGGAAGAAATTTCTCATTAAATTCACGTACAAAGTTTATCCAAGTCCTTAGGGTTTGATCCCTTTCCCACTTGTTTCTTATAACATTCCACCAGGCTCGAACTGCTCCTTCAAGTTGAAATACAGCAAAGGTGACTTGTCTCTCCTCTGTGTAATCCAAGGCATCGAATATATTTCTTATATTTTCTAACCAATTCTCAGCCACCTCTGGATCAGGTCCTCCAGCAAACTTTGGTGGGAAAAATTTCTGAAACCGCTCTAAAGCTCGATCCTCCCCTATCTCTTGGTTTCCACGTTGGTTTCCTTGTCCAACACCTTGACCTTGTTGAGCTACTAAGAGCTCTAAGATATCCGTCATGCGAGTTAAAACTTATCCCATTTGGTCATTTCCTCTCCCAGCACTTAGCTCGGCATTTTGGTCAATATCAGATCCATTATCTACTCTTTCAGTTTGGGGTTGTCTAGGTTGATGTCCCTTTCGTTGTCCTCTAGTTTCCATGTTCACAGCTAGTCTGTACGCATATGCATAACCTCACACTTAGCTAAAATTGAACTATACTCATATACCAGTAGCAACATTTAAAGAGGATGAAGACACTTTCACAAATAACATTATCACTATACAAGTAAACACAAACTAGAGTTCATTAAATCATAACACAAATTATGGCCAAGTAAAGTTCATGCCAAGTCAAAGTCAATAACAAAAATAAACAAGTGATTATCACAAGTACATTCATCTTCAAGGCGCAAACTCTTAAGTTCTACTCCCATCGTCTCACTATAAAAGATCACAAGCAGAGATTCACTAGATTAATTGGAACTAGACGATTCTCGTTCCCTAACATGCTCGATTTCAATCCCAACACAAAGATCTTTTGGGTTGCGATCTTTTTCATCTTCCATTCTTAATTATTGTACCATCTTAACCAAACAATTATTGGTTTCCTGTAATCATTCACATGAAATATCGATTCATTCTTATTCCCCACAAATGGAGATATCAAACCCTTAGGGTTGCTTTCCACCCTCAAGTACTCGGGTACAAGAATCCGAAATAAGGTAATTCACAACTCGAGCCGGCCGGTCCCAAGAGTAAATCACCACATTCGAGATTCCTACCCAACATACATATCAAATTCCCTCCAATTATCAAGATAAAGGTTTTACAACCTATAACATTCATGATTCACAGCTTACATTTCTAGAAGGGCACTTAAGTCTTTATTCAATCACATGGTAAGGACCATAACACCACTTGGCCCTATCTTACACCTCTGTAGAGACCACGTGAAGTGGCTCTAAATTTCATCTCTACAAGCAATCATTTAACTTTCAGAACAGTCCCACAGTCCGGCATCCTAAACATTTAAGCCAAAGATACACTACAAAGATCTGAAGCCTAAGCTCTGATACCAACTGTGACGCCCCCACTTCTCCCTAAGGCGAACCAAAGGGTATCCGCGGGACGCCTGCCCAGCTCTCGCCAGGACTCACTACAATCCATCATTCAAAAGCTCGAAATACTTTAAGTAACTTCCATACATAATTAAAGTACTTCAAATATCTCACACTTACAATTATGTAGCTTTCAAGCTTAAATACAACCCAACGGAAAAGGGTACAATAGCTATCCGTTATAATATAACTTAAAATTTTCAAAAGAAAGCAATCTAGTACTACTCACGAGCACCCTTGGTCTCGAACCCTGTAAAAGAAAGCCACAACGTGGGATGAGCTACACAGCCCAGTGAGGTTCCAAGACACTCTAACAGTTCAAATAAATCAAGTAGATTGGGCATATCATATGCATGGTTCAAGGTTACACAATGACATGTTATCATGAGGTGATAATCATTGTACGGTAATTTGACACATTTATCATGAGACAGTTATTATGGTTCAAGACATTGGCATGTATAGTTCACGAGTGATTGGAGCTTATTACAGACATAGCACAGGATTTCATATTGGCATTTTAGCATGAAACAATTATCATGATACCAGGTAACATATACTGTAGGATACGGTGTTCCAGTGGAACTCGGTCGTCATCTGCACCTTATGACTTCCGGATCCCCACGGTACGGTCTGACCATCGTCTTATCCCTCCAGTGGTAATACTCGAGTATACCGAAACGGTGGCCCAGAGTTCCAACCTACCCGACCGAGCCCAGTCCTGGCTCGAGTAGGTCAGTAACCAAGGGCAGGGCCCAAGTTCAGCTTAGAGCTTACAACATGCACAGGTAACCAAGTAATTCGACAAAAGGTAAAATTCATCATTAGAGTAGGTCGAGTGAGGTAAAGTACACACTCGCCTAATAATGATGGACAGCTTCATATAACATGTGATTCATGATAATCAAGTAATCAAGTAGATACTTAGCACGTAAGCACGTAAGCAATACAAGTTGATTTCATGGGAGCATGTAATTCACGGATATCGAATAGTCATGTAGATTGAAAATCATGTGAGCAAATAGTCAAGTAATCAAGTAGTCATGTGGTTGGTAAACGGTTCACGGTTAACGGTTCACGGTTAACGGTTAACGGTTAAGTAGTGACGGTTAATTGACAGGCATTTGTCATATGAATAGACCATCATTGGCCGTTATCCCATTTTTACCATGTGAGAGTCGAGGAGATTCACTCCAACGACGTATGCAACCTTAGCATACCAAGTCATGTTATTCGAGCATTTCCAAGCATGAGTTATTCATCTCAAAAGAGAACGAGTGCGATAAAGTACACACTCGAATCCATTTCTCAAAATCAAGTAGGCTAAGTAAACAATCTAGCAAGTTAAGCATGTATCGAGTTCATATGGTCATTTGATATGGTTAATCGTTTAACCAATTCATGTAGATATACAATGCAAGTATACATTCCTTAAATAGGCATGAGTATGGTAAATACTTAACACATAGTACTTAACACTTAATAATCATGAAATAAGCGTGTCCTAGACTTATTCAATTACGTATTCCTATATGGAACACTCACCTATTGCAACAAGAGAGTAAATACTCAAACAAGTGTCTAGGCGTCCACTTCGAGTTCCTCTTGAAGGTCCCCTTGAGCGCCTGAACAAATAAACATTAACTATTATACACTATCACTTAGAACCCCTACTTATCAAAGAAGGTTGTACAATCTAAGGAGAATTCATGAATTGGGCCTTAAATATTAATAATCAAGGCTCAAGAGTAAAGTTTTAAAGTAACATTTTCCATGAAATCGAGTTCAAAATGTTCAATCGGTATCGAGAAAAGAAGGCAAGTTTCCAAAATCTCATTTTCTAAGAAATTGACAAATTTCAACTTTGGGTGTCAATTTTAGAAAAATCGTATCTTGCACTATGTAGGTCCAAAATTGGAAAGCTTGATACCGTTGGAAACTTCTTCAAAAGCACTACAAGTTCCTAGAAGTTACTTTTCCATGATTCCAAATGGAAGGTATTCAAAAATTGACTCAAGGTTGCTGCTTTGGACCATTAAGACAGTT
This sequence comes from Coffea canephora, assembly GCA_036785865.1. NCBI lineage: Eukaryota > Viridiplantae > Streptophyta > Magnoliopsida > Gentianales > Rubiaceae > Coffea > Coffea canephora. Next base: position 29,138,715 of record CM071916.1, read on the forward strand.
TCGGGGTTGGTTTTTGATCAATTTCGAAAATCCGGCAAAATTCACACAATACGAACTAGCCTCCGAAATTTAGAACTCAATTATAGCTACAATCAAAGTTTAAAATGAAACAAATGGAACAAGAATCCAAGTTTTGAGTGCCAAGATATAGTAGCTCAAAGTTGGTAACTCGCATTACCAAGACAAATTTAAGTTGGTTTTTGGCCAACTTTAGAAATTCGGCAAAATTCATTTGTTTTGAACTACCTTTGAAATTTGGAAATCAATTAGTGTTGCAATCCAAGAGTATAACAAAACAAGCGGAATGAGAAACGGAATTTCGAGCACCAAGATATGGTAATTCAAAGTTAGTGAAAATGTGAAACTGTTACGTAAATTCCAGGTTTCATTCACAACTTTGGGACTTTGATTGAACATCGAAATGGACTCGGAATGGCACCAAATTTGGCAGTATTATCCTACCATATAAGGGCTATTTCTCTACCAAATTTTGTAGGAAAATTCATTCGTAAAGTTGGTTAACGAAATCACTAAAGTCCCAAGAAGTTCCTCGGCAAATCTGCCTTGGACTTCCGTTTTTCCATTTTCAAAACGTTTGGCCAATAAAACATCTCAAACACGGTTCATTTCAGTAGATAATGTCTAAGGTACATTTGATAGGTGATTTATACCAAGAAGCTTCAGAAAACAAGTCCCAAATCATTGTTAGTTACAAATCTGTCCAAGTGGAAAATTCTATCACTGTAGCAGTTTCAAACATTGGCCACAACTCACTCAATTCAACTTGGAATTGGGCGTGGTTAATGGAGTAGGAAAGCTCTCTTATAAAGCTAAATTTTCTCAGAAGAAACCATTTTCAAATTCCGTTCAAAAACAGCTCGTTTTTGAGCATCAAGAAGCAATTTCTGTCCTGTCTCCTGGAGAGCAACGAAACAGGACAGTGATTTTCAATCGAATGGTGTGGCTCCCTCAAGTGGAACCAGAATGTAAAATTGGTACCGATGGAAAGCTGGGAATGTCTAGTTTCCAGTGCCGCAAACGGCAGTTGATTTCGACATCGGAGCAAAGAGTTATGGTCGATACAAAATGACTGCCTGGCCAATAAGGGATTCATTTTCCAGTTTTGCTGACTTTGGAAAGCAACTCATTTGACCAACCAAATCATATTATTTTTCGATGAAATTTTGTACACACTCACAATAACATGTAAACAACATAATCAAGTCATTATAACCTCAAAATTTTGCACAAAAATGGTCGGACAAGGCAGGGGTAAAACGGTCACTTTTTACTCCATGCACTCCTTGAAGTTTCTACTAGTTATACACCATTAATCTACCATTTTGAGCACTAAACCAACATTAAATCCATCATCAAGCATGATATCAGTCCCCAAGACAAAGGTGGGAGTTCATAGAGCCCACTCAACAATTTCCAACATAAACAAAGTTACCCACAAGGAATTTCAAGCTCATAAGTGCAATACTACTTCCATAAATCAAGATTTGAAGGTTTGATCGATAATTACCTTTGATGATGGCTTAAGCAGAAATTTTTGGCCTCTAAAAGTTGAGAAAAATGGTGAGAATAGAGCCTCTTTTCTAGCTTAAGTTGGTCACCAAGTGATTAGCTATGTGTGGTTCAGTTTTGGTTTGATTTAGTGAAAGTTTGGTGAGGATTTGATGAAGAAAAATGAAGAACTTTGGTGTTGTTTTCTTCTCTTGATGCACGGCTGTTTTGGAAGCAAAGAGGAAGAGTGTAGCATGCCACTTTTGGGTGATGAATTGAAGGGTTTTGATCTAGTGTGATGCACCCATGAGAAGCTTAAGAACGTGTGGCCCAAAATGCTCCAAAAGTCAACTCTCCTGTGTTTTGTGCTCGATTTCTCTTGCATTTGTTTCACTAGTGCACTAAACCTCTAATGCACTTATATTCATATAAATATTATTCACTCTTAATGGTCCCAAAATAAGGGTCTAAAGTTCCTAAATTAATTGCGCGCGTAAAAACGCGTACTTTCAATTTATGCGCGATAAGACGAAATTTCTGAAAAATTCTTATAACGATAGTACTAATAACTATCACTTGAGTATTTAAACATTAAGATACCTAATTTTGGTCCATTGTACATGTCTCCAATATTTCAAACCTATTGTACTCTCAATCGATCCAGATTTCCAAAGACGTGTTCACTATTTTCACTAAACGAGCTTTCGAAATTAATTTTTAAACAAGTCATTTTAAAAATATAATGAAACTATATTTTCATGTAATTAGGTCTCAAGAACTTAGAAAATAATATTCGGAGTAAAAGACCAAATAAATAATTAAATAAGCTAGAAATAGGAGATTAAATAAGTAAATTTTGCGAGTCCTCACACAGAAGACTAAAGTAAGAACAAGTGCCCAAAAGTAGGCCACACAAGCATCAAAATACAATGGCCTCAGCCCTCGCGTCACCCTCACTAGTCCTAACTGTACTGGTCAAAAGTCAAAAGGGGTCAACAACTAAGATTCTAGTCCACAGCGGGGCTATAAGGAGGAACCTCCTCCTCGGGATCCTCCTCCTCAGCGTCAGGAAGCACCTCAGTAGCATCCTCAACCAATCTAGTAGCATCAGCCAGGATCTCGAAAGCTCGAGTACGGACATCCCGTCCTAGCCTAGTAAGTCGAGCCCTAGTATCCCGAAACTCCTCATTAACCACTGCAGATGTGGCTACCTCACCCTCCAGCACCTCCTCGAGCTCGGCAATCCGCTCACCCTGAGCGCCAACCATCTGCCTAAGCTCGTCTACCTCAGCCTGTAAATCACGGTTGGCATCCACCAACTGACGACGCTCGTCGTCCAGAGCAAGCACTATATGGTTCGGGTAGGTAAAAGTCAACCTACACGAACATCGAGGGTATCTATCATAAGGTGAGTAGCGTACTCGAGCTCCTCCCGCTAGAGCTCGGTCGAAAATAGTCCTAAGAGGCTCGTAATGACCATTCGCATGGCCATTCCCATTAGCTGCCGGGGCTCCATTTCCGTCATCCATCCCTGCAAAATAATAATAATAATATTTTTCAGGTTAGAAACTTAAATCACTACTCAGTTCCAATATCCCGCAATGCATGCCTAACTTAATCGTTGGTTCATCCCAATCGTCACTTGAGATAGGACTAACTTAGATGCTAGCTCGCCTCAAGTATCACTTAGGGTAGGATTAAGTCATCCCATATCGAGTCTTAAAGGTAGAGTATCTAATATGTATCCCATATAGACCTCTAACCTAGTGCTCTGATACCAACTGTGACGCCCCACATCTCCCTAAGGCGGACCAAAGGGTATCCGCGGACGCCTGCCCAGCTCTCGCCAGGACTCAAGCAATTTCATTCAATTTAAATCCGAACTAAACACATCGAAGAGAGCAACATGAATACAAATAATGCGGAAGCGTTCAAGCATAAAATCATCCATTACTCCACCCATAGATAGGGCGTTCAAGATACAACTTAAATCCAAAATATACGTCAGGCCCAAAAGTTACACTTCAATTCCAAAAGTACAATCCCCACAAAGGACATAGCCATTAACAATAGAAAACCTTAAAACAAAAGTACAGCGAAGGGTTTTCTCCAAACTTCTCCAGATTCGGTCCTGTTAAGGAAAACAAAACTATAGGGTGAGCAAAACGCTCGTGAGGCCAAGAACACACATGCAAGCACTTTGTCAAATAACAATCCCAAATTTAATAAATAAAACCATGTCTTTTCAATAATCAATGATTCGAACAAGAAAAGTAATCAGAAACAATTCAAGGATATAGTAGCTCTCAGGAGCTAAGTTCCACTCGCTCTGCCGATGTCATTCGTATACCTTCCCGCGTTGACCCTCCTGTCAACCGGGTCGGTATTTCCATTTCCGTAGATCACCACTTACTTCCCTCCGTCCACCGTACACCTCAAGGGCCCACAAGTCATTTATAAGGCGATACTCCACGAGTATGCCAAGCAGGACCTCTCATTAGGTCGAGCTTATATATATCTCATGGCTCGCCCAAGTTCCCGACCAAGCCCATTGCCGGCTCGAGTCCAAGGACGGCCTATGAGTTTGGGCGTCCCCCATTCATTTAAAAGTCGAGGAGGTTCACTCCATCGACGTATGTATTCATAACATACCATTGCATTTCAGTCATTCATTCAATACATTTCAATCATTCATTTGAAATTAGAACAAGTGCGATAAAGTACGCACCCGCCCTTATTTTCTTAAAATTTCCAACAATTACCACAAATAAACATGTATCAAAGATTCACACACTTGACACTCACCGAGCAATTCAATAAGAATTATTTTCTGGGAGTTCAAGTGTCCACTGTGAGATCCTCTTGAAGGTCTCCTTGTGCGCCTGGCAATTAATAGTGGATAGTCACACAATTAACCCATTTATCAAGGAAGATCGTACACTGGTACAATCTAAGGATTATTTCGCAAAAGGAACCTCAATTACACGTAAATCGAGGTTCAACTTGCCTTTTATTATGTACAATATTATTTGAGTTTTTATCATGAAAATCGTGAGCAAAACGTTTAAGAATATCAAAAGAATAAAGAGTTCTTGAAAAACTCTATTTCTTTGAAATTGGAAAATTTTCAGTTTTATTATGAATCTTTGAAAAATCGTAACTCGCTCGGTATAAGTCGAGAATTGGAAAACTTTATACCGTTGGAAACCTCTTAGAAAGTACTATAAGTTCCTAGAAGACACTTTTTGGTCAACTTTGAAAATTAAGCACGATTCACACGTTGCAAACTTGCCTCTGAAAATTCGGTCAACTTTGAAAATTCGGTCAAGGCAGAATTAAGTTGGATTTCGGTCAACTTTGAAAATTCGGCACGATTCACACGTTGCAAACCAGCCTCTGAAATTTGTCACTCAAGTAGTGTTGCAAGTGAGGTGTATAACAAAACAAGCGGATCAAGAATCGGAGTTTCGAGTACCGAGATACGGTAGCCCGAAGTTAGGGAAATTCAAGACTGGAGAAGAATTTCCAGATTTGAACCTCCAACACGAGGAATTTAATTGGGTATCGAAACGAACTTGGATTGGTACCAAAATTGGCAGTATTTTACTCCCATATGAAAGGTACCGTTCTATCAAATTTCAGGGAAAAATACCCTCGGAAAGATAGTTAATTAGTCAACCAAAGTTCAGGAAAAATTATAAGGCGATTGCCTTTAGACTTTCATTACCCATTTCAAAACGTTTAATCAAGCAAACTATCCAATCATGGTTCATTTGCGAAATAAAGTCCTAAGAAACATCCATAATGCCTTTGGTAAGTGTTTAGTATCAAAAACATCAATTAACAAGTTCACTCCAAGATCTTGTTCCAAACCAGTCCAAATATTAGGGTTTTTCCAAAACAGGTCAGTCCTCTTGTTTTGGTCACAATTCAGTCAATTTAACTCGGAATCGAGTATGGCTTATGCTGTTGGAAAATACATTCATAGGGCTAAAATATCACAGAAGAAATCGTTACCAAATTCGGCACCCATCTGGTTCAAAATCGGGCATCAAGTTGCTGCCTGAACACTTCATTCCAGATGAACAGAGCAACAGGACAGCGAACTTAAAACATTTGGTTCGGCTTGCTCACAAAGAATCAGAACGTGCATTATATACCAAATTAAAGCCAGGAACGTCTAGTTTCAAACGCCACTAACGGTACATGATTTCGACATCCGAGGACAGAGTTATAGCCGAAATAATACCACTGGTCAGAGTCATACGCGAACAGTTTTCCAGATTTGCTAGTTTCTCAAAAAAAATTCATTTGCTCAACCAAACCTCAATATTTTCCAATGAAATTTTTCACACATCTAATACATCCTATAAACATCCAATTCAAGCCATTAGACCATTAAAAATTGGCCTTAAAATGGCCGAACATGGCAGGGGCAAAATCGGAAATTTTTGCTTCTTACACCCAATGAAGTTTCTACTAATTACCCACCACTAATGCATCATTTTAACCACTAAACCAACAATATAACCACCATCAATCATCAAATCAGCAACAACAACCCAAGTGTGGGAATTCAAAGAGCCCACTATCACATTTTTACACCATACACAAGCTAACCAAATGCATGCATGAACTTAACAAGGTAAGATAGCTTCCAAACTTCAAGTTTCCAAGAGTGGATCATCACTTACTTTGGTTTGATGTTCAAGCAGAATTTTCAGCCCTCTTTTACCCCAGAAAAACCGTGATTTCCAGCCCTTGTTTGCAGCTCAAAATGATCCTCAAGTATCAAGCTAAGTGTGGTGCAAGTTTGGTTGAATTTGGAGATGATTTGGGGGTTGTTTGAGTGAGATTTGTGAGGTGAAATTTTGTAGCAATGGAGTGAGAGAGAGGGGAGGGCTGGTCGGCAATGAGGAGAGAGAAGAGGGAGTGTGATTTGATCCAAGTTAGCTTCCAAGAGAAGGTGAAATGAGTGGTGGAAATTCACCCAAAAGTCAACTCTCATTAGGGGTCGTTTGGCGCGATTACGGCTCAATTATCTCGCGCGTTTGGTTCACTAGTGCACTAAACCTCCAATGCATATATATTCATGTAAATATCCTTCACTCTTAATTGTCCCGAAATGAGGTTCTAAGGTCCCTCAAATAAAGTCGCGCGTGTGAAAACGCGTACCGTCAAATTTAACGTTATAGCGCGAAACTTCCGAGAAATTCTTATAACGATTGCACAATTAACTATCACTTGAGTATTTATTCATAAGATTACCTATTTTAGGACCATAGTACAAGCCTCCAATATTCCAAGCTTATTGTGCTACTACGCGGATAAAATCTCCAAGTACTATTCACTATTTTTACTAAACGCGCTCCAGGAAATTAATTTTCGAAACAAATCATTTTAAAAATATAACGAAGTTATATTACCATGTATTTAGGTCTAATAAGACTAGAAAATATTCCTTGGAATAGAAATCCAATTAAATAATTTATTAAGCCATAAATTAGGCATAAAATAATAGTTTTTGCGAGTCCTCACATCCTCTCCCCCTTAAGAAAATTTCGTCCTCGAAATTTACCTTGGTTGATGAACAAGTCTGGATACTTCTCTCTGATTGTCTCTTCAACTTCCCATGTCGCCTCCTCTATTCCATGGTTCTTCCATAGAACTTTCACTAGTGGTATTTGCTTGTTCCTCAATTCCTTCACCTTTCGATCCAGAAGTTTTACCGGTCTCTCCTCATAGGTCAGGCTTTCATCGATCTCAATATTCTCCGGTTGTAAAACATGAGAGGGGTCTGGATGATATTTCTTAAGTATAGACACATGAAACACGTTATGAATTCGAGACAAACTCGGTGGTAATTCCAGCTTATAGGCTACATTCCCAACTCGTTGAATAATCTTATAAGGCCCTACAAACCTTGGTTGTAGTTTCTTCCCTTTTCCGGACATCAAACTTGCTTTTAAAGGCGTAATCTTGAGAAATACCATATCTCCAACAGTGAACTCCAAATCCTTTCTCCGATTGTCGGCATAACTTTTTTGTCTACTCTGAGCGGTTTGAATCCTTTGCCGTACCAATTTTACCTTTTCATTAGCCTCCTCAATCCAAGATACAGTAGTCGGGTCTAAAATTTTCCGTTCACCTACTTCATCCCAACAAATTGGGGATCTACACTTCCGACCATAAAGTGCTTCGTATGGAGCCATTTGAATAGAAGAGTGGAAACTATTGTTATAGGCAAATTCCACTAAAGCAAAAAACTTACTCCAATTCTCTCCAAAATCCAGTACACAAGTCCTCAACATGTCCTCAAGAGTTTGAATTGTTCTTTCAGATTGTCCATCAGTCTGGGGATGATAGGTGGTACTAAAGTTTAACTTAGTCCCCAACACTTCTTGCATCTTTTGCCAAAACCTCGAAACAAATCTTGGATCCCTATCTGACACAATACTCACAGGTATACCATGTAGTCTAATGATCTCATCCAAGTACAACCTGGCCAGCTTTTCTAACGGGTATTTCATGTTAATCGGTAGAAAATGAGCCGACTTAGTCAATCGATCCACTATCACCCAAATGGCATCATGGCCTCTCTGTGTCCTTGGTAAGCCTGATACAAAATCCATGGTAATATTTTTCCATTTCCACTCAGGTATTTCTAGAGGTTGCAAAAGCCCTGATGGTTTCTGATGTTCGGCTTTAACCTGTTGACAAACCAAGCATGTCTGAACAAATTGGACAATTTCCTTCTTCATATTTTTCCACCAATATAGACTTTTCAAGTCTTGGTACATTTTATTCCTTCCTGGATGTACTGTAAACTTTGATCGGTGTGCCTCTTCCAAAATTTCTTTTCTAAGCCCTTCATCCTTTGGCATAACCACCCGATTTCGAAATCTCAATATTCCATCTGATCCCAAAGTGAAATCGGTCTGGTCTCCCATCTTAACTTTCTCCTCCAACTTTTGCACTTCAGGGTCCTTTTCCTGATATTCCTTGATGCGTTCCAACAAAGTGGAGGTTATCACAATATTCCCCAAAATTACTTTCCTTGGTTCTAATCGAGGATTCCAATAGCTAACTTCCTCTAACAACTGAAATTCCTTAACCATCAATCCAGCCATTTGTACCTGACGGCTCAAAGTATCGGCCACTACATTGGCCTTTCCAGGGTGGTACTTAATCGTACAATCATAATCTTCCATAAATTCCATCCATCTACGTTGCCTCAAGTTCAGCTCCTTCTGAGAAAATAAGTACTTAAGGCTTTTGTGATCTGTAAAAACCTCAAATGTTACTCCGTACAAATAGTGTCTCCATTTTTTCAAAGCAAAGACCACAGCCGCTAACTCCAAATCATGGGTCGGATAATTTCCCTCATGCGGCTTCAATTTTCTAGAGGCATAAGCTATCACTTTATCACTTTGCATCAAAACACATCCCAAACCTTCCTTAGAAGCATCTGTGTAAACCACAAAACTATCCTGTCCATTTGGTAGAGCTAGAACAGGCGCTCTAGTCAACCGTCTTTTCAACTCCTGAAAACTTCCTTCACACTTAGGACTCCAAATAAATTTTCCATTTTTCTTGGTCAACTCAGTCATAGGCCCAGCAATTTTCGAAAAATCCTGGATGAATCTCCGGTAATACCCTGCCAATCCTATAAAACTCCGAACTTCCGTTGGGTTTTCCGGTCGTTTCCATTTCGAAACAGCTTCAACTTTAGCTGGGTCCACTTTAATCCCATCCTTAGAAATTATATGCCCTAGGAAAGTCACTTCTTTTAGCCAGAATTCACACTTGCTAAACTTAGCATATAACTGATGTTCCCTCAAAATTTGTAAAACAATTCTCAAATGTTTCTCATGGTTATTCACATTTTTAGAATACACCAAAATGTCATCAATGAAGATCACCACAAATTGATCCAAGTAAGGCTTAAAAACCCTATGCATTAAATCCATGAAAGCGGCCGGTGCATTGGTTAACCCAAAAGGCATTACTGCAAACTCGAAGTGCCCATACCTCGAGTTAAAAGCAGTCTTAGGTATGTCCTTCTCCAAAATCCTCAATTGATAGTAACCTTGCCTTAGATCTAACTTTGAAAACACTACCGCCCCTTGCAATTGGTCAAACAGTTCATCAATGTGGGGTAGTGGGTATTTATTCTTAATTGTAACATCATTTAAGCCTCGATAATCTATACATAACCTCAAACTCCCATCTTTCTTCTTTACAAACAAAACTGGGGCTCCCCACGGGGAATCACTCTCTCGTATAAAACCCCGTTCCAACAAATCCTGTAATTGTAATGATACGTTCCTCGATCAACACGTTCGAGACACGTAGCACGTTTGCCCAAGGATCTAGCGAGGTTGTCCAACGCTTCGGTTGCGGAACCTAGAGTCAAACGGACAACACGATTTGACGTAGGTGGTAGACGACACTCCGATGAAGGTGAATACTCCAGGGGAATAGGTCGGTGGAACAATCAAGGACAATCACGAGATTGCTCAAGAACCCTTGCCAATGCAAGTAACGGAATTGTACTCTCCATCTAAGAGAAACAAGAACAAGTTTATTATCATAAAACGGCCTCCTTAAACCTTACAAAGCAAGCCTTTATATAGGCAAATACTAATGAAACCCTAAACCCTAATATCGAAAAGCTAGATGGTTGGCCACTCCTTGGACAAGGTGGGCCGATCCATGGACTCAATAAAGAAGGGCCTAGTGGTTCGGCCATCCTTAGACAAAGGTGGGCCGAATCCATGGCTAACAAAAGGACTAATCTAAACTTAAGACTCCTAACACTAAGGCCTAATCGGCCATAGCCTACTTGGCTCTTCACGGGCTCTCTTCATGGGCTTGGATCATCGTGTAGACAACTGGGTTATCACCTTCTAAGCCTTCAATGTCTCGATGAACTCCTTGTTGGTCTTGAACATTCCGTACAAGGGCTTGGAGTGATTCCCTGAATTGCTTGGCCCGTGCACATGTGACTGGGCCCAATGGAACTCGGATTGGGCCATTGCGTGGGCCAAGGTTCGTGCATACATCAGTCCCCTCCTCTTGAGAAGGATTTGTCCTCAAATCTGGATGGAGATGAATGATACTAATGAGACTGGGTAGTGTGACACCCAAGTCTCCACATATTGGCCCTCTTAGATTGAAGGATACTTGCATATGTTATGATTAAGATAATTTGGTGCACATGTCTCTTAGTTAGCTTCAAGGGGTTCTCAAACAAGGACATTCTCCAAGGTAGGAAGGAACGTGTATAAGGCTTGTGAACGTTCCAGGTTGCAGCCCAAAGCTCGCTAATTAGCCTTCGCACCCGGACATTCACATGCACTTCATAACGATGTTCATTGAAACTAGAAAAGCCTCGAACCTGATTGTGCAAGGTGGTGTAATTCAGCCCTAGGCACTGAATCGGCGCAACTTGCCACTTTGGAGGTGGGACACTGAGCCACCCGTGTTGCACATCCATAGAAACACGAACCAGTGAGGTAAGAACAGCACTCGGATCTTGATTGACACCCTTGCGGGCATCACCCAACATAAGCGGCAGGAATGAAGTGAAGTCTACCCCATACGAATCACGTGCATTCGCGCAACACGTAGCTGGAACAAGCATGAAATCAGGTTGCAACTCTTTAGTCGTTGTGGGAAAATTTTGGACAGCTTTACAATACTTCTCATCAAAATAATGGGCTCGAATGACTCCTCCAATGGCGCGGACAGGTTTGAATGCAGGTTGTTCCATGGATTGATACCAACGAGATTTAGCTCCTAGGAGACAAATTCCATGGAAACTCGCAAAGTGTCCAAGTGACTTCGGAATGGAACATGCCATGACCAACTCTACTTGACTTTGTGTAACCTGCACAAAAGAAGAGGTACTAAACAAAACACATGTTAGCTGGTTAGCAAACAAAATGGTCACACTTTCAGCCTTTGTAAACACGGCCAACTTCTCCTTTTTACTCTTCACTAAGGCCAAATTATTCTTGTCTTTTTCCACTCCATTCTTCTCAGACCATTGCTCACGCATTGTACATGAGGTTTGATCTTCATTGTCTAGCTCATGTTCATGGCTCAGTTGTAACTCATTCATATTTGGCTCTCCAATCAACGAGGGACTAGGATGAATTTTCCCTTTATTACCACCAGTTGGCACATGGTTAAGTTGCTCCAGGTGTGAATCCAGCACTTGGCTAAGTCTTTCCATCATATCATCAATCAATGCTTTAGTCTGACTTAGGAATTTATCCTTTGACTCACGGAGCTTTGCCTCAATTCGAGAGTTCTCGAACGCCTTGCCTTGATTGTCAAGGCACTTTGGAGATGAAACTTGTTTGCTTGAGGTTGACCTTGATTTAGACGTTCGGCGCAAACTTCTTTGCTCCTTCTCATACTCATCACAATCTTGTTTATACCTTTCATCTACACACGGAGCACGGTAACATTCCATCTCCTCCTGGAGTGAACAAAACTCATGTTGTGAACTAGATTTCATGGAACTGTGCTTGGGAGTAGGCCGCTTGGAACCCCTCCTCTTGAGAGGCTCATTCTCCAAGAATTCTTGGTGGTATGAGTAAGAGGCAACTCCGCTATGCATGATTACGTGACCTGTAAAAATGGTTAGCAAAGAAAAAGAGATTCCTCACGACACACAAGCTCACGTGTATGTACTCATCACTCGTGTATCACTCAAAGCACTCAAATATGCTTACCAAAATTCCTTACCTGTTGGACCGAGTAATTGAGAAATGCCGTTCAAGTCCAATAATTGTCACCGACTTTTTCCACAAGAGTAATCGAGAGTGTAAGACACAAATACGGGTGGGAAATGGGGTGAGATGGACGAATTTGGAATGGGTATTGGTGGTGGCCAGCAATGGTATGTGTGTCACAAAGAAAAGGAAACCCTAGCTTCCTAAAGTGTAGGGGTGATTTCCTAAAGTGGATGAGAGAATATAGGAGAATTTCCTAAAGTGGAAGAGAGAATATAGGAGAGGTTCCTAAAGTGGATGAGAGAATATAGGAAAGGTCCTAAAAGTGGATGAGAGAATTTTAGGCGAGTTTCCTAAAAATGGATGGGAGAGTTTAGGAAAGTTTCCTAAAAGTGGATGAGAGAATTTAGGAAAGTTTCCAAAAAAAAATGGATGAGAGAGTTTAGGAAAATTTCCTAAAAATGGATGAGAGATTTTAGGAAAGTTTCCAAAAAAAATAGATGAGAGAGTTTAGGAAAATTACCAAAAATTGGATGAGAGAATTTAGGAAAGTTTCCAAAAAATGGATGAGAGAATTTAGGAGAGTGTTCCTAAAATATAGGAGAGAATATAGGAGAGTCTCCAAGTGAAAACAAAGAAACCCTAGCGCAAATAAAACCCTAGCCGCAAGTAGACACCCTAGCCGCAAGTAGAAAACCCTAGCCGTAAGGAAAACCCTAGCAAGAGAAGGAAACCCTAGCAAGATAAGGAAACCCTAGCAGCCGTCACGTTATTGTTCTTGCTGCCCAAGCGACAACCAACTAACGAGACAGATTTGGGAGCAATGTTGAAACACCAACGACCAGAATTTTTTGATGCAACAAACGACTCAACGCAAGAAACAAGTTGTGGACAGAAATTATCAACAAACTAGACACAACACAAAGGAGATAACACACCCAAAAGATTTTGTGTTCGGATGAACAGTACCAGGAACAGTGTCGGTGAACAGTAACGATGAACAGTGACGGTGAACAGTGACGATGAACAGTGACGGTTTTTTTTTTTTTTTTGTAGAACAAGGCAGGCACAAACGGACAGATTTGGACTCGACTTCAACAACAAACAATGACCAGAATTTTTTTTTTCTTTTTGAAACAAGTGTAGCGGAAATAAGGAAAACTAAGACAAAAACTACGGATATAACGGAAGATACCTCCACCAAAGCTCTGAAGCCAACTGATACGTTCCTCGATCAACACGTTCGAGACACGTAGCACGTTTGCCCAAGGATCTAGCGAGGTTGTCCAACGCTTGGGTTGCGGAACCTAGAGTCAAACGGACAACACGATTTGACGTAGGTGGTAGACGACACTCCGATGAAGGTGAATACTCCAGGGGAATAGGTCGGTGGAACAATCAAGGACAATCACGAGATTGCTCAAGAACCCTTGCCAATGCAAGTAACGGAATTGTACTCTCCATCTAAGAGAAACAAGAACAAGTTTATTATCATAAAACGGCCTCCTTAAACCTTACAAAGCAAGCCTTTATATAGGCAAATACTAATGAAACCCTAAACCCTAATATCGAAAAGCTAGATGGTTGGCCACTCCTTGGACAAGGTGGGCCGATCCATGGACTCAATAAAGAAGGGCCTAGTGGTTCGGCCATCCTTAGACAAAGGTGGACCGAATCCATGGCTAACAAAAGGACTAATCTAAACTTAAGACTCCTAACACTAAGGCCTAATCGGCCATAGCCTACTTGGCTCTTCACGGGCTCTCTTCATGGGCTTGGATCATCGTGTAGACAACTGGGTTATCACCTTCTAAGCCTTCAATGTCTCGATGAACTCCTTGTTGGTCTTGAACATTCCGTACAAGGGCTTGGAGTGATTCCCTGAATTGCTTGGCCCGTGCACATGTGACTGGGCCCAATGGAACTCGGATTGGGCCATTGCGTGGGCCAAGGTTCGTGCATACATCATGTAATTTCAACTCCTTCAACTCAGCTGGAGCCATCTTGTATGGTGTCCTTGATATAGTTGCTGTTCCCGGAGTTACATCAATTTTAAAAGCTATTTCCCGTTCCGGGGGTAGAGACTCCAATTCTTCAGGAAAAACATCAGAAAATTCTTTCACTACCGGTGTGTCCTCCAGATTCACCTTATCGCTTCGGGTATTAATAAGAAAAGCCAAATATCCTTGAGCTCCCTTATTTAACAATTTTCTAGCCCGAATTCCCGAAATAAGTGCAGACGAGGCTAACTTACCCCTCACATCCAGTTTCAGGGTTGCCTCCCCTGGAATACACAATTCTACAATTTTCGTCCTACAATTCAGTTGGGCATTATAACGGGCTAACCAATCCATCCCTAGGATCACATCATATCCTTTAATCGCTAGGCCTATCAAATCGGCCAGCAATTTTCTTTCCTTCACGCAGATTTCACTATTCTTATACACCAGATTAGCAATTAGACTTTTGTCCCCAGTGGGTGTTTTAACCTCCAAGTCATATGGTAACTTAATTGGCTTCAAGTCTATTCCACTCATGAAATTAGGGTTTACAAAAGAGTGTGTTGCACCGGGATCAATTAGAACCCTAGCTAGGCGGTGAAAGATTGGAATTGTACCTTCAACCACCTCGGTCGCCTCTGGAACTTGTGGATAGTCCAATGCGTAGACCCTAGCCGGTACTTTCGGTCGACTCCCTCCGGCGCTGGTCTGCTTAGAGGTCGATTTTTCAGGCCTCTGCAGGCTTCCCCCTGCCTTCGACGATTTCGGACAATTTGCGATTTGATGCTCAGTGCTCCCACACAGTAAGCATTTTCCCAACTTTCTCTAGCAATCGTTCTCAGAGTGGTTGGATTTACCACAATACCCACATGTAACTTGAGGGGTCACAGTCGATCCAACAGATGGTGCCCCCCTAACTTGAGTCGTCCCACTACAACCTCCCCTAGATAGAGCTCCCCTAGAAGCTCCAGCAGTTCTCGTTCCTCCTTCCCCTCTTCCCTTTTTAGAAGGGTGTACAAACTTACTGGTCTGCCCAGAAGTGCGACTAGGAAAATTCCTTTTTCTGTTGTGGAAATCCCTCACTTGAGATCTTGCATTCTCAACCCTTTGCGCTTTCTCTAAAGCCTCAGTAAAGGTAGAGATTTGGGCTGCAGCCAGGCCCTCCTGAAGTTCCACATTAAGTCCCTGTACGAACCTTCTAATTCTCCTCCGCTCATTGGCTACTAACTCAGGAGCGTATTTGGAAAGTTTAGTGAACTTCCCTTCATACTCTGCTACAGTAAGGGTTCCTTGTTTCAACTTAATAAATTCGTCCTCCCTTTTCTCTTGGATTAAGGGCGGAAGAAACTTTTCATTAAACTCCCTTGTGAAATTCTCCCAAGTCCAAGGGGTTCGAGCCCTTTCCCATTTTCTTTTTGTCAAATCCCACCAAGCACGGGCTATTCCCTCAAATTGGAAAGCAGCAAAGTTCACTCGCCTATCCTCAGTGTAGTCTAGAGCGGCGAATATATTGGTCATCCTTTCTAACCAATTCTCTGCTATTTTGGGGTCAGGTTCACCCATAAACTTAGGCGAGTTAAACTTTAAGAATCTTTCCAGGGCTCTATCCTCCCCTCTATCCTGGGCCCCAGGTTGGTTAAATGGTCCAGGACCCTGTCTCTCCGCTAGACGTTCTAGGATATTAGTCATCCTATTGATGGCAGTAGCCACTTGGTTACCCTCAACGTTTTCCTGTCCCTGGGTCGGTCCAGTTGCCGATCCCTGGTCATCCCCCTGAGGTTGGGCCTGTCTAGACGCTCGCCCACGGCCTCGACCACTTCTTAGTCCTTCCATTAGCCTAAATGTGCCTAGTGCAAGAAATGGATTAACTTAAGCAGAAAAGAAGAAATATATCGAAATTAGAACCAACCAAGAAAGCATTGAAATTAACAATAATTTACATTCATAAGCATGTCAAGTTCGTACAATTAGCAAGTTAGGGACAATTCACAAAATATAGCACACAGGTGCTCAAAAGTATACTTTTAGTCACAGAATGTGACGCCCCCACTTCTCCCTAAGGCGAACCAAGGGGTATCCGCGGGACGCCTGCCCAACTCTCGCCAGGACTCACTACAATCCATCATTCAAAAGCTCGAAATACTTTAAGTAACTTCCATACATAATTAAAGTACTTCAAATATCTCACACTTACAATTATGTAGCTTTCAAGCTTAAATACAACCCAACGGAAAAGGTACAATAGCTATCCGTTATAATATAACTTAAAATTTTCAAAAGAAAGCAATCTAGTACTACTCACGAGCACCCTTGGTCTCGAACCCTGTAAAAGAAAGCCACAACGTGGGATGAGCTACACAGCCCAGTGAGGTTCCAAGACACTCTAACAGTTCAAATAAATCAAGTAGATTGGACATATCATATGCATGGTTCAAGGTTACACAATGGCATGTTATCATGAGGTGATAATCATTGTACGGTAATTTGACACATTTATCATGAGACAGTTATTATGGTTCAAGACATTGGCATGTATAGTTCACGAGTGATTGGAGCTTATTACAGACATAGCACATGATTTCATATTGGCATTTTAGCATGAAACAATTATCATGATACCAGGTAACATATACTGTAGGATACGGTGTTCCAGTGGAACTCGGTCGTCATCTGCACCTTATGACTTCCGGATCCCCACGGTACGGTCTGGCCATCGCCTTATCCCTCCAGTGGTAATACTCGAGTATACCGAAACGGTGGCCCAGGGTTCAAACCTACCCGACCGAGCCCAGTCCTGGCTCGAGTAGGTCAGTAACCAAGGGCAGGGCCCAAGTTCAGCTTAGAGCTTACAACATGCACAGGTAACCAAGTAATTCGACAAAAGGTAAAATTCATCATTAGAGTAGGTCGAGTGAGGTAAAGTACACACTCGCCTAATAATGATGGACAGCTTCATATAACATGTGATTCATGATAATCAAGTAATCAAGTAGATACTTAGCACGTAAGCACGTAAGCAATACAAGTTGATTTCATGGGAGCATGTAATTCACGGATATCGAATAGTCATGTAGATTGAAAATCATGTGAGCAAATAGTCAAGTAATCAAGTAGTCATGTGGTTGGTAAACGGTTCACGGTTAACGGTTCACGGTTAACGGTTAACGGTTAAGTAGTGACGGTTAATTGACAGGCATTTGTCATATGAATAGACCATCATTGGCCGTTATCCCATTTTTACCATGTGAGAGTCGAGGAGATTCACTCCAACGACGTATGCAACCTTAGCATACCAAGTCATGTTATTCGAGCATTTCCAAGCATGAGTTATTCATCTCAAAAGAGAACGAGTGCGATAAAATACACACTCGACTCCATTTCTCAAAATCAAGTAGGCTAAGTAAACAATCTAGCAAGTTAAGCATGTATCGAGTTCATATGGTCATTTGATATGGTTAATCGTTTAACCAATTCATGTAGATATACAATGCAAGTATACATTCCTTAAATAGGCATGAGTATGGTAAATACTTAACACATAGTACTTAACACTTAATAATCATGAAATAAGCGTGTCCTAGACTTATTCAATTACGTATTCCTATATGGAACACTCACCTATTTCAACAAGAGAGTAAATACTCAAACAAGTGTCTAGGCGTCCACTTCGAGTTCCTCTTGAAGGTCCCCTTGAGCGCCTGAACAAATAACCATTAACTATTATACACTATCACTTAGAACCCCTACTTATTAAAGAATGTTGTACAATCTAAGGAGAATTCATGAATTGGGCCTTAATTATTAATAATAAAGGCTCAAGAGTAAAGTTTTAAAGTCTAAAGAGAGAGATTAACATTTTCCATGAAATCGAGTTCAAAATGTTCAATCGGTATCGAGAAAAGAAGGCAAGTTTCCAAAATCTCATTTTCTAAGAAATTGACAAATTTCAGCTTTGGGTGTCAATTTTAGAAAAATCGTATCTTACACTATGTAGGTCCAAAATTGGAAAGCTTGATACCGTTGGAAACTTCTTCAAAAGAACTAAAAGTTCCTAGAAGGTACTTTTCCATGATTCCAAACGGAAGGTATTCAAAAATTGACTCAAGGTTGCTGCTTTGGACCATTAAGATAGTTTCGGGGTTGGTTTTTGATCAATTTCGAAAATCCGGCAAAATTCACACAATACGAACTAGCCTCCGAAATTTAGAACTCAATTAGAGCTACAATCAAAGTTTAAAATGAAACAAATGGAACAAGAATCGAAGTTTTGAGCGCCAAGATATAGTAGCTCAAAGTTGGTAACTTGCATTACCAAGACAAATTTAAGTTGGTTTTTGGCCAACTTTGGAAATTCGGCAAAATTCATTTGTTTTGAACTAACCTTTGAAATTTGTAAATCAATTAGTGTTGCAATCCAAGAGTATAACAAAACAAGCGGAATGAGAAACGGAGTTTCGAGCACCAAGATATGGTAATTCAAAGTTAGTGAAAATGTGAAACTGTTACGTAAATTCCAGGTTTTATTCACAACTTTGGGACTTTGATTGAACATCGAAATGGACTCGGAATGGCACCAAATTTGGCAGTATTATCCTACCATATAAGGGCTATTTCTCTACCAAATTTTGTAGGAAAATTCATTCGTAAAGTTGGTTAACGAAATCACTAAAGTCCCAAGAAGTTCCTCGGCAAATCTGCCTTGGACTTCCGTTTTTTCATTTTCAAAACGTTTGGCCAATAAAACACCTCAAACACGGTTCATTTCAGTAGATAATGTCTAAGGTACATTTGATAGGTGATTTATACCAAGAAGCTTCAGAAAACAAGTCCCAAATCATTGTTAGTTACAAATCTGTCCAAGTGGAAAATTCTATCACTGTAGCAGTTTCAAACATTGGCCACAACTCACTCAATTCAACTTGGAATTGCGCGTGGTTAATGGCGTTGGAAAGCTCTCTTATAAAGCTAAATTTTCTCAGAAGAAACCATTTTCAAATTCCGTTCACAAACAGCTCGTTTTTGAGCATCAAGAAGCAATTTCTGTCCTGTCTCCTGGAGAGCAACGAAACAGGACAGTGATTTTCAATCGAATGGTGTGGCTCACTCAAGTGGAACCAGAATGTAAAATTGGTACCGATGGAAATCTGAGAATGTCTAGTTTCAGTGCCGCAAACGGCACTTGATTTCGACATCGGAGCAAAGAGTTATGGTCGATACAAAATGACTGCCTGGCCAATACGGGATTCATTTTCCAGTTTTACTGACTTTGGAAAGCAACTCATTTGACCAACCAAATCATATTATTTTTCGATGAAATTTTGTACACACTCACAATAACATGTAAAAAACATAATCAAGTCATTAGAACCTCAAAATTTTACACAAAAATGGCCGGACAAGGCAGGGGTAAAACGGTCACTTTTTACTCCATGCACTCCTTGAAGTTTCTACTAGTTATACACCATTAATCTACCATTTTGAGCACTAAACCAACATTAAATCCATCATCAAGCATGATATCAGTCCCCAAGACAAAGGTGGGAGTTCATAGAGCCCACTCAACAATTTCCAACATAAACAAAGTTACCCACAAGGAATTTCAAGCTCATAAGTGCAATACTACTTCCATAAATCAAGATTTGAAGGTTTGATCGATAATTACCTTTGATGATGGCTTAAGCAGAAATTTTTGGCCCCTAAAAGCTGAGAAAAATGGTGAGAATCGAGCCTCTTTTCTAGCTTAAGTTGGTCACCAAGTGATTAGCTATGTGTGGTTCAGTTTTGGTTTGATTTAGTGAAACTTTGGTGAGGATTTGATGAAGAAAAATGAAGAACTTTGGTGTTGTTTTCTTCTCTTGATGCACGGCTGTTTTGGAAGCAAAGAGGAAGAGTGTAGCACGCCACTTTTGGGTGATGAATTGAAGGGTTTTGATCTAGTGTGATGCACCCATGAGAAGCTTAAGAACGTGTGGCCCAAAATGCTCCAAAAGTCAACTCTCCTGTGTTTTGTGCTCGATTTCTCTTGCATTTGTTTCACTAGTGCACTAAACCTCTAATGCACTTATATTCATATAAATATTATTCACTCTTAATGGTCCCAAAATAAGGGTCTAAAGTTCCTAAATTAATTGCGCGCGTAAAAACGCGTACTTCTAATTTATGCGCGATAAGACGAAATTTCTGAAAAATTCTTATAACGATAGTACTAATAACTATCACTTGAGTATTTAAACATTAAGATACCTAATTTAGGTCCATTGTACATGTCTCCAATATTTCAAACCTATTGTACTCTCAATCGATCCAGATTTCCAAAGACGTGTTCACTATTTTCACTAAACGAGCTTCCGAAATTAATTTTTGAAACAAGTCATTTTAAAAATATAATGAAACTATATTTCCATGTAAATAGGTCTCAAGAACTTAGAAAATAATATTCGGAGTAAAAGACCAAATAAATAATTAAATAAGCTAGAAATAGGAGATTAAATAAGTAAATTTTGCGAGTCCTCACACAGAAGACTAAAGTAAGAACAAGTGCCCAAAAGTAGGCCACACAAGCATGCAAAATACAAAGGCCTCAGCACTCGCGTCACCCTCACTAGTCCTAACTGTACTGGTCAAAAGTCAAAAGGGGTCAACAACTAAGATCCTAGTCCACAGCGGGGCTATCAGGAGGAACCTCCTCCTCAGTGATACGCTCCTCGATCCACGGTCGAGACACGTAGCACGTTTGCCCAAGGATCTAGCGAGGTTGTTCAACGCTTGGGTTGCGGAACCTAGAGTCAAACGGACAACACGATTTGACGTAGGTGGTAGACGACACTCCGATGAAGGTAAATACTCCAGGGGAATAGGTCGGTGGAACGATCAAGGACGATCACGAGATTGCTCAAGAACCCTTGCCAATGCAAGTAACGGAATTGTACTCTCCATCCAAGAGAAACAAGAACAAGTTTATTATCATAAAACGGCTTCTTAAACCTTACAAAGCAAGCCTTTATATAGGCAAATACTAATGAAACCCTAAACCCTAATATCGAAAAGCTAGATGGTTGGCCACTCCTTGGACAAGGTGGGCCGATCCATGGACTCAATAAAGCAGGCCTAGTGGTTCGGCCATCCTTAGACAAAGGTGGGCCGAATCCATGGATAACAAAAGGACTAATCTAAATTTAAGACTCCTAACACTAAGGCCTAATCGGCCATAGCCCACTTGGCTCTTCACGGGCTCTCTTCATGGGCTTGGATCATCGTGTAGACAACTAGGTTATCACCTTCTAAGCCTTCAATGTCTCGATGAACTCATTGTTGGTCTTGAACATTCCGTACAAGGGCTTGGAGTGATTCCCTGAATTGCTTGGCCCGTGCACATGTGACTGGGCCCAATGGAACTCGGATTGGGCCATTGCGTGGGCCAAGGTCCGTGCACACATCACTCAGCGTCAGGAAGCACCTCAGTAGCATCCTCAACCAATCTAGTAGCATCAGCCAGGATCTCGAAAGCTCGAGTACGGGCATCCCGTCCTAGCCTAGTAAGTCGAGCCCTAGTATCCCGAAGCTCCTCATTAACCACTGCAGATGTGGCTACCTCACCCTCCAGCACCTCCTTGAGCTCGGCAATCCGCTCACCCTGAGCGCCAACCATCTGCCTAAGCTCGTCTACCTCAGCCTGTAAATCACGGTTGGCATCCATCAACTGACGACGCTCGTCGTCCAGAGCAAGCACTATATGGTTCGGGTAGGCAAAAGTCAACCTACACGAACATCGAGGGTATCTATCATAAGGTGAGTAGCGTACTCGAGCTCCTCCCGCTAGAGCTCGGTAGAAAATAGTCCTAAGAGGCTCGTAATGACCATTCGCATGGCCATTCCCATTAGCTGCCGGGGCTCCATTTCCGTCATCCATCCTTGCAAAATAATAATAATAATATTTTTCAGGTTAGAAACTTAAATCACTACTCAGTTCCAATATCCCGCAATGCAAGCCTAATTTAATCGTTGGTTCATCCCAATCGTCACTTGAGGTAGGACTAACTTAGATGCTAGCTCGCCTCAAGTATCACTTAGGGTAGGATTAAGTCATCCCATATCGAGTCTTAAAGGTAGAGTATCTAATATGTATCCCATATAGACCTCTAACCTAGTGCTCTGATACCAACTGTGACGCCCCACATCTCCCTAAGGCGGACCAAAGGGTATCCGCGGACGCCTGCCCAGCTCTCGCCAGGACTCAAGCAATTTCATTCAATTTAAATCCGAACTAAACACATCGAAGAGAGCAACATGAATACAAATAATGCGGAAGCGTTCAAGCATAAAATCATCCATTACTCCACCCATAGATAGGGCGTTCAAGATACAACTTAAATCCAAAATATACGTCAGGCCCAAAAGTTACACTTCAATTCCAAAAGTACAATCCCCACAAAGGACATAGCCATTAACAATAGAAAACCTTAAAACAAAAGTACAGCGAAGGGTTTTCTCCAAACTTCTCCAAGATTCGGTCCTGTTAAGGAAAACAAAACTATAGGGTGAGCAAAACGCTCGTGAGGCCAAGAACACACATGCAAGCACTTTGTCAAATAACAATCCCAAATTTAATAAATAAAACCATGTCTTTTCAATAATCAATGATTCGAACAAGAAAAGTAATCAGAAACAATTCAAGGATATAGTAGCTCTCAGGAGCTAAGTTCCACTCGCTCTGCCGATGTCATTCGTATACCTTCCCGCGTTGACCCTCCTGTCAACCGGGTCGGTATTTCCATTTCCGTAGATCACCACTTACTTCCCTCCGTCCACCGTACACCTCAAGGGCCCACAAGTCATTTATAAGGCGATACTCCACAAGTATGCCAAGCAGGACCTCTCATTAGGTCGAGCTTATATATATCTCATGGCTCGCCCAAGTTCCCGACCAAGCCCATTGCCGGCTCGAGTCCAAGGACGGCCTATGAGTTTGGGCGTCCCCCATTCATTTAAAAGTCGAGGAGGTTCACTCCATCGACGTATGTATTCATAACATACCATTGCATTTCAGTCATTCATTCAATACATTTCAATCATTCAATACATTTCAATCATTCATTTGAAATTAGAACAAGTGCGATAAAGTACGCACCCGCCCTTATTTTCTTAAAATTTCCAACAATTACCACAAATAAACATGTATCAAAGATTCACACACTTGACACTCACCGAGCAATTCAATAAGAATTATTTTCTGGGAGTTCAAGTGTCCACTGTGAGATCCTCTTGAAGGTCTCCTTGTGCGCCTGGCAATTAATAGTGGATAGTCACACAATTAACCCATTTATCAAGGAAGATCGTACACTGGTACAATCTAAGGATTATTTCGCAAAAGGAACCTCAATTACACGTAAATCGAGGTTCAACTTGCCTTTTATTATGTACAATATTATTTGAGTTTTTATCATGAAAATCGTGAGCAAAACGTTTAAGAATATCAAAAGAATAAAGAGTTCTTGAAAAACTCTATTTCTTTGAAATTGGAAAATTTTCAGTTTTATTATGAATCTTTGAAAAATCGTAACTCGCTCGGTATAAGTCGAGAATTGGAAAACTTTATACCGTTGGAAACCTCTTAGAAAGTACTATAAGTTCCTAGAAGACACTTTTCCATGAATCGAAGTGAAAAGTGTTCAAAATCAGCTTGAAGATGCAGGGTTGGTTTACAAGGCAGAATTAAGTTGGATTTCGGTCAACTTTGAAAATTCGGCACGATTCACACGTTGCAAACCAGCCTCTGAAATTTGTCACTCAAGTAGTGTTGCAAGTGAGGTATATAACAAAACAAGCGGATCAAGAATCGGAGTTTCGAGTACCGAGATACGGTAGCCCGAAGTTTGGGAAATTCAAGACTGGAGAAGAATTTCCAGATTTGAACCTCCAACACGAGGAATTTAATTGGGTATCGAAATGAACTTGGATTGGTACCAAAATTGGCAGTATTTTACTCCCATATGAAAGGTACCGCTCTATCAAATTTCAGGGAAAAATACCCTCGGAAAGATAGTTAATTAGTCAACCAAATTTCAGGAAAAATTATAAGGCAATCTGCCTTTAGACTTTCATTACCCATTTCAAAACGTTTAATCAAGCAAACTATCCAATCATGGTTCATTTGTGAAATAAAGGCCTAAGAAACATCCATAATGCCTTTGGTAAGTGTTTAGTATCAAGAACATCAATTAACAAGTTCACTCCAAGATCTTGTTCCAAACCAGTCCAAATATTAGGGTTTTTCCAAAACAGGTCAGTCCTCTTGTTTTGGTCACAATTCAGTCAATTTAACTCAGAATCGAGTATGGCTTATGCCGTTGGAAAATACATTCATAGGGCTAAAATATCACAGAAGAAATCGTTACCAAATTCGGCACCCATCTGGTTCAAAATCGGGCATCAAGTTGCTGCCTGAACACTTCATTCCAGATGAACAGAGCAACAGAACAGCGAACTTAAAACATTTGGTTCGGCTTGCTCACAAAGAATCAGAACGTGCATTATATACCAAATTAAATCCAGGAATGTCTAGTTTCAAACGCCACCAACGGCACATGATTTCGACATCCGAGGACAGAGTTATAGCCGAAATACTACCACTGGTCAGAGTCATACGCGAACAGTTTTCCAGATTTACTAGTTTCTCAAAAAAAATTCATTTGCTCAACAAAACCTCAATATTTTCCAATGAAATTTTTCACACATCTAATACATCCTATAAACATCCAATTCAAGCCGTTAGACCATTAAAAATTGGCCTTAAAATGGCCGAACATGGCAGGGGCAAAATCGGAAATTTTTGCTTCTTACACCCAATGAAGTTTCTACTAATTACCCACCACTAATGCATCATTTTAACCACTAAACCAACAATATAACCACCATCAATCATCAAATCAGCAACAACAACCCAAGTGTGGGAATTCAAAGAGCCCACTATCACATTTTTACACCATACACAAGCTAACCAAATGCATGCATGAACTTAACAAGGTAAGATAGCTTCCAAACTTCAAGTTTCCAAGAGTGGATCATCACTTACTTTGGTTTGATGTTCAAGCAGAATTTTCAGCCCTCTTTTACCCCAGAAAAACCGTGATTTCCAGCCCTTGTTTGCAGCTCAAAATGATCCTCAAGTATCAAGCTAAGTGTGGTGCAAGTTTGGTTGAATTTGGAGATGATTTGGGGGTTGTTTGAAATTTTGTAGCAATGGAGTGAGAAAGAGGGGAGGGCTGGTCGGCAATGAGGAGAGAGAAGAGGGAGTGTGATTTGATCCAAGTTAGCTTCCAAGAGAAGGTGAAATGAGTGGTGGAAATTCACCCAAAAGTCAACTCTCATTAGGGGTCGTTTGGCGCGATTACGGCTCGATTATCTCGCGCGTTTGGTTCACTAGTGCACTAAACCTCCAATGCATATATATTCATGTAAATATCCTTCACTCTTAATTGTCCCGAAATGAGGTTCTAAGGTCCCTCAAATAAATTCGCGCATGTGAAAACGCGTACTGTCAAATTTAACGTTATAACGCGAAACTTCCGAGAAATTCTTATAACGATTGCACAATTAACTATCACTTGAGTATTTATTCATAAGATTACCTATTTTAGGACCATAGTACAAGCCTCCAATATTCCAAGCTTATTGTACTACTACGCGGATAAAATCTCCAAGTACTATTCACTATTTTTACTAAACGCGCTCCAGAAAATTAATTTTCGAAACGAATCATTTTAAAAATATAACGAAATTATATTACCATGTATTTAGGTCTAATAAGACTAGAAAATATTCCTTGGAATAGAAATCCAATTAAATAATTTATTAAGCCATAAATTAGGCATAAAATAATAGTTTTTGCGAGTCCTCACATCCTCTCCCCCTTAAGAAAATTTCGTTCTCGAAATTTACCTTGGTTGATGAAGAAGTCTGGATACTTCTCTCTGATTGTCTCTTCAACTTCCCATGTCGCCTCCTCTACTCCATGGTTCTTCCATAGAACTTTCACTAGTGGTATCTGCTTGTTCCTCAATTCCTTCACCTTTCGATCCAGAAGTTTTACCGGTCTCTCCTCATAGGTCAGGGTTTCATCGATCTCAATATTCTCCGGTTGTAAAACATGAGAGGGGTCTGGATGATATTTCTTAAGCATAGACACATGAAACACGTTATGAATTCGAGACAAACTCGGTGGTAATTCCAGCTTATAGGCTACATTCCCAACTCGTTGAATAATCTTATAAGGCCCTACAAACCTTGGTTGTAGTTTCTTCCCTTTTCCGGACATCAAACTTGCTTTTAAAGGCGTAATCTTGAGAAATACCATATCTCCAACAGTGAACTCCAAATCCTTTCTCCGATTGTCGGCATAACTTTTTTGTCTACTCTGAGCGGTTTGAATCCTTTGCCGTACCAATTTTACCTTTTCATTAGCCTCCTCAATCCAAGATACAGTAGTCGGGTCTAAAATTTTTCGTTCACCTACTTCATCCCAACAAATTGGGGATCTACACTTCCGACCATAAAGTGCTTCGTATGGAGCCATTTGAATAGAAGAGTGGAAACTATTGTTATAGGCAAATTCCACTAAAGTAAAAAACTTACTCCAATTCTCTCCAAAATCCAGTACACAAGTCCTCAACATGTCCTCAAGAGTTTGAATTGTTCTTTCAGATTGTCCATCAGTCTGGGAATGATAGGTGGTACTAAAGTTTAACTTAGTCCCCAACACTTCTTGCATCTTTTGCCAAAACCTCGAAACAAATCTTGGATCCCTATCTGACACAATACTCACAGGTATACCATGTAGTCTAATGATCTCATCCAAGTACAACCTGGCCAGCTTTTCTAACGGGTATTTCATGTTAATCGGTAGAAAATGAGCTGACTTAGTCAATCGATCCACTATCACCCAAATGGCATCATGGCCTCTCTGTGTCCTTGGTAAGCCTGATACAAAATTCATGGTAATATTTTCCCATTTCCACTCAGGTATTTCTAGAGGTTGCAAAAGCCCTGATGGTTTCTGATGTTCGGCTTTAACCTGTTGACAAACCAAGCATGTCTGAACAAATTGGACAATTTCCTTCTTCATATTTTTCCACCAATATAGACTTTTCAAATCTTGGTACATTTTATTCCCTCCTGGATGTACTGTAAACTTTGATCGGTGTGCCTCTTCCAAAATTTCTTTTCTAAGCCCTTCATCCTTTGGCATAACCACCCGATTTCGAAATCTCAATATTCCATCTGATCCCAAAGTGAAATCGGTCTGGTCTCCCATCTTAACTTTCTCCTCCAACTTTTGCACTTCAGGGTCCTTTTCCTGAGATTCCTTGATGCGTTCCATCAAAGTAGAGGTTATCACAATATTCCCCAAAATTACTTTCCTTGGTTCTAATCGAGGATTCTAATAGCTAACTTCCTCTAACAACTGAAATTCCTTAACCATCAATCCAGCCATTTGTACCTGACGGCTCAAAGTATCGGCCACTACATTGGCCTTTCCAGGGTGGTACTTAATCGTACAATCATAATCTTCCAGAAATTCCATCCATCTACGTTGCCTCAAGTGCAGCTCCTTCTGAGAAAATAAGTACTTAAGGCTTTTGTGATCTGTAAAAACCTCAAATGTTACTCCGTACAAATAGTGTCTCCATTTTTTCAAAGCAAAGACCACAGCCGCTAACTCCAAATCATGGGTCGGATAATTTCCCTCATGCGGTTTCAATTTTCTAGAGGCATAAGCTATCACTTTACCACTTTGCATCAAAACACATCTCAAACCTTCCTTAGAAGCATCTGTGTAAACCACAAAACTATCCTGTCCATTTGGTAGAGCTAGAACAGGCGTTCTAGTCAACCGTCTTTTCAACTCCTGAAAACTTCCTTCACACTTAGGACTCCAAATAAATTTTCCATTTTTCTTGGTCAACTCAGTCATAGGTCCAGCAATTTTCGAAAAATCCTGGATGAATTTCCGGTAGTACCCTGCCAATCCTATAAAACTCCGAACTTCCGTTGGGTTTTCCGGTCGTTTCCATTTTGAAATAGCTTCAACTTTAGCTGGGTCCACTTTAATCCCATCCTTAGAAATTATATGCCCTAGGAAAGTCACTTCTTTTAGCCAGAATTCACACTTGCTAAACTTAGCATATAACTGATGTTCCCTCAAAATTTGTAAAACAATTCTCAAATGTTTCTCATGGTCATTCACATTTTTAGACTACACCAAAATGTCATCAATGAAGATCACCACAAATTGATCCAAGTAAGGCTTAAAAACCCTATGCATTAAATCCATGAAAGCGGCCGGTGCATTGGTTAACCCAAAAGGCATTACTGCAAACTCGAAGTGCCCATACCTCGAGTTAAAAGCAGTCTTAGGTATGTCCTTCTCCAAAATCCTCAATTGATAGTAACCTTGCCTTAGATCTAACTTTAAAAACACTACCGCCCCTTGCAATTGGTCAAACAGTTCATCAATGTGGGGTAGTGGGTATTTATTCTTAATCGTAACATCATTTAAGCCTCGATAATCTATACATAACCTCAAACTCCCATCTTTCTTCTTTACAAACAAAACTGGGGCTCCCCACGGGGAATCACTCTCTCGTATAAAATCCCGTTCCAACAAATCCTGTAATTGTAATTTCAACTCCTTCAACTCAGCTGGAGCCATCCTGTATGGTGTCCTTGATATAGGTGCTGTTCCCGGAGCTACATCAATTTTAAAAGCTATTTCCCGTTCCGGGGGTAGAGACTCCAATTCTTCAGGAAAAACATCAGAAAATTCTTTCACTATCGGTGTGTCCTCCAGATTCACCTTATCGTTAGGGGTATTAATAAGAAAAGCCAAATATCCTTGAGCTCCCTTATTTAACAATTTTCTAGCCCGAATTTCCGAAATAAGTGCAGACGAGGCTAACTTACCCCTCACATCCAGTTTCAGGGTTGCCTCCCATGGAATACACAATTCTACAATTTTCGTCCTACAATTCAGTTGGGCATTATAACGGGCTAACCAATCCATCCCTAGGATCACATCATATCCTTTAATCGCTAGGCCTATCAAATCGGTCAGCAATTTTCTTTCCTTCACGCAGATTTCACTATTCTTATACACCAGATTAGCAATTAGACTGTTGTCCTCAGTGGGTGTTTTAACCTCCAAGTCATATGGTAACTTAATTGGCTTCAAGTCTATTCCACTCATGAAATCAGGGTTTACAAAAGAGTGTGTTGCACCCGGATCAATTAGAACCCTAGCTAGGCGGTGAAAGATTGGAATTGTACCTTCAACCACCTCGGTCGCCTCTGGAACTTGTGGATAGTCCAATGCGTAGACCCTAGCCGGTACTTTCGGTCGACTCCCTCCGGCGCTGGTCTGCTTAGAGGTCGATTTTTCAGGCCTCTGCAAGCTTCCCCCTGCCTTCGACGATTTCGGACAATTTGCGATTTGATGCTCAGTGCTCCCACACAGTAAGCATTTTCCCAACTTTCTCCAGCAATCGTTCTCAGAGTGGTTGGATTTACCACAATACCCACATGTAACTTGAGGGGTCACAGTCGATCCAACAGATGGTGCCCCCCTAACTTGTGTCGTCCCACTACGACCTCCCCTAGATAGAGCTCTCCTAGAAGCTCCAGCAGTTCTCGTTCCTCCTTCCCCTCTTCCCTTTTTAGAAGGGTGTACAAACTTACTGGTCTGCCCAGAAGTGCGACTAGGAAAATTCCTTTTTCTGTTGTGGAAATCCCTCACTTGAGATCTTGCATTCTCAACCCTTTGCGCTTTCTCTAAAGCCTCAGTAAAGGTAGAGATTTGGGCTGCAGCCAGGCCCTCCTGAAGTTCCACATTAAGTCCCTGTACGAACCTTCTAATTCTCCTCCGCTCATTGGCTACTAACTCAGGAGCGTATTTGGAAAGTTTAGTGAACTTCCCTTCATACTCTGCTACAGTAAGGGTTCCTTGTTTTAACTTAATAAATTCGTCCTCCCTTTTCTCTTGGATTAAGGGCGGAAGAAACTTTTCATTAAACTCCCTTGTGAAATTCTCCCAAGTCCAAGGGGTTCGAGCCCTTTCCCATTTTCCTTTTGTCAAATCCCACCAAGCACGGGCTATTCCCTCAAATTGGAAAGCAGCAAAGTTCACTCGCCTATCCTCAGTGTAGTCTAGAGCGGCGAATATATTGGTCATCCTTTCTAACCAATTCTCTGCTATTTTGGGGTCAGGTTCACCCATAAACTTAGGCGAGTTAAACTTTAAGAATCTTTCCAGGGCTCTATCCTCCCCTCTATCCTGGGCTCCAGGTTGGTTAAATGGTCCAGGACCCTGTCTCTCCGCTAGACGTTCTAGGATATCAGTCATCCTATTGATGGCAGTAGCCACTTGGTTACCCTCAACGTTTTCCTGTCCTTGGGTCAGTCCAGTTGCCGATCCCTGGTCATCCCCCTGAGGTTGGGCCTGTCTAGACGCTCGCCCACGGCCTCGACCACTTCTTAGTCCTTCCATTAGCCTAAATGTGCCTAGTGCAAGAAATGGATTAACTTAAGTAGAAAAGAAGAAATATATCGAAATTAGAACCAACCAAGAAAGCATTGAAATTAACAATAATTTACATTCATAAGCATGTCAAGTTCGTACAATTAGCAAGTTTGGGACAATTCACAAAATATAGCACACAGGTGCTCAAAAGTATACTTTTAGTCACAGAAGACTAAATGATGTGTGCACGAGCCTCGGCCCACGCAATGACCTAGGCCGAGTCCCACTGGGCCCAGTCACACGTTCACGGGCCAAGCTTTTCAAAGAATCACTCCAAGCCCTGGTGAGAGTCGTCCAAGACCAACATGGAGTTCACAAAGATATTGAGGGCTTAGAGAAAGACCACTGGGCCAATTACACCTTGATCCAAGCCCATGACGACTCAAGTGGGTTTCCAAGAGATTCGGCCGAGTAGGGCCTTAGCCTTTGACACTTATTGGATTAGCTTACTTAGTAGAATGGGCCGGCCCACCTTACACTAAGATGGCCGAACCACCCCTTTAGGGTTTCTTTATTGTTTTCCTTAGCCTATAAATAGGCTAGCTTTGTAAGGTTAAGAACTAGTTTTTTGATTAATAAAATTCTTAGTGCATTCGTTTTCTTTCATAAAGAATTCGTGCCTTTAAACTTGCTTGGCAAGGGATATTGAGCAATCTCGCGTCCTGTCCTTGATTGTTCATCCGACCTATTCCCCTGGAGTATTCACCTTCATCGGAGTGTCGTCTACCACCTCCAATCAAATCGAGTTGTCCGTTTGAGTAAAGGTTCCGCAAACCAAGCGTAAGACATTCCCGCTAGATCCTTGGGCAAACGTGCTACGTGTCTCGACCGTGGATCGAGGAACGTATCAGTTGGCTTCAGAGCTTTGGTGGAGGTATCTTCCGTTATATCCGTCGTCTTGTCTTAGTTTTCCTTAATTTTCCGCTGCCTTGTTTGTTAAAAAAAAAATATTTTTCTGTTCGAATTGTTACTTGTTGAGCCGTTTCCTTCGTTTGTTATCTAGAATTCTGGTCGTTGTTTTTGTTTGGTTTTACGTATCCATATCTGTTCATTTTGTGTCTGCAAGTCTGTCCGTTGCTGCTTTGTTAGTCAAAAAAAAAAAAAAAACAACACAAATCTGTCGCATCGCTTGTCAAAAAAAAAAAAATTCTGTTCGCTAGTTCTTGTTGTTTGTCGCATCAACTTTCTGGACAGCTGTGTGTTATTATTAGTCCCAATCTGCTCAGATTTCATACTCTAGTGACATCCATTCTGCCCAGCAATTAGCCTTGCCGAATCTGCATACAAAAAAAAAAAAAAAAAAAAAAAAAACAAAGTAGGCGCGGCTAGGGTTTTGTTGTTTGTCCGAATCTGTCCAAGTAGTTATTGATTATCCAAGTTGTTTGCTTACCTTGTCTAAACTGATTTGGGGGTAAAAACTTGTTGGGTTGGTGAATCTTGAATAGCACCCGCAAGGTTTGTAGGGTTCTTGAAGTTTTTGAACACTTTCTTGAATTTCTTGAAAGTCTTGGGAAAACTCTATTAGTTTGAGGGAGTAGGGTGGTGCGTTCTTGTGTGTTTCGGGCAGACCTTGTTTCTGGGATTGTTCTTACTCATTCGGCCAGGTGTAGTCTATTACCAAGTGGAAAAAAAAAAAGGAACAAAACAAAGCAAGAGAAAACAGAACCGAAGAGAAAAAAAAAAAGAGAGCAATCGGGTAGCAAGAAAGAACAAGAGAGAACGCTGCATTCTTTTCCCGAATCTGTCTTATTGCATCACATACCCAAACCAGAAATTACATCAAGGAAAGGAAGTTAAAAGTTTTGGCCAACCTCTTCTTGAAATTCTTGGTTACCTTGAGCCTTGATTACTTGAACAACCTTTGTTTGTGGTTCTTGATTATCTTGAACTTTAAACAACTGCACCTCTCTTCGAATAAAGAGTTGCTTGTATGACCTTGCATCCATACGGGGTTTCCGTGGTTTAGGAGTGAACTTCTTGGGAGATTCTTGAGTAACATCACTCGCATGGCCTTGGGAGTCCATTAGGAGCCGAATTTCTAGAACAATAAAAACCAAATCTGTCTTGAATTTCTGGAGCAATAAACACCAGATCTGTCTTGTAGGAGAGAGGGCTGAATTGCTGGTTCTTGGGGTAGAGAGGGTGTCGAACTCCTTGGGTAAAGTGCGGCTGTGTGGGAGAGATATTATAGGGAATATAGCCGACTTTGGGAGGGGATCCAAAGAGGAGGAATTCTGGAAATTTCTGAGTTCCACTTCTGGTTTGTGTTGAGGGCATAGTGTGCGGCTGCTTAAGAGGGTTTCTAGGGTTTCTTGTAGCCGACTTTAGGAAGGGAATAAGAGGGAGGAATTCTGGAAATTTTAGGGTTCCAAATCTGGTTGGTGTTGAGAGTAAAGTGTGCGGCTGCTAAGTGGGATTTGAACCGACCTTGGGGTGGGTTTGAGAGGGAAATTTCTGGAAGCTTGCGGGTAAGAGAGAGGAGGAACCGAATCTGTCTTGAGAAGAATTAGGAAGTCTCCAACTCCAACTTGTTTCCCACCTCGTTTAGGAGACTAAGTAATATACTTGGATAACTCTTGGACATCCCCTATATTTTCTCCTCTATCTTAGGATATACTCCTATATTTTCTCCTCCATTTTAGGATATCCTACTATATTTTCTCATCCTTTTTAGGAAACCACTCCTACATCTTAGGGTTCTAAGAGTTTCCTTTCTTGGCAATACTTTCCAAATCTGTCCACCGCCTTTAAGCTTTCCCACAACCGTCCTCCCCTTCACCGAAAAAAACAAAGAATTCTTGTATACTCTTGCGGGGGATAAGTTGGTGACAATTATTGGACTCGAGCAACATTACTCAACTACCTAAACCAACAGGTAAGGTACTTGGTAAGCTTTATAGAGTGACTTGCACACTACACACGAGCGTGAGGGATACACTAAGGGAGTGAAGTGAGGATTATACTTGCATTTTCTTTGTTCTTCTAACATTTGCAGGGGCAACAAGGGAAGCATGGAGCAACAACACCACCATCAACAACAAGCAACCACCGATCCTTCCTTATTATTCGCCGCCATGAAGAATGAGCTCAGGCGAATCAGTGAGCAACAAATGGAGACACTACACACTCGTTTTGATGAATTGTCTAGGAGCCTTACGCGAGGCTCTCGTTCTCGGTCCCATAACCGGAGTAACCATGGCACCAAAGACACAAATGGCGAAGACTACTCTGCTAGTGAGGATGAGGAACGACCTGAGAGGCCTACAAGGGACATGCCCAAAAACGAAATCAAGGGGCTTAAAATACAAGTTCCCGCATTCAAAGGCAAAAGTGACCCTGAGGCTTACCTGGAGTGGGAAGGCCGCATCGAGATGGTCTTCGACTGCTACGACTATAGCGAGGAACAAAAAGTGAAGGTTGCCACCGTGGAGTTCACCGACTACGCACTAGTCTGGTGGGACCAAGTGAGGACCACGAGGAGGAGGATGGGAGAACCACGTGTCCGGACTTGGCGAGAACTCAAGGCACTAATGCG
Source organism: Coffea canephora (assembly GCA_036785865.1). Lineage (NCBI taxonomy): Eukaryota > Viridiplantae > Streptophyta > Magnoliopsida > Gentianales > Rubiaceae > Coffea > Coffea canephora. The sequence goes on from CM071916.1 coordinate 29,173,074, forward strand.
CAAGCGATTTGTTCCCAGCTACTACAATCGTGATCTCCACTCTAAGCTTCAAACACTCACGCAAGGCAACATGAGTGTGGAGGATTACCACAAAGAAATCGAGATGGCCATGATGAGGGCCAACATTCACGAAGACAATGAAGCCACAATGGCTAGGTTCCTTAGGGGTCTCAACCCTGACCTTCAGGATGCCTTGGAGCTTCAACATTACTTGGACATGCACGACCTTCTAGAACTCGCCATTAAGGCCGAACGGGGGAAGAAATTAAGACGGGGAGCCCGTACTTTCCAACCTTCCACCACCACCTCGTGGAAAGGCAACCAACCACGAAGAGTGACCCACGAAGCTGGAAATGCAACAACATCAAACTATTCTAACCGTTTCCAAGGTAATGCTTCTACCCGTAATGCCTATTCTACACCTAACAAGGTTTCTGATGTGTCCAGGTCTACTTCTAAGGCACCGCAAGAAACTCCTAAAGCTAGGAGTAGGGACATCAAATGCTTTAAGTGCCAAGGGTTTGGGCATATTCAATCTCAATGTCCAAACCAACGGGTAATGCTGATAACTCACAATGGCGAAATCGTGTCGGATGATGACGAATGTGATGACGTGCCCGAACTAGTAGAAGATGACTGCCTGGAAGAAGAGCCAGCTGGGGAGGCTTGCTCGCCTACACGAGGAGAAGTAGGTTGCCTAGTAGCACGACGAGTGCTAACCGCCCGCGTCAAGGAGGATGAGCAGCTACAACGCGAAAACCTATTCTACACCCGCTGTAAGGTAGGAGACAAAGTCTGCAGTCTCATCATCGACGGTGGAAGTTGCACGAACGTGGCCAGTTTGCTCATGGTTGAAAGTCTAGGACTCACCACTACCAGGCATCCACATCCTTACCGCCTCCAATGGCTAAGTGAGGATGGTGAAGTACGAGTCTTCAAACAAGTACGCATTCCCTTCTCCATTGGTACCTACATTGATGAAATCGTGTGCGACGTAGTGCCAATGCATGCTACACATATCATCTTGGGAAGGCCCTGGCAATTTGACAAACACGTCACATTCGATGGAAGAGCAAATAAGTACACACTTTTGCATGATGGCAAACGTAAGGTCCTTACACCTCTCACGCCTGCACAAGTTTATGAGGACCAACTACTTTTGCAAAGAGAGTGTGAACAAGACCGTCAAAGGAGGAAACTCAAGGCGGTCGACCCTGGTCAAGGCTCCACATCTACGACTGAGCCATCAACCAAGGATCAAGGGAGCACACCTAGGGGTCTACGCGACAAACCACCTGCCGCACCTCCCACTAGGAAGCATAACATGATTATTAAGGCTAAAGATGTTAGAAAAGTGGTAAACTCTAATCAGCCTATACTTCTCATGATTTGCAAGCATGTGCTCTTAGATGTTGCTGAGCTCGACAAGGCGCTGCCTGCAAGCATAGTGGCTCTCTTGCTGGAATTTGAAGATGTTTTCCCTGACGAGGTCCCTGATGGCTTACCACCCATTCGGGGAATTGAACACCAAATCGACCTCGTTCCTGGAGCACCATTACCCAACAAACCTGCCTACCGCATGGGTCCCGAGGAGACCAAGGAGCTTCAAAGGCAAGTAGATGGCCTGTTAGGTAAGGGATGGGTGAAGGAGAGTCTAAGTCCCTGCGCTGTGCCTGTGGTCCTTGTCCCCAAAAAGGATGGCACTTGGCGCATGTGCACTGACTGCCGGGCTGTAAACGCTATCACTGTCAAATATCGGCATCCCATTCCTAGACTTGATGATATGTTGGATGAACTCGATGGTGCTATTATTTTCACCAAGATTGACTTGAGGAGTGGCTATCATCAAATTAGGATGAAGGAAGGCGATGAATGGAAGACAGCCTTCAAAACCAAACATGGTCTCTATGAGTGGTTAGTTATGCCTTTTGGCTTGACTAACGCCCCTAGCACCTTCATGCGCCTCATGAACCATGTTTTGAGACATTTTATTGGTAAATTTGTCATTGTTTACTTTGATGACATTCTGATCTATAGTCGTAGTGAGCATGAGCACCTGGAGCATGTAAGATTAGTCCTCGAGGCACTTCGACAGGCGCGTCTATACGCTAACCTCAAAAAGTGTACCTTTTGTACTAACGAGCTTGTGTTTCTAGGCTATGTTGTGAGTTCGCAGGGCATCAAGGTGGACAAATCCAAGATTGAGGCCATCGAGCAATGGCCAACCCCTACATCCGTTCCTGACGTGCGCAGCTTTCTTGGATTGGCGGGTTTTTATCGGCGATTTGTCAAAAACTTTAGCACCATTGCCACCCCATTGACCGCCGTGACAAAGAAGGATGACAAGTTCCACTGGGGGGAATCCCAAGAACAAGCGTTCCTCGCCCTTAAGGACACACTCACCCATGCACCTGTGTTAGCATTACCAAACTTTAACAAGACCTTTGAAATTGACTGTGATGCTTCTGGTGTAGGTATTGGAGCAGTCCTCATGCAAGACAAGCGGCCGTGTGCCTTCTTCAGCGAGAAACTGGGAGGGGCTGCGTTAAACTACCCCACGTACGACAAGGAGTTGTACGCACTAGTGAGGGCCTTGGAGACTTGGCAACACTATCTTCGCCCTCGGGAGTTCGTGATACACACTGATCACGAGTCATTGAAGTACCTCAAGGGACAGCCCAAGCTAAGCAAGCGACATGCCAAATGGGTAAGCTTCATTGACACCTTTTCGTATGTCATTAAATATAAGACTGGCAAAACGAATGTAGTGGCTGATGCATTATCACGTAGACATTCATTGCTGGCACTTCTGGATGCCAAGTTACTAGGGTTCGAAATGGTTAAGGAACTCTATACACATGATCATGACTTTGGTGATATCTATGCTGCTTGTGTTAAGAACCCGCATGGAAAGTACTTTTTGCATGATGGATTTCTATTCCATGTAGATAAATTGTGTGTGCCTAATTCTTCCATTCGTGACCTTTTGATTCGAGAGGCACATAGTGGTGGTCTCATGGGCCACTTTGGCATCGCCAAGACTCTGGCCATGTTGCAAGAGCACTTTTACTGGCCCCATATGCGTAGAGATGTTGAACGCATGGTTGGTAGGTGTGCTACTTGCCACAAGGCAAAGTCTAAGACAAATCCATATGGCTTGTATACCCCATTACCTATTCCACACCATCCCTGGATTGACTTGTCTATGGACTTTGTATTAGGATTGCCTAGATCACCAAGGGGTAATGACTCCATCTATGTTGTGGTTGATAGATTTTCTAAGATGGCGCATTTTATTCCTTGTCACAAAACTGATGATGCATCTCATGTTGCTACTTTATTTTTCAAAGAGATTGTCCGTCTGCATGGCATGCCTAGGACTATTGCTAGTGACAGGGATGTGAAGTTCCTGAGTTACTTTTGGAAGACCTTGTGGTCCAAACTTGGCACTAGGTTATTATTTTCCACCACTAGTCATCCTCAAAGCGATGGACAAACTGAAGTTGTCAATCGCACACTTGGCACTTTACTTCGGGCCTTGATTAAAAAGAATCTTAAGTTTTGGGAAGAGTGCTTACCTCATGTTGAATTTGCCTACAATCGGACTGTGCATAGTGCAACTCAATATTCTCCCTTTGAGATTGTTTATGGCTTCAACCCCCTCACCCCCCTTGATCTGGTGCCCTTACCTTCCTCTGAGCAAACAAGCTTAGATGGGGAAAAGAAAGCTGGTTTTGTACACAGGTTACATGAAGCTGTGCGAGCCAACATCGAGAAGCGCACGCAACAATACATCCAACAAGCCAACAAGCACCGCCGCAAGATGATTTTTGAGCCTGGGGATTGGGTGTGGCTACACTTAAGGAAAGAGCGCTTCCCCAAGCAACGTCGAAGCAAATTATCCCCCAGAGGTGATGGACCATTTCGGGTGCTCCAACGGATCAATGACAATGCCTACAAATTGGAGCTGCCTGGGGAATACAATGTTAGTGCAACCTTCAACGTTGGGGACCTCAGCCCATTTCTTGACGAGCAGGATCCAGATTTGAGGGCAAATCCTTCTCAAGAGGAGGGGACTGATGTGTGCACGAGCCTCGGCCCACGCAATGACCTAGGCCGAGTCCCACTGGGCCCAGTCACACGTTCACGGGCCAAGCTTTTCAAAGAATAACTCCAAGCCCTGGTGAGAGTCGTCCAAGACCAACATGGAGTTCACAAAGATATTGAGGGCTTAGAGAAAGACCACTGGGCCAATTACACCTTGATCCAAGCCCATGATGACTCAAGTGGGTTTCCAAGAGATTCGGCCGAGTAGGGCCTTAGCCTTTGACACTTATTGGATTAGCTTACTTAGTAGAATGGGCCGGCCCACCTTACACTAAGATGGCCGAACCACCCCTTTAGGGTTTCTTTATTGTTTTCCTTAGCCTATAAATAGGCTAGCTTTGTAAGGTTAAGAACTAGTTTTTTGATTAATAAAATTCTTAGTGCATTCGTTTTCTTTCATAAAGAATTCGTGCCTTTAAACTTGCTTGGCAAGGGATATTGAGCAATCTCGCGTCCTGTCCTTGATTGTTCATCCGACCTATTCCCCTGGAGTATTCACCTTCATCGGAGTGTCGTCTACCACCTCCAATCAAATCGAGTTGTCCGTTTGAGTAAAGGTTCCGCAAACCAAGCGTAAGACATTCCCGGTAGATCCTTGGGCAAACGTGCTACGTGTCTCGACCGTGGATCGAGGAACGTATCACTAAAGTAAGAACAAGTGCCCAAAAGTAGGCCACAAGCATGCAAAATACAATGGCCTCAGCACTCGCATCACCCTAACTAGTCCTAACTGTACTGGTCAAAAGTCAAAAGGGGTCAACAACTAAGATCCTAGTCCACAGTGGGGCTATCAGGAGGAACCTCCTCCTCGGGATCCTCCTCGGGATCCTCCTCCTCAGCGTCAGGAAGCACCTCAGTAGCATCCTCAACCAATCTAGTAGCATCAGCCAGGATCTCGAAAGCTCAAGTACGGACATCCCGTCCTAGCCTAGTAAGTCGAGCCCTAGTATCCTGAAGCTCCTCATTAACCACTGCAGATGTGGCTACCTCACCCTCCAGCACCTCCTCGAGCTCGGCAATCCGCTCACCCTGAGCGCCAACCATCTGCCTAAGCTCGTCTACCTCAGCCTGTAAATCACGATTGGCATCCACCAACTGACGACGCTCGTCGTCCAGACTATATGGTTCGGGTAGGCAAAAGTCAACCTACACGAACATCGAGGGTATCTATCATAAGGTGAGTAGCGTACTCGAGCTCCTCCCGCTAGAGCTCGGTAGAAAATAGTCCTAAGAGGCTCGTAATGACCATTCGCATGGCCATTCCCATTAGCTGCCGGGGCTCCATTTCCGTCATCCATCCCTGTAAAATAATAATAATAATATTTTTCAGGTTAGAAACTTAAATCACTACTCAGTTCCAATATCCCGCAATGCATGCCTAACTTAATCGTTGGTTCATCCCAATCGTCACTTGAGGTAGGACTAACTTAGATGCTAGCTCGCCTCAAGTATCACTTAGGGTAGGATTAAGTCATCCCATATCGAGTCTTAAAGGTAGAGTATCTAATATGTATCCCATATAGACCTCTAACCTAGTGCTCTGATACCAACTGTGACGCCCAACATCTCCCTAAGGCGGCGGACCAAAGGGTATCCGCGGACGCCTGCCCAACTCTCGCCAGGACTCAAGCAATTTCATTCAATTTAAATCCGAACTAAACACATCGAAGAGAGCAACATGAATACAAATAATGCGGAAGCGTTCAAGCATAAAATCATCCATTACTCCACCCATAGATAGGGCGTTCAAGATACAACTTAAATCCAAAATATACGTCAGGCCCAAAAGTTACACTTCAATTCCAAAAGTACAATCCCCACAAAGGACATAGCCATTAACAATAGAAAACCTTAAAACAAAAGTACAGCGAAGGGTTTTCTCCAAACTTCTCCGAGATTCGGTCCTGTTAAGGAAAACAAAACTATAGGGTGAGCAAAACGCTCGTAAGGCCAAGAACACACATGCAAGCACTTTGTCAAATAACAATCCCAAATTTAATAAATAAAACCATGTCTTTTCAATAATCAATGATTCGAACAGGAAAAGTAATCAAAAACAATTCAAGGATATAGTAGCTCTCAGGAGCTAAGTTCCACTCGCTCTGCCGATGTCATTCGTATACCTTCCCGCGTTGACCCTCCTGTCAACCGGGTCGGTATTTCCATTTCCGTAGATCACCACTTATTTCCCTCCGTCCACCGTACACCTCAAGGGCCCACAAGTCATTTATAAGGTCAAGCAGGACCTCTCATTAGGTCGAGCTTATATATATCTCATGGCTCGCCCAAGTTCCCGACCAAGCCCATTGCCGGCTCGAGTCCAAGGACGGCCTATGAGTTTGGGCGTCCCCCATTCATTTAAAAGTCGAGGAGGTTCACTCCATCGACGTATGTATTCATAACATACCATTGCATTTCAGTCATTCATTCAATACATTTCAATCATTCATTTGAAATTAGAACAAGTGCGATAAAGTACGCACCCGCCCTTATTTTCTTAAAATTTCCAACAATTACCACAAATAAACATGTATCAAAGATTCACACACTTGACACTCACCGAGCAATTCAATAAGAATTATTTTCTGGGAGTTCAAGTGTCCACTGTGAGATCCTCTTGAAGGTCTCCTTGTGCGCATGGCAATTAATAGTGGATAGTCACACAATTAACCCATTTATCAAGGAAGATCGTACACTGGTACAATCTAAGGATTATTTCGCAAAAGGAACCTCAATTACACGTAAATCGAGGTTCAACTTGCCTTTTATTATGTACAATATTATTTGAGTTTTTATCATGAAAATCGTGAGCAAAACATTTAAGAATATCAAAAGAATAAAGAGTTCTTGAAAAACTCTATTTCTTTGAAATTGGAAAATTTTCAGTTTTATTATGAATCTTTGAAAAATCGTAACTCGCTCGGTATAAGTCGAGAATTGAAAAACTTTATACCGTTGGAAACCTCTTAGAAAGTACTATAAGTTCCTAGAAGACACTTTTCCATGAATCGAAGTGAAAAGTGTTCAAAAATGAGCTTGAAGATGCAGGGTTGGTTTACAAGGCAGAATTAAGTTGGATTTCGGTCAACTTTGAAAATTCGGCACGATTCACACGTTGCAAACCAGCCTCTGAAATTTGTCACTCAAGTAGTGCTGCAAGTGAGGTGTATAACAAAACAAGCGGATCAAGAATCGGAGTTTCGAGTACCGAGATACGGTAGCCCGAAGTTAGGGAAATTCAAGACTGGAGAAGAATTTCCAGATTTGAACCTCCAACACGAGGAATTTAATTGGGTATCGAAACGAACTTGGATTTCAGGGAAAGGTACCAAAATTGGCAGTATTTTACTCCCATATGAAAGGTACCGCTCTATCAAATTTCAGGGAGAAATACTCTCGGAAAGATAGTTAATTAGTCAACCAAAGTTCAGGAAAAATTATAAGGCAATCTGCCTTTAGACTTTCATTACCCATTTCAAAACGTTTAATCAAGCAAACTATCCAATCATGGTTCATTTGTGAAATAAAGGCCTAAGAAACATCCATAATGCCTTTGGTAAGTGTTTAGTATCAAGAACATCAATTAACAAGTTCACTCCAAGATCTTGTTCCAAACCAGTCCAAATATTAGGGTTTTTCCAAAACAGGTCAGTCCTCTTGTTTTGGTCACAATTCAGTCAATTTAACTCGGAATCGAGTATGGCTTATGCCGTTGGAAAATACATTCATAGGGCTAAAATATCACAGAAGAAAGGGTTAATTCCACTTTGTCCCCCCAAACTTTGGACGATTACCCACTTCAGTCCCTAAACTTTAAAATGGGACACCTAAGTCCCTAAATTTAGAAATACCTCCCACTTAAGTCCCTAAACTTATAAAATGGGACACTTAAATCCCTAAACCCTTATAAAATGGGACACTTCGATCACCAATGGCATTCAGGATTTGTTAACAATTTTCCTTAAGTGGGAGGTATTTATAAGTTTAGGGACTTAAGTGTCCCATTTTGAAGTTTAGGGATTGAAGTGGGTAATCGTCCAAAGTTTGGGGGGACAAAGTGGTATTAACCCCAGAAGAAATCGTTTCCAAATTCGGCACCCATCTGGTTCAAAATCGGGCATCAAGTTGCTGCCTGAACACTTCATTCCAGATGAACAAAGCAACAGGACAGCGAACTTAAAACATTTGGTTCGGCTTTCTCACAAAGAATCAGAACGTACATTATATACCAAATTAAAGCCAGGAACGTCTAGTTTCAAACGCCACCAACGGCACATGATTTCGACATCCGAGGACAGAGTTATAGCCGAAATACTACCACTGGTCAGAGTCATACGCGAACAGTTTTCCAGATTTGCTAGTTTCTCAAAAAAAATTCATTTGCTCAACCAAACCTCAATATTTTCCAATGACATTTTTCACACATCTAATACATCCTATAAACATCCAATTCAAGCCGTTAGACCATTAAAAATTGGCCTTAAAATGGCCGAACATGGCAGGGGTAAAATCGGAAATTTTTGCTTCTTACACCCAATGAAGTTTCTACTAATTACCCACCACTAATGCATCATTTTAACCACTAAACCAACAATATAACCACCATCAATCATCAAATCAGCAACAACAACCCAAGTGTGGGAATTCAAAGAGCCCACTATCACATTTTTACACCATACACAAGCTAACCAAATGCATGCATGAACTTAACAAGGTAAGATAGCTTCCAAACTTCAAGTTTCCAAGAGTGGATCATCACTTACTTTGGTTTGATGTTCAAGCAGAATTTTCAGCCCTCTTTTACCCCAGAAAAACCGTGATTTCCAGCCCTTGTTTGCAGCTCAAAATGATCCTCAAGTATCAAGCTAAGTGTGGTGCAAGTTTGGTTGAATTTGGAGATGATTTGGGGGTTGTTTGAGTGAGATTTGTGAGGTGAAATTTTGTAGCAATGGAGTGAGAGAGAGGGGAGGGCTGGTCGGCAATGAGGAGAGAGAAGAGGGAGTGTGATTTGATCCAAGTTAGCTTCCAAGAGAAGGTGAAATGAGTGGTGGAAATTCACCCAAAAGTCAACTCTCATTAGGGGTCGTTTGGCGCGATTACGGCTCGATTATCTCGCGCGTTTGGTTCACTAGTGCACTAAACCTCCAATGCATATATATTCATGTAAATATCCTTCACTCTTAATTGTCTCGAAATGAGGTTCTAAGGTCCCTCAAATAAAGTCGCGCGTGTGAAAACGCGTACCGTCAAATTTAACGTTATAACGCGAAACTTCCGAGAAATTCTTATAACGATTGCACAATTAACTATCACTTGAGTATTTATTCATAAGATTACCTATTTTAGGACCATAGTACAAGCCTCCAATATTCCAAGCTTATTGTGCTACTACGCGGATAAAATCTCCAAGTACTATTCACTATTTTTACTAAACGCGCTCCAGGAAATTAATTTTCGAAACGAATCATTTTAAAAATATAACGAAGTTATATTACCATGTATTTAGGTCTAATAAGACAAGAAAATATTCCTTGGAATAGAAATCCAATTAAATAATTTATTAAGCCATAAATTAGGCATAAAATAATAGTTTTTGCGAGTCCTCACAATGTTCAATTAGTGATTTGTAGTGGTTGAATAAATGATTTTATGGATGATTTCATGACCTATGGTTGAGATTGATGGATTTTTCTATTGTTCATAATTTTTCTGATTTCATATGATTAGTGTTGGTTAACCATGGATGAAGGGTTTGTTATAGTGCAAAATGAAGTTGATATATGTTGGATGTGATTGATTGTGCAAAAAATTCTGGTTTGGGGCAAAATTTCCAGGTTAGGGTTTCACACAAGCCAGTTCTGTCCGAATTTATTTCAGCATGTTAGAGGCCGAATTGGCCTTAGTACAAAACATGAAAGTTGTAGAGAATGATTTTTTCTAGTTGCCTGTAAATTTTTAGCCCAATCCGAGCTTGGTAGCCTGAGATCAGATGGAAATACCCAGACTGGTGTAGGTAGGAATTCAGTGAACAGGGTTGTCTTTTCACCCAATCTGACCGTGACTTTTCACCATGATCCTTACTGAATTAGATTTTGGCCAAAACATGAAAGTTGTATTCAATGGTATAAACTAGTGGCCTGCAAAATTTCAGCTTGATCCGACCACTGTAGCATGTGAAATGACCGAAATACCATTGACTGTCCATGAAACCTGTTTTGCGCCCAGAATTGTGTTTTCGTGTAGTTTTCCATTTTTGATCATGAAAATACATGATTTGGCCTTGGAGGTCTTCATAAGAAATGTAGGGTTGTGTTTTAGCTTCGAAACACCATAAGATACACTTCAATCGGACTTCGGTAGCCTGAATTATTGCTGTTTAACAATTGTGCGGTTAGCCAACCTGTTTGTGAGTTTCTGGTTTCATATATGTCAATTTTGACCTAGTTGCACTACAAACTGGACTGAGTGGCCTTCTTCAACATTTTAGCCCTATTTGTTAGCTTCAAAACGGTGTGTCTTGCACCTTCATCCGATAATCGTAACGCCAATGGTGCCAAAACCGCAAAATGGTGTCAAAAACTGTTTTTATCCGGAAATGTTTCTAGCTTGATTTTGTATTTATTTTTGTATTTATATGACTTTAAGCCTAGTGAATGGCTTTTGGACATGAGATTATTCTATATGAGATGTTGGGACTGTTTTGAGGAAAATAATGAAGCCATTAATGGCTGGAAAATAGGTAAACACAAAGGTCATGCCGTCCGTTTATCTTCTTGTAATGTGAGCAAGTTAAAGTGATTTTGCGAATGTATTGTGTTACGAATTGGACGTATTTACTGAAAATGTTACCGGCTCTTTCAAAAGGTGGCCGAGGGCTAAATTTCTATTTGAACCTGTATATTTCCGCTTGGCAAATAAAATGATCATTTTGCTATTCTAAAACCTAATACCTCTTTGGGTTGCAATTCCAAACGTTTACTTACTGTTTACCAAAATATAGAGGGTGACCTAGGGTTCTCTCGGTCACAAGTGAATAACTTTTAAGTGAAGTTTTAAGAGTGAAAGTGAGATAGTTTTGCCATCTTTTCGTGATTTTCATCAAGGCATAGAGTCTATTGATTTTGAGCTACATAAACGATTCCGGAAACAATACTTCTTAGCTTACCTTATTGGATTTTGATTTGTCGTTGGTTAAAGTGTTTTCTGCCGGAAATTTCATAACCTTTTGAGTTTGGTTTCACAGTTGGTTTATGAACCCTAGTAATTTCCGTCCACGGATCCATACGCTCTATTGACACTTTAAAAGTCATTTTATACGTTTACTCGCGAGTAGTCGCGTAATCCTTGATTTCATCCAAATCATGCTAGATGGATTGTAATGTGTTCTTTGTTTACTTTTAGATTTCATTGGTGATTGAGAAGTGGACGTTATTTTGCGTGTATAGGTGAGTGTTCCTTGTTTGTTATGTTTCATGATTATATGGCTTGTATGAATGATTGATAACATGTTAAATGCTTTCAATGATTGCCAAAACGAGTTTTTGAGGCGAGTGTGTACTTTATCGCACTCAGCCTAAATGGTTGTGAAATTTTAATGATTGAACGATTGAAATGTTAGTTGTGCATGAATGTAAGCCTTTTGGCTGAACTGGCCACTGCCCCTTGTTACCGGTCGTCTCGAGCCAGAAGCGGACTCGGTCGGGCGATTAGGGACCTGGGTGAACGTTTTGGTATACTCGAGTATTACCTTGTAGGTTGGTGGAGGTTGGTGGAGCCTGGTGAATGAATGAATGAACGAATGAATGAATGAGGGTTTTACTTATATGCAAATGCATTTTCAAATGATTGAAGGTATAAGGGAACGAAGGGAGAATGAATGAACGAATGAATGAACGAATGGCTCCTTGTGAGCACGTATCCTTTTAATGAAGGTGTTTATCGTTTTCTTTTGTATTTGAATTATTGGTAACATGTAATGAATGCATTGAATTTCTTGTTGCCTATGTGTTCAGAACCTCACTGAGCTTTTAGCTCATTCCTTTAGTTTTGTTTTCCTTAACAGGGGAAGGCGAGCAAGGATGAGAGCCTGTATAGACTAGCTGGGTCTAGCTCTTGGTTTTCTTTTGTAATGGTTCTCGCTCTAGTGCTTAGCACGGGCTGGTTGTATGGTGAATTAAGAACCTCTGTTTATTGACGGTTGTACTTCCTTCTGGGATATCTATGTATATAAGTTTTGTTTTAAGTTTTGGATCCTCGTTTTGTTTTTTTCTTGTGGTTCTATTTCTGATTCGTGTGAGTGAACGACTGAGTCCTGGTGAGAGCTGGGCAGGCAGTCCGCCGAACCCTTTGGTTCGCCATAGGGAGAGGTGGGCTGTCACAGTTGGTATCAGAGCCTGCTTCGCGTGGTTTCTGCGCGGAGTGAGCCTGGACTGAGTAGTGAATGGGTATGAAGGATTAAGTGCTCGTTCGAGCATAAGCTATGAGTTGTGAACGTTATAGGCCTTAAATTTTCTTGTGAAATCTGAGGACCATAGATAGGTACGTCTGGGAGGAATTCCGATTGTAGATGGTTTACTCTTGGGACTGGCCAGCTCGAGAGGTGAATTATCTTATTTCGGATTCTCGTACCCGAGTACTCCAGAGTTGAGGTAGTGTTAAGTATTTGAGAATTGTATTGTGGGAACGTGAACAGGCTTTGTTCGACTGGAATGAGTACAAGAGGTTAAGGGATATCTGGTGTGAATAGTAAGTGATGCGAGGGACCGGACGGGGTTACCTTAGCTAAGACTGGACCGACACATAACCTTTTCTTTCGATTCGCCCGTACACTCTTACTACATGACGTCAAGTTGTATATGTGTGTATATGCATTTGTGCCTGACTTGATCCGTACTTGCATAATTGATCAGCTATTTCCTTGCTACGTGGAGTGATATGTGTATATATGTTTACTTGTGTATTCGGTGCCCTCAATTTTGGTTACTTTTGAGTCACCTTATTGCATTTATTCATTAAATCACTTTTGAAAAAAAAAAGAGAGGGAAGGAAAAAAATATGGATGGGAGACGTAGTCAGGGACGTGGTCGAGGCCGTGGAACTAAACGGATCCCAGAACCTAGAGCAGAAAGGGAAACGTCCGCCGAACAAGAACAAGGACCGAGAGTTGCAACCGGAGACCAAATGGCGATGGCAATGCAACAAATGACGGATATCTTGGCAAGATTAGTAGATCAACAAGGTCAAATACCAGTAAATCAACCCCGGAACCCTGAGACGGGTGAGGATATGGCTCTGGAGCGGTTTCAAAAGTTTGCACCTCCAAAATTCGCTGGAGGGCCTGATCCGGACATCGCTGAACAATGGCTAGAGGCCATGGTGAATATATTCACAGCTTTGAATTATACTGAACAGAGGCAGGTGAACTTCGCAGTGTTTCAATTTGAGGGACCGGCCCGGGCATGGTGGAATGTAATTAGAACAAAGTGGGAAAGAGAACAGATTGTCTGGACATGGGCGAATTTTGTAAGAGAATTTAACGAGAAATACCTCCCACCCTTAGTTCAAGAAAAGAGGGAGGACGAATTTATTGGACTACGCCAGGGGACCTTAAGTGTGGCTGAATACGAAACGAAATTTACCAAACTATCCAAGTTTGCTTCAGAATTAGTAGCCACGGAACCAAGAAGAGTGAGACGGTTTATACAGGGACTAAATTTGGACATCCAAGAGGCGTTGGTAGCAGCGCAAGTGAATACATTTACGGAGGCCCTTGAGAAGGCTCAACGAATCGAGAATGCAAAGGCACAAGTAAAAGCCTTCCAAACACGGAAAAGAGGTGTAGCTGGTAGTATTAGTGACGAACCAAGTGAATCGATAGTCCCTTCCAAAATGCAGAAAACAAATTTTTTGTCCTACCCACCATGGACAATAGGGGCGGTAGATAAAAGGTCTGCTAAAGGGAGCCAAATCGGACCTGAGGAAATTTCTCAAGAAAGCCAAAAGATGGCTTCTCACCTGACTTGTGGCTATTGCGGAAAGGCCAATCATACCGAGAACGATTGTTGGCGGAAAGGGCAGAAGTGCTGATTTGTCGGAGTGGTTGTGACGGCCCCACCTCACCCTAGGACGTACCAAAGAGTTCGGCGGGCCGCCTGCCCAACTCTTGCCAAGACTCACTACTCGTATCATGTATATACATCCATAGACAATAGATGCTCAAGTAAAAGATAAGAAACTTCTAGACACCAGAAGTCTTCAAAGGTTTTACCATTCAAGTATAAACATCGAATATACAAGGGTTCTCATTCCTCATACAACCAGCCCGTGCCAAGCACTAGGACGAGAACCATTACAAGGCCAAAGAACTAGATCAACTATACTATACAGAACTCTCGTCCTTGCTCGCCTTCCCCTGCTAAGGAAAACAATTGACGTGGTATGAGCTAAAAAGCCCAGTGAGGTTCTATATATATAAACAAGTAATTAAACAAGGAACAGTAGTCATGTAATAACAATTAATCCAGAAAACCTTATGTATAGTTCATGAGTGGTTGGGACTTATTACAGGTATGGAGCATATCACAGGTATAGCACATGATTTCATGTTGGCATTTTAGCATGGAACAATTATCATGATACACGGTAACCATTTACTGAAGGATACGGTGTTCCGGTGGAACTTTGTCGGTCCTCTGCACCTTATAACTTCCGGATCCCCACGGTTGACTGGCCATCACCTTATCCCTCCAGTGGTAATACTCGAGTATACCGACGGTTGTCCAGGGTTCCAACCTACCCGACCGAGCCCAGTCCTGGCTCGAGTAGGTCAGTAACCGAGGCGGGGCCCAAGTTCAGCTTAGAGCTTACAACATGCACAAGTAACCAAATAATTCGACAAAAGGTAAAATTCATCAATTGAATAGGTCGAGTGAGGTAAAGTACACACTCGTCTAACAATGATGGACAACTTCATATAGCATGTATCGAGTTCGTATAGTCATTTGCTATGGTTAATCATTTAACCAATTCATATCGATATTCAATGCAAGTATACATTATTTATATAGGCATGAGTATGGTAAATACTTAATCCATGTACTTAACACATAATAATCATGAAACGAGCATGTCTTAGGTTTATTCAATTACGTATTCCTATATGGAACACTCACCTTGCAAAAGTTCATTTTAGAGATCATAGAAAACAATTAACATTTAATCATATTTTCACAAATAATCACTTAGTCCCAACAATCCACATAGTCACAGAAAACAACGGGTATATAGAACACTCACCTATTTACGCACAATAACGTGCAAAATATTCTTCCGGATATTATCTTTAGTCACCGAGAAAACCTAAGATTAAATGAAAAGAATATTACTACTCGTTTATCACAAACAATTAGGTGCAATCAAAGAAGCTCGACAAATGATGAGTAGAACGTATAAAAGACTTTAAAGTGAAACGAGGACATTTGGACCCGTGGACAAAAATAACTAGGATTTCATAGACCACACATAAAACCAAACTCAAAAGGGTTATAAAATTTTCTAATGGAAACACTTGAACTAAAGACAAGTCAAAATCCAACTAGATAGACTAAGAAATACCGTTTTCGGAATCGTTTATATGGTTGAAACTTATCTCATATTCAAGTAGATATTATAGACTAATTGTCTTAATGAAATTCATGAAAAAGAGAGGACAAAATACTCAAGAAAATCCTAAACTACTCCTCTTTATTTGGTAAGAGTAAGTAAACATTTGGAGTTTCCAATTGAAGAGGGATCATGTTTTTAAGATGGAAAAATGGTCATAGTATTATACAAGTTCAAATAGAACTTAGCTTTCGGGCGAAAATTTGGGCAGCATGCCCTTTGTGTTTACCTAATTTTCCAGCCATTTAGGCTTCATTATTTTTCCTCAGCCACAACCCAAAGTCACACATATCATAATTCAAGTCAAAAGCCATTCCATAGTCTCATCATATCATAAGAATAAGAATCACAATAATAACAAGTGCAGAAATACAATCTAGCACAAGACAGATTTGACGTGTGGATGCGGAAATAACATATCCGAGGCTACGCTTATCGGATTGAGGCACAACTTATGTCGTTTCGAAGCTAAGACACAGGGCTACAATGTTCATGAAGGTCACTTAGTCCAGTTTCCAATGCAACTTAGTCAAATCCTCAATTTACAGAACTAAAATCTAACTCGTCGGCTGTCTAACCGCATTGTACTGTAATGATCATATCTCCGGTTACAAAAGTCCGATTCAGGTGTTCTTAGAGGTGTTTGAAAGCTAAGTCAGAATGCCACAACTTTCATGTTTTGGTAAAAAGCTAAATCAGTACGGATCCTAGTGGAAAAACGTGATAAACTGGATAAACTGACCAAACGGACTGCTGGGGAAAAACTTAAAACAGTAAGGGTATTTTGGACTTTTCATGACCTACGTTGCTCTGATTGAGCTGAAATTTTGTAGGCACCTATAAAATACCATTCTCTACAACTTTCATGCTTTGACCTAAGGCCAATTCGGCTTCTAACATAGGGCTACAAAACCGGACAGAAAGGGGAAAGAAATTTCCAGAAATCTGGAATTTTTTTATTGTTAATGGAACCTTTCTTGATTTCTTGCTCCCATCATCACTACAACCACTTATCTAAGCTTAGATACAACATAGATCATCCATATAGTAAGTATAGGCAGCACATACCTCAAAAAAACAAAGCTTGCAAGAGCACCACTTCACTTCCTCTTGAAAATTTTAGCTTCCCTAGCTTCCCAAGATCACAATTCACACTTTAATCGGTTTAGAATTTGTTTCTTGCACTTGGATGGTGCAAATCAAGAAGAAATTTTTGTTTTCTCTTGCTCTCCCTTTCCTCTCTCTCCTAGCTCGGCTATGCAGCAGAAAATTGGGGAAGAATGAAGCTTAATTGGTCTTATAAGAAGACAAGAAGATTAGAACAAATTGTGTCCACAAGTTTAGCCAACACTTGGCTTGATTTCCACCACAAAATTTTTCTCTTTCCTTCCTTGCATTTTAGCCCTTTAATTTCGGCCAAGATGTCATCATGAGAGAGGAGATATTTTGCTCCATTAGTAATAAACTTGTATGGCAAGAAAGTGGTGGTCAAGTGGTGGTTCAATCGGTAGTGCACGGTACACGTCGGTGTGATGTGTTTTCTCTTAAATCGTACGTACTAGAGTTTTTACTTCTAATTCACTAACTTTTTATCATTGCTTCTACTCACATATTATTTCTCACTTAAAAGTCACTCTTAAGCACCAAATTTGATCCTTACTCGGTACCGGATAATTATACTGCGGTTACACGAAAAATCCGATTTCACCTTGAATTGAAAACGAATAGGAAAACCCTAATTTCCTATGGTCATTGGCACTTTTCTAGGGTGATTGAACCATGGATAACATGAAATAATAATTACCAAATAATTTTCAAATAAAAGGGAATTTTTTTTTTTGAGAAATATGTAAGGAATTTGCGAGTCCTCACAGTGGTGAGCACCAAGTTAGCAACTGTCCGAGGAAACAGTCACGCGGAAGTAGTATTCCGCAACTGGAGGGAGCTAAAACAAAACAAGCAAATGAAAGAGGGAATCGAACTAGTGGGCCAGCAAAAGCTTATGCGTTAGACACTCAAACAGTTCCGGACTCGTCTGAGGCAAATGAAGGTAAAAATTTCGAGGACGAAATTTCTTTAAGAGGGAGAGAGTGTGAGAACCCGTACTTTTCTTGATTGCATGTTTTCTGCATTTTCTTTATTAGAAAATTTTTCTAGATCAATTTTATGAGTAAATATAGTTTTTAAATGATTTTTTTAGTATCGGTTAGTTTTCGAGAAATTAAGAGTGTACATCGGACGTGGGACCCGCTAGTGCGGAAAGTTCAGTAAAATTCGGCCAATTAGGTTAAATTTTGTGTACTGGGATTAATTTGCTAGATGTTATGAGATAATTAGAGGTTGCTTAGATGGTTAATGATGGAGAGACAAAAGAATAGATATGCATTAATTAAAGTGACAAGTGTCCATTCCTTATTGGAGTAAACTTACCTAACTTTGCCTAACTTTCTTTATCTTTACTAAAAGTCCAAATTTGACCCAAATAGTCTTCATCTTCTACCTCTCTTGGCCGAATTCCTCTAGCAAGCAAAAGAAAGAAAAGCTTCCAATTTCTTGTTTGAATCTCACAAACCAACCGTTAAAACTTGGATTTGTTCCATAAAAACCTTTCTCTTGGTAGGATTAAGGTGATTGGTGAAGTGGTTTGAGAAGGCAAGGTGCTAAGTTGGGTCTTTTCTTGGGTTTCCAAGGTAAGTGGCTAAGGAACCTTTCCTTTAATCTTGATAATATTCAATTAGTGATTTGTAGTGGTTGAATAAGTGATTTTATGGATGATTTCATGACCTATGGTTGAGATTGATGGATTTTTCTTTTGTTCATAATTTTTCTGATTTCATATGATTAGTGTTGGTTAACCATGGATGAAGGGTTTGTTATAGTGCAAAATGAAGTTGATATATGTTGGATGTGATTGATTGTGCAAAAAATTCTGGTTTGGGGCAAAATTTCCAGGTTAGGGTTTCACACAAGCCTGTTCTGTCCGAATTTATTTCAGCATGTTAGAGACTGAATTGGCCTTAACACAAAACATAAAAGTTGTAGAGAATGATTGTTTCTAGTTTCCTGTAAATTTTCAGGAAAATCCAAGCTTGGTAGCCAGAGATCAGACGGAAATACCCAGACTGGTGTAGGTAGGAATTCAGTGAACAGGGTTGTCTTTTCACCCAATCTGACCGTGACTTTTCACCATGATCCTTATCGAATTAGATTTTGGCCAAAACATGAAAGTTGTATTCAATGGTATAAACTAGTGGCCTACAAAATTTCAGCTTGATCCGACCACTGTAGCATGTGAAATGACCGAAATACCATTGACTGTCCATGAAACCTGTTTTGCACCCAGAATTGTGTTTTCGTGTAGTTTTCCATTTTTGATCATGAAAATACATGATTTGGCCTTGGAGGTCTTCATAAGAAATGTAGGGTTGTGTTTTAGCTTCGAAACACCATAAGATACACTTCAATCGGACTTCGGTAGCCTGAATTATTGCTGTTTAACAATTGTGCGGTTAGCCAACCTGTTTGTGAGTTTCTGGTTTCATATATGTCAATTTTGACCTAGTTGCACTACAAACTGGACTGAGTGGCCTTCTTCAACATTTTAGCCCTATTTGTTAGCTTCAAAACGGTGTGTCTTGCACCTTCATCCGATAATCGTAACGCCAATGGTGCCAAAACCGCAAAATGGTGTCAAAAACTGTTTTTATCCGGAAATGTTTCTAGCTTGATTTTGTATTTATTTTTGTATTTATATGACTTTAAGCCTAGTGAATGGCTTTTGGACATGAGATTATTCTATATGAGATGTTGGGACTGTTTTGAGAAAAATAATGAAGCCATTAATGGCTGGAAAATAGGTAAACACAAAGGTCATGCCGTCCGTTTATCTTCTTGTAATGTGAGCAAGTTAAAGTGATTTTGCGAATGTATTGTGTGAAGAATTGGACGTATTTACTGAAAATGTTACCGGCTCTTTCAAAAGGTGGCCGAGGGCTAAATTTCTATTTGAACCTGTATATTTCTGCTTGGCAAATAAAATGATCATTTTACTATTCTAAAACCTAATACCTCTTTGGGTTGCAATTCCAAACGTTTACTTACTGTTTCCCAAAATATAGAGGGTGACCTAGGGTTCTCTCGGTCACAAGTGAATAACTTTTAAGTGAAGTTTTAAGAGTGAAAGTGAGATAGTTTTGCCATCTTTTCATGATTTTCATCAAGGCATAGAGTCTATTGATTTTGAGCTACATAAACGATTCCGGAAACAATACTTCTTAGCTTACCTTATTGGATTTTGATTTGTCGTTGGTTAAAAAGTGTTTTCTGCCGGAAATTTCATAACCTTTTGAGTTTGGTTTCGCGGTTGGTTTATGAACCCTAGTAATTTCTGTCCACGGATCCATACGCTCTATTGACACTTTAAAAGTCATTTTATACGTTTACTCGCGAGTAGTCGGGTAATCCTTGATTTCATCCAAATCATGCTAGATGGATTGTAATGTGTTCTTTGTTTACTTTTAGGTTTCATTGGTGATTGAGAAGTGGACGTTATTTTGCGTGTATAGGTGAGTGTTCCTTGTTTGTTATGTTTCATGATTATATGGCTTGTATGAATGATTGATAACATGTTAAATGCTTTCAATGATTGCCAAAACGAGTTTTTGAGGCGAGTGTGTACTTTATCGCACTCAGCCTAAATGGTTGTGAAATTTTAATGATTGAACGATTGAAATGTTAGTTGTGCATGAATGTAAGCCTTTTGGCTGAACTGGCCACTGCCCCTTGTTACCGGTCGTCTCGAGCCAGAAGCGGACTCGGTCGGGCGATTAGGGACCTGGGTGAACGTTTTGGTATACTCGAGTATTACCTTGTAGGTTGGTGGAGGTTGGTGGAGCCTGGTGAATGAATGAATGAACGAATGAATGAATGAGGGTTTTACTTATATGCAAATGCATTTTCAAATGATTGAAGGTATAAGGGAACGAAGGGAGAATGAATGAACGAATGAATGAACGAATGGCTCCTTGTGAGCACGTATCCTTTTAATGAAGGTGTTTATCGTTTTCTTTTGTATTTGAATTATTGGTAACATGTAATGAATGCATTGAACTTCTTGTTGCCTATGTGTTCAGAACCTCATTGAGCTTTTAGCTCATTCCTTTAGTTTTGTTTTCCTTAACAGGGGAAGGCGAGCAAGGATGAGAGCCTGTATAGACTAGCTGGGTCTAGCTCTTGGTTTTCTTTTGTAATGGTTCTCGCTCTAGTGCTTAGCACGGGCTGGTTGTATGGTGAATTAAGAACCTCTGTTTATTGACGGTTGTACTTCCTTCTGGGATATCTATGTATATAAGTTTTGTTTTAAGTTTTGGATCCTCGTTTTATTTTTTTCTTGTGGTTCTATTTCTGATTCGTGTGAGTGAACGACTGAGTCCCGGCGAGAGTTGGGCAGGCGGTCCGCCGAACCCTTTGGTTTGTCATAGGGAGAGGTGGGGCTGTCACATATCTCACACACAAATACACATAAGAACAAAACCTTCCTTTGTTTAAAACGATTAGTTAACAAATTTTCACTTAAGAGGGAAAATGAGAATAAACAATTGGCTAAGAAAATATGAATATTCTAGGGTTCTCACACTCTCTCCCCATTAGGAAATTTCGTCCTAGAAATTTTACCTTCATTTGCCTCAGACGAATCCGGAATTGCTTGGTTGTCTAACGCATAAGATTTTGCCGGTACACTTGTTCGTTTCCCTCTTTCGTTCGCTTGTTTCGATTTGGCTCCATCCAGTTGCGGAGTACTGCCTTCATGTTACTGTCTCCTCGGACAGTTGCTAACTTGATGATCCCCACTTCCACAAATCAAACACTTCCGCCCTTTCCGCCAACAATCGTTCTCGGTGTTATTGGCTTTTCCACAGTAACCACAAGTCAAATGAGAAGCCATCTTTTGGCTTTCTTGAGAAATCTCTCCATGTTCTACTTTGCTTCCTTTTGTAGAACTCTCATCTACCGCCCCTAATGTCCATGGTGGGCGGGATAACTGGTTCACTTTCTGCACTTTAGAATGTGCCATCATTTCACTAAATTCTTCCAATCCACTGCCCGATGCACCCTTTTTTCGAGTTTGAGAGGCTTTTACCTGTGTCTTTGCCTCCTCAATTCTTTGAGCTTTTTCAAGAGCCCTCGTAAAAGTATTTATTTGTGCCGCCGCTAATGCCTCCTGGATGTCCAAATTCAATCCCTGTCTGAACCGTCTTACTTTTCGCCGTTCGGTGGCTACTAGTTCCAAAGCAAACTTGGATAATCTTGTAAATTTCATTTCATATTCGGCCACACTTAGCGTTCCCTGGGCATAGCCCAATAAACTCCTCTTCTCTCCTCTCTTGGACTAAAGGTGGGAGATATTTCTCATGAAACTCTCTTACAAAGTTCACCCATGTCCACACGGTTTGTTCCCTTTCCCACTTCGCTTTAATTACGTTCCACCATGCTCAGGCCGGTCCTTCAAATTGAAACACCGCAAAATTTACTTATCTTCGCTCAGTGTAGTTTAAGGTTGTGAAAATATTAACCATGGCCTCTAACCATTGTTCAACTATATCCGGATCAGATTCTCCAAGGAATTTCGGAGGGTTGAACTTCTGAAACCTCTCTAGAGCCCGATCTTCTCTTTTTTCAGGGTTTTGGGGTTGATTCACAGGTATTTGACCTTGTTGGTCCACCAACCTCGCTAAAATATTTGTCATTTGTTGAATTGCCGCCGCTATTTGGTCTGTCGCTTCAACCCTCGGTCCTTGCTCTTGTGCAGCTGTTGTTTCCCTATCTTCTCTTGGGTCTTGGGCCCGCCTACTCCCACGGCCACGACCATGTCCACAACTACGTCCACGCCTACGTCTCTCCGTCCATATATATTTTTCCCCTCTCTCTTTCTTTTCTTTTCCAAAAGGTAATTTAAGAAATAAACACAGTAAGGTGACTAAAGTAACTAAAATTTAGGGCACCAAATACCCAAATAAACATACACACACATAGCACACCATATAAACATATCAGGGAAATAGATGATCAAATACACAACTACGTATCAAGTTAGGCAGATATTCATATACACAAATACGTAAACTAACGGCATGTAGTAACAATATATGGGCAAATCAAAAGAAAAAGGATATATCGTCCCACACCCAATTAAAATAACCCCGTCCGGTCTCTCACGTCACTTATTATCCAAACTAGATGTCCATAACCCCTTGCACCCATTCTAGCCGCACAAAGCCAGTTCATGCTCCCGAAATACACGTCTCAAATACTTAGTATCGCCTAAACTTCAGAGTACTCGGGCACGAGAATCTGAATTAAGACAATTCACATCTCGAGCTGGCCAGTCCCAAGAGTAAACTATCTACAATCGAAATTCCCCCCTGATGTACCTATCTATGGTCCTCAGATACCATAAGAAAATTTAAAGCCTATAGCATTCACAATTCATAACTTATGCTCGAACGAGCACTTAATCCTTCATACCTATTTACCACTCAGTCCAGGCTCACTCCGCGTAGAGACCACGCGAAGCAGGCTCTGATACCAACCGTGACAGCCCCGCCTCACCCTAAGGCGAACCAAAGGGTTCGGCGGACCGCCTGCCCAGCTCTCGCCGGGACTCAGTCGTACCTCAAACACAAATCGGAATACAACCACAAGAAAGAGTATAACAACAATCCAAAACTTGAAACGAAACTTATATACATTTTTTATCCCAAGAGAGGGTACAATCATCGAATATACAAAGGTTCTCAATCTCCGTACATCCAGCCCGTGCCAAGCACTAGGGCGAGAACCATTACAAAATCAAAGAACTAGACTAGGCTAGTCGATACAAGCTCTCGTCCTTGCTCGCCTTCCCCTGTTAAGGAAAACAAAACTAAAGGGATGAGCTAAAAACTCAGTGAGGTTCCGAACACATAGGCAAACAATAAATCCAATACATTCACTACTTATAACTAACAATTCAAGATACAAATACAACATAAAGCGATAAACACATTCATTAAAAGGATACGTGCTCACATGGAACCATTCGTTCATTCATTCTCCTTTCATTTCCTTATTCCTCCAATCATTTGAAAATACATTTTGATAAGTAAAACCCCTCATTTGCATTGACATTCGTTCGTTCATTTCATTCACCCCCTTCCCGGACATTGGCCAGGCTCCACCAGACTTCAAGGTAATACTCGAGCATACCAAACATTTACCCAGGGTCATCATATCACCCGACCGAATCCGCTTCTGGCTCGAGTCGATCGGTAACAAAGGGCAGGGCCCAGTTCAGCCAAAAGGCCTACATTCGTGCACAAGTAACGTTTCAATCATTAAATCATTGAAAATTTCACATTTCATTTAGGTCGAGCGCGATAAAGTATACACTCGCCTAGAAAACTCGTTTTGAAAATCCTTGAAAGAACTTAACACATTATTAAACAATAACACAACCCATGAAGTCAAGGAAGATATAGTAAACGAGGAACACTCACCTATTTACGCAAAATAACGTGCAAAATATCCTTCCGGATATTATCCACAGTCACCGAGAAAACCTAAGATTAAACGAGAAAGAATATTACAGTTCATCTAGCACAAACAATTAGGTGAAATCGAAGAAACCCGACAAATGATGAGTAGAACGTATGAAAAAGACTTTAAAGTGAAACGAGGCATTTGGACCCGTGGACGGAAATAACTAGGGTTTCATAAACCAAACGCCAAACCCAACCCAAAAAGGTTAAAAATTTCCAACGGAAAACACTTGAACCAAAGACAAGTCAGAATCCAACTAGATAGACTAAGAAATGTTGTTTTCGGGACCGTTTATGTGGTTCAAAATCAAATCATATTCAAGTAGATATTATAGACTAAATGTCTTGATGAAAATCATGTGAAAAGAGGGACAAGATACCTTAATATCACATTAAAAACCTCACTTGAAAGTAGTTTTCTCATAACAGAGGAAACCCTAATTCATACATTTTTATTTTGGAAAAGGGTAAGTAAACATTTGGAAATTTCAAATTGAAGAGGTATCATGTGTTAAAATGATAAAACGATCATAATATTTACCAAGCGGAAATATAGAAGTTCAAATAGAAAATAGCTTCTCGAACACCCTTCGAGAGCACCAAAGTAGTTTTCCATGAAATATGCCCACCTTGACATAAAACACATTTCCAAAACCACTTTAACTCACTCACATTACAAGAAAATAAACGGACGGCATGTCCCTTTAAATTTTCACTTTCACCCTACAATCAAATATACAAACTTACAAGAATTAACCTCAATCCCAAATTCGGTTTATAAACAATAAAACAAGTCCAATTAGACCACAAGATCCTTCAATCCAAGCTAATTAGAAGCTTAAAAGTCAACCATTAGCAAACCCCCAAATTAAACCCTAGAAACCGGAATTCATCCCCTCAAACATAAATTTTCCGCAAACGATCGCAATTAAAGCATAAAAACTTCAATTAACACCATTGTAATCCATCAATCTAAGACCAATCCTTGCTTTTAATATAAAATCAGAAAAATACCCCATAAATCAGAAATTGAACCATCTTGACTTAAAACCATGAAATCACTCACAATATAGCATAATCAACCCTTACAAACCCCTAATCAACCAATTTTAGAATAAAAGGGGTTTCTTAACAACTCACCTTATGAGTTCAAGAAAGGTAGAAACGTAAGGCTTCCCCTCCAAAAACAACTCCACTATCACCTTCAACCCTCCTTAGCTAGGACTTGTACGGAGTAACTCGAAAATCCAACGGTGAAATCTCAAGATCTAAGAGAAAATTGAAACTAAAATTTGGAGAGTTTTCTTTCTTTCTCTCAAGGCTCACGGCTGGGATAAGGAAGAAATGAAGATATTTTGGGCCAAAAGTGAGCTAAAAAGGAAGGAAACAATCGGTCAAAACTGGTGACCGATTATGACACGTCACAATCCGGCCAGAATCTGGCCGGAGACGAAATCAATTTTTTTCAAAACTCCACAACAATCTGACCAGCAATCCGGCCAAGAAATGGCTGGATTCGGCCCTTCAGTCTTTTCGCAAAATTTTTCCTCTTTTCCGGATTTGATTGCCGCGCTCACCCGCACTTCCAACACGCGCACATATATACATATCTCACACACAAATACACATAAGAACAAAACCTTCCTTTGTTTAAAACGATTAGTTAACAAATTTTCACTTAAGAGGGAAAATGAGAATAAAGAATAGGCTAAGAAAATATGAAAATTCTAGGGTTCTCACAGGGATGGTGGAAAAATTTGGTTTCGCTACTGCCTTGAATCCGGCCAGATCTTGGCTGGATTGGGACGTGGCCCGCGACTGTTCATTTTTGTTTTCATTTTCGTTCTCCGTTTTCACTTTCATTGAAGCATTTAGTTGAAGTTCCATTTCACCGTATGGTTTGGTAATCATGTTTTCGGCTTAGTAATCTCCGATTGTTGGTTTCTTGGGGTTCTATCGCGCTTTTCATAGGGTTTACGAGTGTTTTGACTCCGTAGTCCTGTCGAGAGCTTGGCAGGTGATCTGCTAAAACCAAGGATACGCCTTAGGGGGTGGTGGGGTCGTCACAGTTGGTATCAGAGCCGCTTCGCGTGGTCTCCGCGTGGAGTGAGCTTGGGGCCAAGTGGTGTGATGGTCTCGATCATATGACCGAGTGTAAAGGACTAGGTGCCTTTGAACATAAGCAATGAATTATGAAATGTTATAGGTTTCAAACCTTTATCGTGGTTCTTGGGGATAATAGATGTATGTTTGGTAGGAATTATAAATGTTGATGATTTACTCTTGGGACTGCCCAACTCGAGTTGTGAATTATCCTATTTTGGATTCTTGTACCCGAATACAAAAGAGATGAAAGCTTAGGTTAGAAATGACTTGGGCAAACTAGAAATGTGATGCTATGGAACTTCGTGTGATGTGTTAGGGCGTTATTAAGTATGATTAATCATGTCTAAGATATGAATTGTGATACTCTCGTAGAGTACGGACGGAGCCCAAGAGGGGGAGACGCACCTAGTTTAACTATGAGGGAGAGTCTGTTAGCCAGTTGGGAACTAGGTTAAAGATCCTTTGAGCCATGTTTTGGTTCCGCATGAAGGGTACTTACGGGAAAGCTATCAGTTAGTTGCTTTTGTACTGTTGGCCTAGTTTGTATATAGTACTTCTGCTGACCCCAATACTTTTATGGGATTCCTTTTGCTTATATCCGACTGACTGTTACTATGTGATTTGCCTGATAAAATTGTGTTATACGTCTAATTGCTTTTGAGTTGTGTCTACTTTTGTCACTTGTACCCGCATACATTTGTTTTAATATTGTATTCGTGCTTATGACCCTCGATTGGTTAAACCAAATGGAGGGTACTTGTGGTGGACGAGGCCGAGGGCGAGGACATATTGTGACGCCCCCGCTTCTCCCAAGGGCGAACCCTAGGGTATCGGCGGGACGCCTACCTAACTCGCGCTAGGACTCAAAATTTTAAAACAATAAAACTAGATAAACCCAAAAATGTACTATTCACAATATATTCAATCTTCAAAAGAGTTCTATTTACATTTCCAAAAGTAGTTATTCAGACCACCATATTACATTATAACAATAACCAACAGAAAGTGGACCCTAAGGTGGGTCCTTATACAAACCACCAAAACACAAAGGAACATCTTAGTTGACTAACTATTACAAACTAAGTCTCGCTATACTAGTGACCGTGCCAAAAGTTTCCCCGTGTCGGCCCCTATTAAGGAAAACAAAGGAAAGGGGTAAGCTAGAAGTTTAGTAAGTAAACAGGGGTAAACACGTAAATTTCACATTAAAATAAACCATTAGGTCACAAAATGTCAAATAAAAAATATAAATAACAACACACAAGTAAGGATACAGGTTGGCTCCAAAGCCAAGTCATTGGCCATGCGTGACCTCCTGCCGACACTCCATCGACAACAAATATGGTCCGTAGAACTCCACTTGTACACCCACCTAACACCTTATCACCCTCACTGGCCAGTTACCTCACAAACTTGCTCGAGCGAACGAAATCACAAACTTGAGCTTGAGTCACAAGCTCGGGTCACAAACTTGGTTCACACTTGAACCTACGAACTTGGTGACCTCAAGACTAGATTGGACTAGCTTCGACCAAGCCCCGGCCGGCTCGAATAGTCCGTCTAGGTCTTGAGATCGGGTCCACAACTTCATCATATTTCACAGATTCACAAAAGTCACCTCGAGCTCCAAGCTCAAGGGGTTTAGCACCAAAATAATTCATGTATACACATTTCATGAAGAAACATAGGTACAAACTAGGGTTTAGGTCGAGTGTGATAAAGTACACCCTCGCCTAAGTCCCCATTTTATTCACATCAAAACACATAAGCAGTTTATACACATCGACGGCCTGAATACTTACTCAAAACACAAAAGTAGTACAAGAGCAGAAATCACTTCGTGCATGTTAGCTACTAGTAGGCCCCACCAGCTCCGCCTAGCTCACCACGGTCTGAAATAGAAGATTGCATCATATTATATGACAAATAGTCACTATCATGCCCAAAACAAGCAAAACGGCAAAATCGGCACATGCAAGTGCGGGAACGGCAAAATGGACACGCGTGCGCGCGGAACGGCAAACGGAAACGGCCAAATCTGCTATCTCAAACCGTTTTGATCAAAAGTTAGGGTAGGAATATCGGATCAAGGTGGGTGAGACATCGTTTCGAAGCTACGAGGAAGGGCTATAACTTTTATTTAAACATCTCAACCCAGATCTCAATAGGTATTGGTCAAAAATGCACGAAATAGTTCCAGCCATTTCATTTCGGTTTACCAAACAGGCCTTGTTTGAAAGACCGTAACCCATGGCTCAGAAATCGGAATCAAGAAATTCCAGAGGCGTTAGAAAGCTCATCCATAAGGCTATAACTTTTGTGTTTGGACTAAAAGCTGAATCAATACAAAGCATGGAGGAAAATGGGTCCAAACATTCCTGTCAGAACTGTAGTGCTATGTCTTAGCTTTCCAACACCCCTGGAATCACCTCGTTTGAACTTCGATAGCCTGAGTTATT
Organism: Coffea canephora; assembly: GCA_036785865.1. Classification (NCBI taxonomy): domain Eukaryota; kingdom Viridiplantae; phylum Streptophyta; class Magnoliopsida; order Gentianales; family Rubiaceae; genus Coffea; species Coffea canephora. The sequence goes on from CM071916.1 coordinate 29,201,983, forward strand.
GTCGTTTACGCATAAGGCGGTTAACAAGCCTGAATGTAAGATTCTGGTTTTGTTATTTGAGATTTTGACCTAGCTACACTACGAACTGGACTGAGTTGTCTTCATCAAAGTTGTAGGCCTTCTGATAAGCCTAGCATTGGTTGTGCTCGTTACGCTAAGTGACGGCAAATCTCTCTTTTGATTTATGCCTTACATTTCATTTCCGGAGATGTACCTAGTTTAATTTTGTATTTGTATGACATTGAGCCTATTGAACGGCTATTGAAATGAGGTTATTTTATGTGTGGCTTTGGGACTATTTGAGGAAAATATTGAAGCCATAAATGGCTGAAAAATAGGTAAACACAAGGGACATGCTGCCAAAGTTTCACTAGAGGACTAATCTAGCTTTTGGAGTTCTAGTTCTGTATTTTGCAAATGTGACTTGAATACACCAAAAACTGGGTCGAGGTGTCTTCATGGAAGTTGTAACTTTTTGTTTAAGTTTCGAGGCACTACCTAGTACATTTTGATTCGATAACCACAGCTCCAGTTATGGTCAAAAAATCGTGTAACCCATTTTGTACCATTTTCATTTCCGCGCACGAGCACGTGCATTTCTCAACCGTTTTTGCCATTTTGGACCGTTTAGGATTATTTTTGTTATTTTGTTACCATTCCAGCCGTTTCGGCCAATTTCGACATTCTTTTGGCCTTAACATCATTTTTGACCGTTTTCGACCGTATTCGATCGTTTTAGTTATAAACTGCTATTGTATGGCCGCTTCACTTATGTGTGTATATAATCTGTCAATACAGACTGTGAGGCTTTTGACGATGACGGTCAAGCTCAGTAAATTGTATCGTTTTCGTGCCAAGCATTATCAAGTGAGTAATTGGGTTGTTTATTGATGTGAAATTGTTAAAGTGCTTTATATATGTTAAATGGGTACTGAGGTGAGGGTGTACTTTATCTCACTCGACCCAAACTCATCCTTTGTTTTGATTTCCTGTGTGAGAATACATGCCTTATGTTGAGTATCACCCTTTTTCTGTGTGCTGATGAGGGTGATTACATGACTTGAGTATCACCTTTTTGCTGTGTGCTGATGGGGGTGATTACATGACTTGAATTAAACCCCTTTTTGCTGTGTGCTGTTGGGGTAAGTACTTTGTTGTGTACTTTGCTGAGAGATATCATCTATTGAGAGATTGAATATCTCAGGACTTGGTTCCAGCCCGGTTTCAAGGGTAGACGAACTATTCGAGCCAGCCGGGGCTTGGTCGAAGGTAGTTCCATGCTAAACTTGGGATTTAGTTCTTTGTTAAAGTTTTGACGAAAACTAAGTTATTTTGTTTCGCTCAAGCTGCTGTGTGCTGTGCTGTTGACTGGCCAGCTGGGGTTGATAAGGTGAACGGGGAAAGTTAAGTGGAATCTACGGACCATGAGTACTTTGGTTGACGGAGTGTCAACAGGCATTCAAGCTCGGGGAATTGAACTGGTTTTGGAGCCACCCGTATCCTACCATTGTGATGTTACTTTTCTATTATTGATGTGAATTATCCTGATTTACTTGTTTAATTATGTGAATTTACATTTTTACCCTTGATTATTTACTAAGCATATAGCTTACCTCTTTCCATTTGTTTTCCTTGGCAAGGGGCCGACGCGGGGATCGCTCGGACAGGTGTTAGACTTTTAAGCTATAGAATAGTTGAATTTGTACTTGTTATAAGTTAACGAGTAAGATGTATATAGTTGTCGTGGTGGTTGTAGTTATCACCTTTTCTAGGGTTTACTTTCTGGTACTTGTGGTATGTATGACTTGATGTACTAGTTTATGCAACTTTTGAGGATGTAATCGTTTAAACAGAACTTTCTTTTGGTTTGAGCTCTATTTTCTAGTTTTAGAGTATCGAGTCCTAGCGCGAGCTAGGCAGGCGTCCCGCCGATACCCTCAGGTTCGCCATTGGGAGAAGTGGGGCCGTCACAGATGGTATCAGAGCGCCTATGTTAGAGGACTTGGGCAGTTGGGAAATGTGTTATTGAACATATAAGTATTCGATTGTCTCTAAGTTGAATCATATCTATTAAGATGAAATACCGGAGAACTGATTAAATGATATTTCGTCGTGTAGGTATGGAGGCTGGTGGACCTAGCGATACTGATGGATCTAGCGGTACCGGAGTACGATCTACGGGTGGAGACGGTCCGGTGAACCGGGTGGTGTGCCGACTGGTACTCAGATACCAGAGGAGGGTCGGGGAACCCTATAGGATATATTCTCCTTTCGGCCAGAGGAATCGATCGTGTGAGTATCGACATACATATGGATACCCAGACGATGTGATTATGGCTATAGATGACGAGCGTCGTCATTAGGAAGGACGGTCGACACTTTGAGGGCACAATTGGAGGAGGCCAGAGGGGTGTGTCATGCACAGGCCTTGCGCCTGCGTGACCTCGAGATGGGGTTGCGAGTTGGGGAGGAGCGGACGCATACCCTTGGTCGTCAGTTTGAAGAGACCCACCGCCACCTCTTCGCTTTGAAGGGGCAGATGAGAGAGAGAGCCCGGGGTATTATGTTAGACTGTGAGATTCTCTTAGATATAGCTGCAAAGGCGCCACCTAGGGCTGGCGGAGCGGGACCGATGGATGCGATAGACTCTATAGGCTCCGTAGGGGATTTTCGATAGGGCCGTTACTCTGAGTTGTTTTGTTGATTTGTTTTGGAGCCATGGTGCTCATGAACGAACATGTTTTGTACTGGCTGGATACTAGCTGCCATGTGAACTGATATGTCCATATTTTGATCTTTTGATTATTTCATGCATTTTATAACTTTTCAACACTTTGATCTTGTACCATATTTTGTCCCAATTATAGAAGCTATAAAACAATCAAATGGAGACTCGTGATGGGGATAGAGGACGAGGACAAGGAGCCGAAAGGGTAACCAATGAAAATGCGAAAACAGAAGCCGAAACCCAAGTAGCTACAGTCATACAACGAATAGTCAACCAACAGGGTCAAGGCCAAGTACAGCATCCTAAAAATCATGAAGGAGAGGGTCGTGCCTTAGAACGGTTCCAGAAGTTTCTACCGCCAAAATTTTTGGGTGGACCTAGCCCTGATATAGCAGAAAGTTGGTTGGAGCGAATGTTAGACATTTTTGCTGCGTTAGGATTCCCGGAGGAACGGCAGATAGCTTTCGCCGTTTTTCAATTTGAGGGAGCAGCTCGTGCCTGGTGGAATGTAATTCGAGCCAAGTGGAATAGAGAACAAACCCTATGAACATGGGTTAATTTCACTCGTGAGTTTAATGAGAAGTACTTACCGCCACTTATTCAGGAAAGGCGAGAGGATGAGTTCATACGCCTACGTCAAGGGACTATGAGTGTGGCGGAGTACGAGACACAGTTTACCAAACTCTCTCATTTTGCTCCAGAATTAGTGCTAACGGACCAAAGGAGAATTCGTCGGTTTGTCCAGGATTTGAATGTGGAAATTCAAGAGGCACTGGCAGCTGCTCAATTGGAGACTTATAGTCAAGCGATTGAAAAGGCACAAAGAATTGAAAGTACTAAGAGTCAAGTAAAGGCCTTTCATGATAAGAAAAGAAGGCACCCAAATGTAAGTAGTTATATTGAGGGACAGAGATCGGAGAGCGAGCCACCACCTAAGAATGGTCGAGGAATAGGTGGACCACGATCAACAGGGATCCCAAATCAAGGAAATGTTGAGAAAAGTCAGGTAGGAAGATAAACCCAAAAGGGTACCTCACGAGGAGGTCCGACATTAGGACCTAGAATGGCATGTGGATTTTGTGGGGCTGCTAACCACATGGAAGATAATTGTTGGAAGAAAAGACAAATTCAGAAATGCTACCGCTGTGGTAGTGTTGAGCATCTGATTGCTCAGTGCCCTCACCTGCCAAAAGAAGGAAATTTGCCAAGGGCAGAAGGGAACACGTCTAAGCCGACCAATGCAACGGGTAATTGATCGAAAGTGCCGGCAAGGACCTATGCAATAGAAAGCCCAGAGGTGACAGACCCATTGGCAATCACTGAAGGTACCTTCCCTATCTTCCATCGTATTGAGGTTCCTTCTATTCGTTACTACCATTAAGGCCGATCTACGATGTGACGCCCCGAAAGAATGAGTGTGAGAACCCGAAAATTTTTATATATTTTCTAGACTTTATTTTGTTTTCTTGTCTATAATTTTGTACCTTTCTTCAATATATTAATTTTCTATACATTTTTATAAAGGAATATAGTTTTCAAATCATTTCCTTGATACAAGTTAGTCCACGTTAAGTTTAAAGAGTATGAAGGACGTGGGCCTGCTACTGCGGTTAGTCGGGTACAATTTTGGCGATTAATTGAAGTTTTGTATAAAAGGATGTTATTTTATAAGGTGATTCGTGATAATTAGGGATTAGCTAGGTGGATTAGTGTTAGAAGATTAGGAGGTTGGAGGACATTCTAGAAAGCCAAGTGGCTTAAACCATTGCAAGTTGGACCTTTGACCAAGACCATGATTTCTTCTTCTTATCTTGACCAAACCTTTTGTTTTCATCATTTCTTCTTCTTGTAAGCATGATGGACGAAATTTTGAGAGAGAAAAGGGAGAGAAAACACAAAAACAGTCAGCCTTGATCTCTTGCTTAAATCATGAAGAATCCAACGAAAAATCCTAATCTACACCGATCAATCTTGAGGTAAGCTTTGAGAGAAGCCTTTGGTGAAGTTTTAGAAGAAGAAAATCTTTCATCCCTCTTGATTTGCTTGTCACCTTTGGGTTTAGGGGTAAAGAGGTGCATATGGCAAGAAACTCTCTCTCTACTTCCAATAATTGTAAATTAGTGGCTTATAGTTGCAATTTTGGTAGTATTATGCAATATTTCATGGTTGGAAGAAGTGATATGGAAATTTTCAGTTTTATTGGTGAATTTTCTGCCCATATATGAAGCTTAAAGGTTGGCCATGATTCACTAGCTTTGATATGTGAAATATCTAGTGTTTATGTGTTAGTTTGTTTTGCCTAAAGAAATTTCCAGCTTGGATGCATAAATTCCAGTTTAGGGTTTCCATATGACCCTGTTTTGCCTGTTTTTGTTCGAGTATGTTAGAGATAGAATCAGCCTTAGCACAAAACATGAAAGTTGTATAGAATGGTGTTTTATAGTTGCCTACAAAATTTCAGCTCAATCGGAGCAATGTAGCCTGTGAAAAGACCGAAATACCCCTGCTGCCCTATTTCTATCCGAACATGCTAATCAGCTTCTGTAATTGGTTGTTTCGACCAGGAATACTACTGATTTGGTTGTCATTGTATTCTTAAGACTTATAGCCTTGTATCTTAGCTTTCGAACGCCCCTGGAATCACCTCATTTGGACTTCGGTAGCTTGAGTTATGGTTGTTTACGTATAATGCGGTTAACTAGCCCGAATGTGAGATTTTGGTTCTGTAATCCGGACTTTTGACTTAGATACATTGCAAACTGGACTGAGTTGTCTTCATCAAAGTTGTAGGGCCTTTGTCTTAGCTTCGAAACGGTATAAATTTCACCCCAATCCGATAAGTATAGCTTTGGTTGTGGGCGTTAAGCTAAGCGACGGCAAATCTGTCTTTTGGTTTATAACTTAAACTTCATTTCTGGACATTTTCCTAGTTTGATTTCGTACTTGTATGACTTTGGGGCTTTATTGTGATTGAGTTGAGATGTGATTTGTAATGTCTTGTAGGATGGAAAATAAGGAATTTAAGGGGAAGTGCTGTCCAATCTTTGAGAACGTTTAATCGCTGTGAGTTTGGGTTAATTCTTGGTAGAATGAAGAGCTTGGACTTGATCGAGGAAAACTGTCTATGATGGATGAGGATTAAGAGCCGTGGTTGGTGAGTGACCTCAAACTATTTCCAAAGCTACTTATGAATTGTTTTCTTGCATTATTTACTCGATTGCATATCATGCGTGCTTGCATGTGAGTTCATGACATGATTTGGTTTCACTGAATTCTTGGGAAGTCTTGTGCTGAACACCAACGTTTCTACTCCTGTTTATTTGGAGCAAATGGCTCCCTCTCTCACTGTTTACTGTCACTGGATCATTTTGAGAGTTGGATGTTTAAGTGCAAGATTTCACTGGCTCGCGAGAGCAATAAACGTACATTTGATTACTTATTCATGACATCATTGAAATGAACTATTGTGAAACTGATTTGATTACTGACTTTACGGGTTACTCGCTGAGCTTTTAGCTCACCCCAAAAATATTTTGTTCCCCTCCACAGGGCTCGTGGAGAAGGAAGGCTTGTAGTAATTATTCACGTGACTGGATGGCATATATCTTGTACAGTTTGGATTTGGAAATCATTTTATGTATAGTTGGGAATTGTTTCCGCTTCGCTTATGACATGTAATTATTGGAGAATTTGATGTAATATTTGAGATTTATATTGTAATCTATTTGAGGACTGTAGTGAACGACTGAGTCCCGGCGAGAGTTAGGCAGGCGACCCGCCGAACCCTGGGGTATGCCCTAGGGAGAGGTGGGGCCGTCACATACGAGACATTTGAAGTTCATTACTAAGGATTACACGGTTGGGTCTTGAATTGGAATATATAGAGGGACAAACTTTTGAAGGAAATTTTATTGTCAACGATGAACTCGTTAATGAGATATTAGAATATTCCAACCCTTAGCTCATTGATTGCAATTTCGAGGACGAAATTCTTTGAAGGAGGGGAGATTGTGATACCCCAACTTTTAGGATACTATTGTTGTTTAGTCTCAAAGAGGATATTATGATTTCTTTATTTAAGACATTGTTTGGTTTAAAAAAAAAAAGAAATATGAGAAACCCTAAATTCTGATAAAAAACCCTAGTTTACTTGTGACTACCCGATTTTCCTAAATCCCTTATATTTCAATCGAAACCATAATTGTAACCAATGGAATTGTAAAATCCCTCATATTTTTCTTAAAATTCCTTTTATTTAGCATTTATTCCTTTCTAATAGCATTTATTCCCGCATATTATTCACACCCTTAGTAATTACAATTCACCATAGAATCAAGGGTTTTCCCTTTAGGTTCTTCGTTCGGGTAAATTAGGGCTTTTTGCATATTTTGACTGTGTGCTCACTCGGTGAGATGTGTGCACTAAATTTGGTGATTAAGAGTGAGTTTTAGATGATATTAAGTGTTTGATTAGAAGTAATAACCATAAGATAGTGAATTATAAGTGAAAATCCTAGTACGTGCGAAATAAGGAAAATTGGGTTGAACTGAAGTGTATCGTTCGTTACCGACTGAGTGCACCACTTGACCCATACTTTATTACCTTAATCTCCTTATTATTAATTGAACAAAATACCTAAATATCTCCTTAAGCCAACTAAAATTGTGGACCAAAATAAGAGAGAGAAAAGAAAATTTAAAAGCTAATCTCATCGCGACAAGTGGCAACCATTCCATGGTTGTTTGACGAACTTAATTCCTACCTTCTTATCTTTCTTCTTAGCTGATTTTTCTTCATTTCTTGCTGGTCTTGGTCGTGGCTTTGGAGGGAAAAAACAAGAGAAAGAAACCACAATCCATCTTGAGTTTGATCCACTTAAGTGAGAAAACAAGAAATCTAAACCGATTAATCACTAGTTTGGGAGCTTGGGAAGCTTAAGGAGCCAAAAATTTCAAGGAAAGTGGAGGATCTTTCTTGCAAGCTCTTGTCTTGAGGTATAATGGCTGATCAACCTTTCTTTCTCCATTAATCATGATTAAGTTGGGTATTAATGTTAGAATTGTGCTTGTGATGCTTGTTTCAAATGGTTTTGATGATTGGAGTGATGATTTTGAGTTAGGGTTTTGATTGATTCACTTATATTTCTTGTGGGTTAAGTGTTATATGATGTATATATATGGTATATAATCTTGTAAAGAAGAAAGTAGTGGTAGTTGTAAGGTAAAAATGTGACTTATAGCTTGAATATAACAAAATTCTAGATTTCTGGAAATTGTAGCTTCAGTTCTACCCGGTTCCAGTTCATTATGTTAGAGACTGAATTCGGCTTAGCATAAAACATAAAAGTTGTATAGAATGATGTTTTATAGTTGCCTACAAAATTTCAGCTCAATCGGAACAACATAGACTGTGAAAAAACAAAAGTACCCCTGACTCTCATAGGTTTAGTGCAATGGACAATTTTGATATTTCACAAAACTAACCGTTTATGTTCACCCTGATGTGTACTGAATTAGCATTTAGCCAAAACATGGAAGTTGTAGTACTATATCTTAGCTTTCCAAAGCCCCTAGAATCACCTTGTTTGGACTTCGGTAGCCTGAGTTATTGTCGTTTACGCATAAAGCGGTTAACAAGCCTGAATGTGAGATTCTGGTTCTGTTATTTGAGATTTTGACCTAGCTACACTATGAACTGGATTGAGTGGTCTTCATCAAAGTTGTAGGCCTTTGTCTTAGCTTTAAAACAGTATCAATTGTACCCCAATCCTATAAGCATAGCTTCGGTTGTGCACGTTACGCTAAGTGATGGCAAATCTGTCTTTTGATTTATGCCTTACATTTCATTTCCGAACATGTACCTAGTTTAATTTTGTATTTGTATGACGTTGAGCCTATTGAACGTCTATTGAAATGAGGTTATTTTATGTGTGACTTTGGGACTGTTTAAGGAAAATATTGAAGCCATAAATGGTTGGAAAATAGGTAAACACAAGGGACATGTCGCCAAAGTTTCACTAGAGGACTAATTTAGCCTTTGGAGTTCTAGTTCTGTATTTTGCAAATGTGGCTTGAATACACTAAAAACTGGGTCGAGGTGTCTTCACGGAAGTTGTAACTTTTTGTTTAAGTTTCGAGGCACCACCTAGTACATTTTGATTCGATAACCATAGCTGCAGTTATGGTCAAAAAATCGTGTAACCCATTTTGTACCATTTTCATTTTCGCGCACGAGCACGTGCATTTCTCAACCGTTTTTGCCATTTTGGACCGTTTAGGATTATTTTTGTTATTTTGTTACCATTCCAGCCGTTTCGGCCAATTTTGACATTCTTTTGGCCTTAACGTCATTTTTGACCGTTTTTAATTATTTTTTACCGTTTTCGACCGTATTCGATCGTTTAAGTTATAAACTGCTATTGTATGGTCGTTTCACTTATGTGTGTATATAATCTGTCAATACAGACTGTGAGGCTTTTGACGGTGACGGTCAAGCTCAGTAAATTGTATCGTTTTCGTGCCAAGCATTATCAAGTGAGTAATTGGGTTGTTTATTGATGTGAAATTGTTAAAGTGCTTTGTATATGTTAAATGGGTACTTAGGCGAGGGTGTACTTTATCTCACTCAACCCAAACTCATCCTTTGTTTTGATTTCCTATGTGAGAATACATGTCTTATGTTGAGTATCACCCTTTTTCTGTGTGCTGATGAGGGTGATTACATGACTTGAGTATCACCCTTTTGTTGTGTGCTGATGGGGGTGATTACATGACTTGAAATAAACCCCTTTTTGCTATGTGCTGTTGGGGTAAGTACTTTGTTGTGTACTTTGCTGAGAGATATCATCTATTAAGAGATTGAATATCTCAGGGCTTGGTTCCAGCCCCGTTCCAATGGTAGACGAACTATTCGAGCTAGCCAGGGCTTGGTCGAAGATAGTTCCATGCTAAACTTGAGATTTAGTTCTTTGTTAAAGTTTTGACGAAAACTAAGTTATTTTGTTTTACTCGAGCTACTGTGTGCTGTGCTGTTGACTGGCCAGCGGGAGTTGATAAGGTGAACGGGGAATGTTAAGTGGAGTCTTTGGTTGACGGAGTGTCAACAGGCTTTCAAGCTTGGGGAATTGAACTGGCTTTGGAGCTACCCGTATCCTACCATTGTGATGTTACTTTTCTTTTATTGATGTGAATTATCCTGATTTACTTGTTTAATTATGTGAGTTTACATTTTTACCCCTGATTATTCACTAAGCATATAGCTTACTCCTTTCCATTTGTTTTCCTTAGCAGGGGGCCGATGCGGGGATTGCTCAGGCAGGTGTTAGACTTTTGAGCTATAGAATAGTTGAATTTGTACTTGTTATAAGTTGACGAATAAGATGTATATAGTTGTCGTGGTGGTTGTAGTTATCACCTTTTCTAGGGTTTACTTTCTGGTACTCATGGTATGTATGACTTGATGTACTAGTTTATGCAATTTTGAGGATGTAATCGTTTAAACAGAACTTTCTTTTGGTGTGAGCTCTATTTTCTAGTTTTAGAATATCAAGTCCTGGCGCGAGTTAGGCAGGCGTCTCGCCGATACCCTTGGATTCGCCATTGGGAGATGTGGGGGCATCACAGCTTTCGCCCAATGAGGTACCATCACTCAAATAACAAAGCTCATATAAGCACAAAGCCAATCAATCCAAATTCATTCGATAAAGGAGTTAACTAACACCACATTTCAGTAAAAATTGGTAAAAGGATACGGACGGCTCTCAAGAGCCCTTTTCCTCGCTTGCTATACTTGATCTTACCTCATTGACTCTCCGTCAATGTACAAAGAGTAACCAATACCGTAGACTCCATTTTTCTCCAATTTTCATCCACCTCTCATACCCCTACCCGGCCTGAACTCCAATCAGTTTAGAAATGGTAATACTCAAGTATACCGGAATCAAGAGTCTCATACTCAGGGATTCCACATAAACAGTCCCCATGGCTTGTCAATTTTCACGACCAAGCCCTTACTGGCTCAATTCAATTGACCACCAATGGGGTTGAGCTCAGTGTTAATAGTAGAGGCCGTTGGATACACGTCCAAACGACACTAGTTCAAGTATATTCAAGTGGCATTCCATAGATACAGTAAACAGTTACATAAGACATAGAGTGCGAGAGTGATAAAGTACACCCTCGTCTCAATCAATCTCAACAGTATACACAAGCATTCAAGTCATAGATTCCAAGTATATCACAGCCATGAAGTAACAATCGTGTGAGTAGTACACTCACCAAGCAACACAAAGAGAGTTTCACAAATTTCCACCCAACGAGCGTCTCGAGTCACCGTCACGCCCTAAAACATTCAAGAAAGCACAATGAGACCTGAATACGAGTCGTAAACTCAAACCACATATTACTAATATAAGGCCAATAGAACGTGAAAGTAATATAAGGAACACTTGGGGCTAAGGGTTTAGACAACCCCAAAATCACTAATTAACACTCTAAGCAACTCAATTCCAAGAAATCATATGAACCTACAATTTGGACAGCATTTCCCCTTATAAATCAAATTCCAACCTACCATCACTCACTTATATTTCCCAAACACAACCACAATCACAATTGCAAGTCCTAGGCCATTCCATACACCTTATTAAACTTACAATACGCTTTAAACCAAGCCAATTCAAGAGTTCTATAGCAACCCTAAATCCGAAATTTTCCATACAAAGCGAAAATTTTCAGCAAATAGCTACAATTTACGCGCCAAAGCTTCATTCTAGGTCATACCAAGCCATCATCCATGGCCAACCAATATTAAACATATAAAAACAGAAAAATCATGAATAAAAATAAAAATTCATCAATCTCTACCAAAAATCATGAAATCTTACACAAAATCACTTCCTTAACTAACACAAGTCACTAATTGGACATTATTAAGAACAAAAGAAGGTTTCCATAGCCACTTACCTTGCAAACTCAAGAAAAGAGACAACTTAGCACCTCCTCTTTCCAAACCACTTCACCAACTACTTCAAAACCACCTAGCTAAGGGTTTTTATGGAGAGATTTGAAGCTTAAACGGTTGAATTGCAAGATTGAGAAGAAGAAAGTTGATGGTATTCTTTTCTTTTTCTTCTTGAGAGAATTGGCCAAGATGCTTGAAATGAAGATGATTTTGGGTCAATTTTTGGTTAATTGGTAAAGGTAGGTAAGATGGTCAAAGTCCACCCTTGAATAAGAAAGTGACACTTGTCACCATTATCCTTTTGTCTCTCTAATATTAATCCATTTGGGTAACCTCTAATTATCTCTTAGCATCCAGTAAATTAATTCCTGTATACAAAACTTAACCTAATTGGTCGAATTTTATCGAACTTACCGCACTAGCGGGTCCCACGCTCGGTATACACTCCTAAAATCTCATGAACTAACTTATACTAGAAAAGTGATTTAAAAATCATATTTACTCATAAAAATTATCTAGAAAATTCTCATAAAGAAAATATAGAAAAAGCGTGTAATTAAATAAAATAAAGCTTAGAAAATAAAAAAATTTACGGGTTCTCACACTCTCTCCCCCTTAAAAGAATTTCGCCCTCGAAATTTCTCACCTTGATTTTCAAACAGTTCAAGGTATTTCTTTTGCATTTCTTCGTCCACCTCCCAGGTAGCCTCCTCTATTCCATGATTTCTCCACAAAATCTTTACCAAAGGAATCTGTTTGTTTCTCAGCTCCTTAATCTTTCGATCAAGCAACTGTACCGGTCTCTCTTCATAGGTGAGGGATTCATCTATCTCGATTTCCTCCGGTTGTAAGATGTGAGACGGGTCGGGATAATACTTCTTAATCCTGGACAAACTTGATGGTAGTTCAAGTCGATACGCTACTTTACCAACTCTCTGGAGAATCTTGAAAGGCCCAACGAACCTCGGTTGAAGTTTCTTTCCTCTACCCACCATGACGCTTCGTAATGATGTGACCTTAAGAAAAACACGGTCCCTAATTTCAAACTCCAGATCTTTTCTTCGATTGTCCGCGTAGCTCTTCTGTCGACTTTGAGCTGTTTGGAGTCTTTGTCGTATCAACTTGACTTTTTCTCGTGCATCTTCCATCCATGGGATAGTTGTTGGATCTAGCACCTTCCTCTCATCGACTTCGTCCCAATAGATCGGTGACCGGCACTTCCTCCCGTACAGCGCTTCGTATGGTGTCATTTGAATTGACGAATGGTAGCTGTTATTGTAAACAAACTCTGCTAAGGTCATATGTTGATCCCAATTACCTCCAAAATCGAGAATACAGGTCCTTAATATATCCTCGAGAGTTTGAATTGTTCGCTCCGATTGTCCATCCGTCAGAGGGTGATAAGTGGTACTTAGGTTGTGTTTAGTCCTCAAAGTCTCCTGAAATTTTTGCCAAAATCTAGATACGAAGCGGGGATCTCTATCTAAAACGATGCTCACAGGAACTCCATGTAGTCTTACGATTTCGTCCATGTACACCTGAGTCAATTTGTCCATGGAATACTTCATGTTTATCTGCAAGAAGTGGGCCAATTTAGTTAACCGATCAACGATCACCCAAACAGCATCATGTTCTCGTTGCATTCGTGGCAAACCTGAAACGAAGTTCATTGTGATGTTTTCCCACTTCCACTCGGGTATCTCAAGAGATTGTAATAAGCCAGATGGTTTTTGATGCTCCACCTTAACCTTTTGGCAAACGAGACATTTTTGCACGTATAGAGCAATTTCCTTCTTCATGTTGTCCCACCACTAGGCTACTACCCGAATGGATAGTATAGTTGGACCGATGAGCTTCCTCTAAGATTTTCGTCTTTAACGTTTCATCTTTAGGCACTACCACTCGGTTTCGGTATTTCAAAACGCCCTTGGGACTAAAGTTGAAGTCGGCCAATTCCCCTTTTTCCACCTTCTCTCCCCACTTCCGTATCATAGAATCTTCCTTTTGAGCTTCTTTAATTCACTCTAGTAGGGTGGATGTTACCTTAACATTACCAAAAATCACCTTATGACTTCCAAGGCAGGGTTTCCACTCACAAACGGATTCTAACAGATCCCACTCCTTAATCATTAACCCCGCTACCTGAGCCTTTCGACTTAAGGCATGGGCCACCACGTTTGCTTTCCCCGGATGATAGTTGATGGTGCTGTCGTAGTCCTCCAGAAATTTCATCGACCGTCGCTGCCTCATGTTCAATTCCTTCTGCGAGAAGAGGTATCTAAGGCTCTTATGGTCTGAGTAAACCTCGAAAGTTATCCCGTATAGATAGTGTCTCCACTTTTTCAGAGTGAAAACAACTGCGGCTAACTCAAGATCGTGGGTTGGGTAGTTCTGCTCGTGGGGTTTCAATTTTCTAGAGGCAAAAGATATCACATTCTGGTTTTACATTAGCACATACCCCAAACCTTCTCGCAACGCATTAGTATAAACGGTAAAATCGTCTACTCCGTTAGGTAAAACTAGAATCGGTGCCATGCTTAATCTTTTCTTTACCTCTCGAAAACTCGCTTCGTATTTGGCATCCCACACGAACCGACCATGTTTCTTCGTCAGGTCGGTTAAAGGACCGGCCAGTTTGGAAAAGTCTTTAATGAAACGCCGGTAGTACCTAGCCAACCCTAGAAAACTACGAATCTCCGTGGGGTTTTCTGACCTCTTCCAATTAGTCACGGCCTCTACTTTTGCTGGGTCAACCGAAATGCTCTCTTAGGAAATTACGTGCCCTAAGAAAGAAATTTTCTCCAGCCAAAACTCGTACTTACTGAACTTAGCGTCAACTGATGCTCTCTTAATGATACGAACGTCGCCAACCTTGTGACGAAACCCGTAAAAGATTAGCTTCAGGATCGACAAGAGGACACCAAGTTTGAAGCGGATGACCTCAACCCGTTAATCACGTGGTTAACGAACCTTGGTATAATGGTAGAAGACGCCACAACCTAGTGCGATTCTAGATTGATAAGTCACGAACACCTAGAGAGATTCTAAGGTATTCAAGAAGCCTTGGAGAAACCAAGAAAACTCTCAAAATCTGATTTATTGATTGAATGCCAAAACCATTGGAAGTGTAGGCTATTTATAGCCTTACATAGAGATGAACAACTAAATGTGGAACTAGTCTAGAGTTGTGGTCTTGACTAAGACTAACAATTGTAGGCTTGACTATTTCCATAAGACTAAGAGTTGTGGGCTTGACCAAACCTTATGAGGTCATCCCTTAGGTAAACAACCTTATGAGGTCATCGCTTAGGTAAATAATCTTATGAGGTCATCGCTTAGGTAAATAAAGCAAGGCTATGGACCATTAAGCCCTTATTACAATGACTTAACTAAAACAGCAAATGTGACTAGAGAAGGGTCACACATGGTTCTCTTTGACGTGCACTACATGGATGACTTTCATTCCTTCATGCTCAAGTCCCTCAATGACCTTGGGGACAATTTCTTGGCCTTGTATCTCATGAACAAGTCCTTGGAGTTCCTCCCTCATCTTCTTAGCTCGTGCTCGAGTTACGGGTCCTAGGGGAACTCGAATAGTTCGCAATGGTGTCTCTTGGTTCGTATCATCCCCCTCCTCTTCAAAAGGATTTGTCCTCAAATCAGCTTCAACGTCTGCAAGAAAAGGAGATAGATCAGAGACATTGAATGTAGCGCTCACATTGTACTTACCGGGTAGGTCCAGTTTGTAAGCATTGTCATTGATGCGCTTGATGACTTGGAACGGCCCATCTCCTCGGGGAAGTAATTTATTGCGCCTTTGGACTGGGAACCTTTCCTTGCGTAGATGTAACCACACCCAGTCACCAGGTTCAAACACAATGCGTTGGCGTCCCTTGTTAACCCGTTGAGCAACTTGGTCCATCCTTCGCTCAATGTTTAGGCGTACCTGCTCGTGTAATTTCTTGACAAAATCTGCTCGTTTAGCACCATCCATGTTAATGTGCTCAGAAGAAGGTAAAGGTGATAAGTCTAGTGGTGTTAAAGGGTTAAAACCATATAGCTCATCTAACATATCATCAAGTCTAGGAATAGGGTGACGATATTTTACCGTTATTGCATTAACGGCCCTACAGTCAGTGCACATTCGCCAACTTCCATCCTTTTTAGGCACCAAGATGACGGGAACCGCACATGGGCTCAAGCTTTCTCGTGCCCATCCCTTTGTTAGAAGCTCTTCGATTTGGCGTTGGAGCTCCTTTGTCTCATCTGGACCCATTTTGTAGGCTGGTCTGTTAGGAAGTGGGGCACCTGGAACCAAGTCAATTTGATGCTCAATTCCCCTTATTGGTGGTAGTCCATTTGGAATCTCATCGGGAAAGACATCCTCATAATCCTGCAAAAGAGAGACAATACTAGATGGTAGAGTGTTAGTAAGATCACTTGTAACAACCAACACCTCTTTGTACAAAAGTACAAAGATGGGTGTATTAACACTCAAAGCTTTTCTTACTACATTGGCTTTTATCAATAGACTTTGCCTTTTCTCTCTCTTTTCAATTTTGGCCGGCTCACTATATGTCTTTTTCCTCTCAATTTTCTCGGCCTTATCATTTCCTGTTGAGCTCTCGATTTTTTCTATTTTTTTCTTCTCATTCTCAAGCTCGCTCTCCTTGTTCAGGCTTTCTTGATCTTCACGAACTTGGATAGGAGTGAGTGGCACAAGCACAATCCTCTTCTCGCCTTGCTTGAAGGAGTATTTATTGGTAATGCCATCGAATGTAACTCCCTTGTCGAATTGCCATGGTCTCCCCAATAGTATGTGACATGCTTGCATAGGGACCACGTCGCATAACACCACGTCCTCATACTTTCCAATTCGGAAAGGTACTTGGACTTGCTTGGTCACACGAACATCCCCACTATCATTCAACCATTGCAAACGATAAGGTGTTGGATGTCGTAGAGTGGGTAGTGCTAGTTTCTCCACCATCAAGGCACTAGCGACGTTAGCACAACTACCTCCATCTATGATCAAACTACATACCTTGCCTTTGATATAGCAACGGGTGTAGAAAATGTTCTCCCTTTGTGCATGGTCGGCAGCTTTCACTTGGGTTGCTAAGGCTCGTCTGACAACGAGTCCAACTCGTTCATCGACGGGTAATGCTTCCTCTTCTTCCTCTTCTTCCTCAAGGGATGGCAACTCCTCCTTCTCATCCTCATCATCGGTGAAAAACTCACCATTGGGTAAGATGATCATAGTGCGTTGGTTCGGGCATTGGCTAGCAATATGCCCTCGGCCTTGGCATTTGAAGCATCTAGTATCTCGATTTCGCCCCATGCTCGACTCAATGGCAGTCTTTGGTGTTGCCGTAGACTCCCACTTAGTCATATCCGACCTTGGTCTTGAAGGGATGGAATTACTCGGCCCTTTATCCTCTTTCTTTGGTGGTGTAGTTCGGAGATAAGAGGGTGAAAAGTTGGAGTAACTCCGAGTCGAACCCCTCCTCTTAATCCTCCTTTCAATCTTGATGGCCTTTTCCACCAAATCCCCAAGTTCCACATAGTGGTGTAACTCTACTTGGTCAGCGATTTCGGGCCTTAGTCCGTTCAAGAAGCGTGCCATTGTTGCTTCTCGATCCTCCATGATGTCTGCCCGTAGCATGAGTATTTCCATTTCTTTGTGATAGTCCTCGACACTTCGTACTCCTTGGTTGAGGGTTTGAAGCTTTTGGTACAAGTCACGGTAGTAGTGACTTGGTACGAAACGCTTCCTCATTAGTCGTCTTAGCTCCGTCCAAGTTTGTATGGTAGGTTCACGACTCCTCCTTCGACTAGTGGAGAGTTGATCCCACCACACAACGGCGTAGTCGGTGAATTCGACCACGGCCAACTTGACCTTTTGCTCCTCCGAGTAAGTATTGCAATCGAAAACAAGTTCAATCCGCTTCTCCCACTCTAAGTAGGCATCAGGGTCTGATCGTCCTTGGAAAGGCGGAATTTTCATCTTTATGCCCGGAATGTGGTCATTTGAAGGCCTAGCATCACCCTTGGACCTACTTTGCTTATGCTCATAGTTGTTGTCTGAGTTAGAGTCGCTAGACTCATGTGCATAAGCCTTTCCACGGCTGCCTTTGGAGCTTCCATGAGACAACTCTAAGCTGTCAATGCGTTGGTGCATCAGTTCAAGTTTTTGGTCCATCATGCGTCCCAATTCGCCTTTGATTGCCTCTGTGAAAAGTTTAAGATCAAAAGCTTGGGAGCTTGCTCCCCCCTCGTTAGCCATGGTAGGGTAAAAAAAATAATAATGGAAAGAAGCAAAGTTTATCTCGCACACTTCCTCACGTGTTTACTCTCGCTCTCGTGTTTGAACACTCTAAGAACTCACCAAGGTATTTTCAAGGCTCCTCGGTCAACTCCTCGAAGAAGTTAGAACTCCTTCTAGTGTGGATCGACTTACTAACCAGGGTCACAAGATTGTAGCACTTTGAACGAAAAAAAGAACAAAAGATGAAGGGACTGACCACGACTCAATGAATGACTCAAAGTTGAATTTTAAGGATCCTAGACAAAAACTCTACCCAAAACTGGAATTTTGAGCTGCTGGTTGCTGCATTTCTGGGCAGTGTTTTGGTAGATAAATGGACACTTAGAGGATTCAGAATGACACTTAAAACTAACCTAATGATGCACGAAAATTTCCAGAATTAATGATTGGACAGAAATTCCCCAATGGTTGCAAAGATGGAATCCGAATGGAAGATGAATTTGTGTTGCGGTAGGACTGTTTTGGAAACTCAATGCTGATTTTTTTTTTTTTAAACCATTGGAAACAAGGATTAGTCTTCCTATTTACTGGTTCCCACGAATTCTAAGGTCAAGTTCAAGATTGGAACTGATTTGGTTCCTTTTGGGAACAAGGGTGGAAAATTTGACTTGAACAGGTTGGAAATTTTGACTTCAATAGGTTGGAAAATTTGACTTGAATAGGCTGAATGTTCTTCTTCTTCCTTTGTTTTTGTTTTCTAATCAGCCAAGAAGAGTCAAATTTCGTGGCTAAAATGTTCTTAGTAAAGAAAGAAGATTATTGTGGTGAAGACAAGGATTTTGGCAGCTGGAATTTTGCAGCCTTGTTGTTTACCAAGATTTGGTTCCCAAAACCCAGAAACTTCAAGATTCTTTCAAGAATTCAAGATGTTAATTCCCAGAATTCAAGAAACACAAAATTGAAGATGATTTCCTCCCTAAACAATCCAAGATTTCACGATTTGATCAAGACAGATTTTGGTTGGCTTCAAGAATCCCAACTAAAGTTCCAAGAACTTCAAGATTGTGGTTTTAAACAATCAGGAACTTCAAAAAACCCAAGTTTTGATCAAGACAGATTTCCAGGAATTTTTGTAAGGTTAGCCAGCTATTTTTTTTTTTTGTATGTAAACAAGAACACAAGGTAATAACTAGATAGGACTCTAAAACCCTTGCTACAAACTGATTTTTTTTTCCGGATGAACAGTAACCTCGAATGATCAAATAGAACAAAAGATTGGAATTGAATGGATATAACAGGATAGAAACAAGACTCAAACAAAGAATCAAGAATAAGACACAAAAAGAAAGGCTGGACCAAACAAGGCTAACCACAGCAATTAACAACAACTAGACACAAGTTTATGACGTAACAAATCTGGAAAAATAACGCAAGAACACGAAGTAACAAATCTGGAAATTGCGGATAGCAACTTAGAACACGAAAACAGAATTTTCGACAACTTGACTCGAAAAGGAAATAAATAAAAGGATATAACGTGATACCTCTTAATTAGCTCTGATTACCAACTGATACGAACGTCGCCAACCTTGTGACGAAACCCGTAAAAGATTAGCTTCAGGATCGACAAGAGGACACCAAGTTTGAAGCGGATGACCTCAACCCGTTAATCACGTGGTTAACGAACCTTGGTATAATGGTAGAAGACGCCACAACCTAGTGCGATTCTAGATTGATAAGTCACGAACACCTAGAGAGATTCTAAGGTATTCAAGAAGCCTTGGAGAAACCAAGAAAACTCTCAAAATCTGATTTATTGATTGAATGCCAAAACCATTGGAAGTGTAGGCTATTTATAGCCTTACATAGAGATGAACAACTAAATGTGGAACTAGTCTAGAGTTGTGGTCTTGACTAAGACTAACAATTGTAGGCTTGACTATTTCCATAAGACTAAGAGTTGTGGGCTTGACCAAACCTTATGAGGTCATCCCTTAGGTAAACAACCTTATGAGGTCATCGCTTAGGTAAATAATCTTATGAGGTCATCGCTTAGGTAAATAAAGCAAGGCTATGGACCATTAAGCCCTTATTACAATGACTTAACTAAAACAGCAAATGTGACTAGAGAAGGGTCACACATGGTTCTCTTTGACGTGCACTACATGGATGACTTTCATTCCTTCATGCTCAAGTCCCTCAATGACCTTGGGGACAATTTCTTGGCCTTGTATCTCATGAACAAGTCCTTGGAGTTCCTCCCTCATCTTCTTAGCTCGTGCTCGAGTTACGGGTCCTAGGGGAACTCGAATAGTTCGCAATGGTGTCTCTTGGTTCGTATCACTTAAGGTTTACAAAACGATTCTTAAGTGCTGCTCATGCTCCTCACGCGTCTTGGAGTAAACCAGGATGTCGTCGGTAAAGACAACGAAAAATTGATCCAGGTAGGGCTAAAACCCTATGCATTAAATCCATGAAGGCGGTAGGGACATTGGTCAGTCCAAAGGGCATGACCGCGAATTCGTAGTGCCCATATCTTGAATTGAAAGCAGTTTTTGGGATATCCTTCTTTTTAATCAACAATGCCCCTGTTGAAGATCCAATTTCAAAAAGACCACTGCTCCTTGCAACTGGTCGAACAACTCATTAATATGGGGTAATGGATACTTATTTTTAACCGTTACATTGTTCAACCCCCGATAGTCTATAATATCCGCAAACTCCCATCGTTTTTCTTCACGAGCAAGTCTCCACTCTCTTGAATGAATCCCCGTTCCAAAAGATCCTATAACTGCAACTTTAACTCCCTAAGTTCCGCAGGGGCCATCCGATACGGGGTTTTTGAGATAGGTGACGTGCCCGGAAATAGGTCAACTTTGAATTCTATCTCTCATTCTGGAGGTAGGGCTACTAACTCATCAGGAAATACATCTGGATATTCCCTTACTATGTGCATATCCTCTATCTTCAATTTATCGGTGGGGATATTGATTAGAAAAGCTAAGAACCCTTGCGCCTCTCTACTTAGCAGTTTTCTAGCCCGAATGCCCGAGGTCAAGGCAGATGAGACTAACCTACCCCTTATATCTAACCTTAAGGTCACCTCCCCAGGAATGCGGAATTCTACCACCGTTCTTTTACAATCTAGTTGGGCATTATACCTAGCTAATCAGTCTATGCCCAAGATTACATCATATCCCTTTATCGACAGGCTTATCAAATCTCTCAATAATTTTCTCTCTCCTACCCAAACTTCGCAATCCTTATAAACCATGCTAGTAATCAAACGCTGTCCCCCGTGGGGGTACTGACTTCTAAGTTATAAGGTAAACTAGCAGGTTTTATATCAATACCACACATGAAATTGGGGTTAACGAAGGAATGGGCGACACTAGGATCTACTAAGACCTTCGCAAATTAGTGAAATACAGGGATTGTACCTTCTACAACCTCGGAAGAGTCAGGGACCTGTTGTGGCTCTAGCGAATACACTCGAGCCGACACCTTGAGTTTCGTCCCTTCCCCCTTAACTGGTCTAGAATTGGTTCTCGGTGGTTATTGGCTCCCCTTTCTATCTCGCTTTAGAACCGGGCAGGTGGCAAGTTGGTGGTCAGCACTCCCAGAGCGTAAGCATTTTCCTTTCTTCATCCAACAGTTGTCTTCCGTGTGGTTTGGATTCCCACAATGCCGCAGGGACCGCATAAGGCCGAAGCTGAGCCCACCTCTGGACTAAGCCCCTCTCGGTACTCCCGGCTGCCTTCCACCTTCGACTCCTCGTCCAAACTTGGGAGGGGTACCCTTATCCCCCTGCCCTGAGCTACTACCAGGAAACCTTCGCTTTTTAGCTTGAAAGTTCCTGATGTGTGCATGAACCAGGGCCCAGTCCAAGTCCCATTGGGCCCAGTCACACGTGCACGGGCCAAGCTCTTCAAAGAATCCCTCCAAGCCCTAGTTCGAGTTGTCCACGATCAACATGGAGGCTATAGAGATATTGAAGGCTTGGAAAGGATCAATCAAGCAACTTACACTTTGGTCCAAGCCCAGGAAGACTCCAGTGGGCCTCCTTACGAATCGGCCGAGTAGGGCCTTAGTCGTTGTTTTTCTATTTAGTTGGACTAGTGTTTCGTAGAAGGCATGGGCCGGCCCACCTTGAAGACAAGGTAGCCGACCTTCCCTTTAAGTTTCTTTAGGGTTTTCGTTACTTCATTGAGCCTATAAATAGGCTAGCCTTGTAAGGTTAAAAACTAGTTTTTGATGAATAAAATTCTTAGTGCATTCGTTTTCTTTCATAAAGAATTCGAGTCCTTTAACTTGCTTGGCAAGGGTTATTGAGCAATCTCGCGTCCTGTCCTTGATTGTTCATCCGGCCTATTCCCCTGGAGTATTCACCTTTATCGGAGTGTCGTCTACCACCTTCAATCAAATCGAGTTGTCCGTTTGATTATAGGTTCCGCAATCCAAGCGTTGGACATCCCCGCTAGATCCTTGGGCAAACGTGCTACGCGTCTCGACCGTGGATCGAGGAGCGTATCAGTTCCTCACTTGAAGCCTAGCGCTTTCCACGCGTTGAGCCTTCTCCACGACCTCACTAAAAGCATTAATTTGGGCCATCGCGAGGTCCTTCTGAATTTTCATGTTCAGGCCCTGGACAAAGCCCCTTATCCGTCGTTGCTAGGTCAGGATTAGCTCGGGGGCAAATTTGGATAGGCGAGTGAATTTTCATACTCAGCTACGGTCTGAGCCCCCTGGCGAAACCGGATAAATTCGTCTTCCTTCCGTTCCTGAACCAAAGGAGGGAAGAATTTAGCGTTGAATTCCCTCATGAAGTTCACCCACGTCCTCGGCGTTTGTTCTCATTCCCACTTTTGCGGTATGACATTCCGCCAAGAACGGGCCGCCCCTTCCAATTGAAAGATAGTGAAAGTCACATGCCTCTCTTCCGTATAATGTAATGCAGCAAAGATGTCCACCATCTTTTCTAATCATTTTTCGGCCACATCTGGATTGGGCCCCCCAATAAACTTTGGTGGGGCAAACTTCTGAAACCTCTTGAGGGCCCTGTCCTCACTCTCCACGTGATTACCGGGGTTCCCAGGGTTGGGGTTAGAGTTTTGACCCTGTTGTTGCATCACTTGGGCTAGCAGGTCAGTTATTTGCTGCATAGCAGTAGCTATTTGAACGTTGGGATCAACCCTAGGTTCAAGGTTTGGTCCAGACGAAGTTTTCACAGCGCCCCTTTTCGACGTGGGTTGCCTATTCCCACGTCCACCGTTCCGACCACTACGTGTCCTTTCCATGAAATCTAGTCACTCTAGGTAAAACGTAACTATAACATTAAAGATAACGATAAATGAAAGTAAGGAGCCAAAAGGTTTTCACAATAAAACATATATACATATTACAAAACAGTGTCAAACAAGTCACACATTAATAGTCAGTCAAGTACAAAACAAAGAAAGTCCATAAGGGAATGGCATCATCAAAAGTAATATATACATAGCTAGTCCAAACGTACAAAAATGGCTAGCTAAGGTTCTTTCCCAGATCTACCATTTCCCCTATCTTTTCCCCAGATCTACCAAAATCATCCAAAATAGCCTAAGAGTAAAGGCTTAGTCCGCCGTAGGACTAGTTGACCCACCAGACTGGGCGAGTTCACCTCTAATCCCGCCTCCTATACAAGAAGCCTCATCGCTCTCCTCCCCAAGCAACTCGTCGCAAATGCTCAAAATCGATTCAGTTCTAACCCTCGCTTTCCTTGCCCTCTTAACGCGCTTCTCCGAGTTAGGCACAGAGGTCATCTACTCTATCCTAGCCTTCAACCACATAGTACTCAAGCTCCTTAATTCGCTCAGCTTGCCTCTTATTAACTTCCTTTAGTTGGTTTACTTCAGCTTCGAGCCTAGCATTGTCCTTTGCCAACTCCTTTCTTTCCTCTACCACGGCCAGGGCGACTGTATTTGGATAGGCATAGGTATGGCGGCACTTACAACGCCGATGTCAGTTAGCCGGACTCCAATGTACAGTGACCCCTCTTGGCCGAATATGATACTTAATCATCGGAAGTACCCCACGAGGTTGCTCACCAGCTAGACTACCACTAGGGCCACTATGTCCGTCCATCCTACACAAAAGCGTATTAAAACCTAAGTACTCTTAAGGAAAATAATCAAATATAATCCTCAGGTCGGAAATTTCTAACATGCCCAGGCTAATTCAAACCTGGCTCTGATACCACCTGTGACAGCCCCACTTTCCCTTAAGGAGTACCAAAGGGGTTAGCGGACTGTCTGCCCAACTCTCGCTAGGACTAACGAGGCAGTTAAATACAATCTAAAACGTTCCGGAAGGTAAAAGTGCGCTCAGGAGTTCGTGATACACACTGATCACGAATCACTGAAGTTTCTCAAGGGGCAACCTAAGTTGAGCAAGAGACATAACAAATGGGTAAGCTTCATTGACACTTTCTCCTATGTGATTAAGTACAAGACTGGCAAAACGAATGTGGTAGCTGATGCCTTATCACGTAGACATTCCTTGCTTGTCTTCCTAGATGCTAAGTTATTAGGGTTTGAGACGATTAAGGAGCTCTACACACATGATCATTACTTTGGTGACATATATGCTGCGTGTGTTAAGAACCCACATGGAAAGTACTCTTTGCATGATGGATTTCTATTTCATGTCGATAAGCTATGTGTGCCTAATTCGTCCATCCATGATCTTTTGGTTAGGGAGGCACATAGTGGTGGTCTCATAGGACATTTTGGCATGGTTAAAAATCTAGCCATGTTACAAGAGCATTTTTACTGGCCTTACATGCGTCGAGATGTTGAGCGCATGGTTGGTAGATGTGTCACTTGTCATAAGGCAAAGTCTAAAACAAATCCGTATGGCTTGTATACCCCATTGCCTATTCCCCACTATCCTTGGGTAGACTTGTCTATGGATTTTATCTTAGGACTCTGATACGTTCCTCGATCCACGGTCGAGACACGTAGCACGTTTGCCCAAGGATCTAGCGGGGATGTCCTACGCTTGGTTTGCGGAACCTTTACTCAAACGGACAACTCGATTTGATTGGAGGTGGTAGACGACACTCCGATGAAGGTGAATACTCCAGGGGAATAGGTCGGATGAACAATCAAGGACAGGACGCGAGATTGCTCAATAAGCCTTGCCAAGCAAGTTGAAAGGCACGAATTCTTTATGAAAGAAAACGAATGCACTAAGAATTTAATTCTTCAAAAACTAGTTTTTAACCTTACAAGGCTAGCCTATTTATAGGCTCAATGAAATAACGGAAACCCTAAAGAGACTTAAAGGGAGGGTCGGCTACCTTGTCTTCAAGGTGGCCGGCCCATGCCTTCTACGAAACACTAATCCAACTAAATAGAAAAACAACGACTAAGGCCCTACTCGGCCGATTCGTAAGGAGGCCCACTAGAGTCTTCCTGGGCTTGGACCAAAGTGTAAGTTGCTTGATTGATCCTTTCCAAGCCTTCAATATCTCTATAGCCTCCATGTTGATCGTGGACAACTCGAACAAGGGCTTGGAGGGATTCTTTGAAGAGCTTGGCCCGTGCACGTGTGACTAGGCCCAATGGGACTTGGACTGGCCCCTGGTTCATGCACACATCAGTCCCCTCCTCTTGTGAAGGATTTGCCCTCAAATCTGGATCCTCCTCACCAAGAAACGGGCTCAAGTCTGCGACATTGAAGGTCGCGCTAACATTGTACTCCCCAGGTAGCTCCAATTTGTAGGCGTTGTCATTAACCCGGTGGAGCACACGAAAAGGTCCATCCCCTCTGGGGGATAATTTGCTTTGACGCTGCTTGGGAAACCTCTCTTTGCGTAAGTGTAACCAAACCCAATCACCAGGCTCGAAGATCATTTTGCGGCGGTGCTTGTTAGCCTGCTGGGTGTATTGCTGAGTACGCCTTTCAATGTTTGCTCGCACGGCTTCATGTAACCTGCGCACAAAATTGGCCTTCTTTTTCCCATCTAAGCTTGTGTGCTCAGAGGAAGGTAAGGGTACTAAATCAAGAGGGGTTAGCGGGTTAAAGCCATAAACAATCTCAAAAGGTGAGTAATGTGTAGCACTATGAACAACTCGATTGTAGGCGAATTCAACATGAGGCAAACACTCTTCCCAAGTCTTAAGATTCTTTTTAATCAATGCCCGAAGTAGTGTGCCAAGTGTGCGATTGACAACTTCAGTTTGTCCATCGCTTTGTGGATGACTGGTGGTGGAGAATAGTAACCGAGTGCCAATTTTAGACCATAGAGTCTTCCAAAAATAACTCAGAAATTTCACATCCCTATCACTAACAATGGTCCTAGGCATACCATGCAGACGGACAATTTCTTTGAAGAATAGAGTAGCAATATGAGATGCATCGTCAGTTTTGTGACATGGAATAAAATGAGCCATCTTAGAAAACCTATCAACCACCACAAAAATGGAGTCATTACCTCTTGGCGATCTAGGCAAACCTAGAACAAAGTCCATAGACAAGTCAACCCAGGGATGGTGAGGGATAGGTAATGGGGTATACAAGCCATATGGATTTGCTTTGGACTTTGCCTTGTGACAAGTAGCACACCTACCAACCATGCGTTCAACATCCCTACGCATATGGGGCCAGTAAAAGTGCTCTTGCAACGTAGCCAGTGTCTTGGCAATGCCGAAGTGGCCCATGAGACCACCACTATGTGCCTCTCGAATCAAAAGATCACGAATGGAAGAGTTAGGCACACACAGTTTATCTACATGGAATAGAAATCCATCATGCAAAAAGTACTTTCCATGCGGATTCTTAACACACACGGCATAGATATCACCAAAGTCATGATCATTAGTGTAGAGGTCCTTTATCATTTCGAACCCAAGCAATTTGGCATCAAGACAGGCAAGTAAGGAGTGCCTACGTGACAAGGCGTCAGCTACCACATTCGTCTTGCCAGTCTTATATTTAATCACTTAGGAGAAAGTGTCAATGAAGCTTACCCACTTGGCATGTCTCTTGCTTAGCTTGGGTTGGCCTTTGAGGTACTTTAATGACTCGTGATCGGTATGTATCACGAACTCCCGAGGCCGAAGGTAGTGTTGCCAGGTCTCCAAGGCCCTCACTAAGGCGTACAACTCCTTGTCGTACGTGGGGTAGTTCAGTGCAGCTCCTCCCAATTTCTCGCTAAAGAAGGCACATGGCCTCTTGTCTTGCATGAGGACTGCTCCAATACCTACACCAGAAGCATCACAGTCAATTTCAAAGGTCTTGTTAAAGTTTGGTAATGCTAACACAGGTGCATGGGTGAGTGTGTCCTTAAGGGCGAGGAATGCTTGTTCTTGGGATTCCCCAGTGGAACTTGTCATCCTTCTTTGTCACGGCGGTCAATGGGGCGGCAATAGTGCTAAAGTTTTTGACAAATCGCCGATAAAAGCCCGCCAATCCAAGAAAGCTGCGCACGTCAGGAACGGATGTAGGGGTTTGCCATTGCTCGATGGCCTCAATCTTGGATTTGTCCACCTTGATGCCCTGCGAACTCATGACATAGCCTAGAAACACAAGCTCGTTAGTACAAAAGGTGCACTTTTTGAGGTTAGCGTATAGACGCGCCTATCGAAGTGCCTCGAGAACTAATCTTACATGCTCCAGGTGCTCATGCTCACTACGACTATAGATCAGAATGTCATCAAAGTAAACAATGACAAATTTACCAATAAAATGTCTCAAAACATGGTTCATGAGGCGCATGAAAGTGCTAGGGGCGTTAGTCAAGCCAAAAGGCATAACTAACCACTCATAGAAACCATGTTTGGTTTTGAAGGCTGTCTTCCATTCATCGCCTTCCTTCATCCTAATTTGATGATAGCCACTCCTCAAGTCAATTTTGGTGAAAATAATAGCACCATCGAGTTCATCCAACATATCATCAAGTCTAGGAATGGGATGCCGATATTTGACAGTGATAGCATTTACAGCCCGGCAGTCAGTGCACATGCGCCAAGTGCCATCCTTTTTGGGGACAAGGACCACAGGCACAGCGCAGGGACTTAGACTCTCCTTCACCCATCCCTTACCTAACAGGCCATCTACTTGCCTTTGAAGCTCCTTGGTCTCCTCGGGGCCCATGCGGTAGGCAGGTTTGTTGGGTAATGGTGCTCCCGGAACGAGGTCGATTTGGTGTTCAATTCCCCGAATGGGTGGTAAGCCATCAGGGACCTCGTCAGGGAAAACATCCTCAAATTCCTGCAAGAGAGCAACTATGCTCGCAGGCAGCGCCTTGTCGAGCTCAGCAACATCCAAGAACACATGCTTGCAAATCATGAGAAGTATAGGCTGATTAGAGTTCACCACTTTTCTAACATCTTTAGCCTTAATAATCATGTTGTGCTTCCTAGTGGGAGGTGCGGCAGGTGGTTTGTCGCGTATACCCCTAGGTGTGCTCCCTTGACCCTTGGTTGATGGCTCATTCGTAGATGTGGAGCCTTGACCAGGGCCGACCGCCTTGAGTTTCCTCCTTTGACGGTCTTGTTCACACTCTCTTTGCAACAGTAGTTGGTCCTCATAAACTTGTGCAGGTGTGAGAGGTGTAAGGACCTTACGTTTGCCATCGTGCAAAAGTGTGTACTTATTTGCTCTTCCATCGAATGTGACGTGTTTGTCAAATTGCCAGGGCCTTCCCAAAATGATATGTGTAGCATGCATTGGCACTACGTCGCACACGATTTCATCAATGTAAGTACCAATGGAGAAGGGAATGCGTACTTGTTTGAAGACTCGTACTTCACCATCCTCACGTAGCCATTGGAGGCGGTAAGGATGTGGATGCCTGGTAGTGGTGAGTCCTAGACTTTCAACCATGAGCAAACTGGCCACGTTCGTGCAACTCCCACCGTCGATGATGAGGCTACATACTTTGTCGCCTACCTTACAGCGGGTGTAGAATAGGTTTTCGCGTTGTAGCTGCTCATCCTCCTTGACGCGGGCGGTTAGCACTCGTCGTGCTACCAAGCAACCTACTTCTCCTCGTGTAGGCGAGCAAGCCTCCCCAGCTGGCTCTTCTTCCAGGCAGTCATCTTCTACTAGTTCGGGCATGTCCTCACATTCGTCATCATCCGACACAATTTCGCCATTGTGAGTTATCAGCATTACCCGTTGGTTTGGACATTGAGATTGAATATGCCCAAACCCTTGGCACTTAAAGCATTTGATGTCCCTACTCCTAGCTTTAGGAGTTTCTTGCGGTGCCTTAGAAGTAGACCTGGACACATCAGAAACCTTGTTAGGTGTAGAGTAGGCATTACGGGTAGAAGCATTACCTTGGAAGCGGTTAGAATAGGTTGGTGTTGTCGCATTTCCAACTTCGTGGGTCACTCTTCGTGGTTGGTTGCCTTTCCACGAGGTGGTGGTAGAAGGTAGGAAAGTACGGGCTCCCCGTCTTAATTTCTTCCCCCGTTCGGCCTTAATGGCGAGTTCCAGAAGGTCGTGCATGTCCAAGTAATGTTGAAGTTCCAAGGCATCCTAAAGGTCAGGATTGAGACCCCTAAGGAACCTAGCCATTGTGGCTTCATTGTCTTCTTGAATGTTGGCCCTCATCATGGCCATCTCGATTTCTTTGTGCTAATCCTCCACACTCATGTTGCCTTGCGTGAGTGTTTGAAGCTTAGAGTGGAGATCACGATTGTAGTAGCTAGGAACAAATCGCTTGCGCATTAGTGCCTTGAGTTCTCGCCAAGTCCGGACACGTGGTTCTCCCATCCTCCTCCTCGTGGTCCTCACTTGGTCCCACCAGACTAGGGCGTAGTCGGTGAACTCCACGGTGGCAACCTTCACTTTTTGTTCCTCGCTATAGTCGTAGCAGTCGAAGACCATCTCGATGCGGCCTTCCCACTCCAAGTAAGCCTCAGGGTCACTTTTGCCTTTGAATGCGGGAACTTGAATTTTAAGCCCCTTGATTTCGTTTTTGGGCATGTCCCTTGTAGGCCTCGCGGGTCGTTCCTCATCCTCACTAGCGGAGTAGTCTTCGCCATTTGTTTCTTTGGTGCCATGGTTACTCCGGTTATGGGACCTAGAACGAGAGCCCCGTGTAAGGCTCCTGGACAACTCGTCAAAACGAGTGTGTAATGTCTCCATTTGTTGCTCACTGATTCGACTGAGCTCATTCTTCATTGCGGCGAATAATAATGAGGTATCGGTGGTTGCTTGGTGTTGCTCCATGTCTTCCTTGTAGACCTGCAAAAGGTTAGGAACAAACAAAGAAGTGCAAGTGTAACCTCACTTCGCTCCCTTAGTGTATCTCTCGCGCTCGTGTAGTGCTCAAGTCACTCTATAAAACTCACCAAGTACCTTACCTGTTGGTTTAGGTAGTTGAGTAAAGTCGCTCGAGTCCGGTAATTGTCACCAACTTATCCCCACAGGAGTACGCAAGAATTCTTTGTTTTTGGTGAAGGGAAGGACGGTTTTGGAAACTTAAGGGTGGCGGACAGACTTGGAAAAAATATTTCCAAGAAAGGAAACTCTAAAAATTCCTAAGATGTAGGAGAATATCCCAAAAATGGAGGAGAAAAAGTAGGGATGTGTTCAAGTGTTATCCAAGTGCGTACTAGTCTCCTAAACTAAGTTGGAAAATAAGTTGGAGTTGGAAACTTCCTTTGAAGACCTCGCTTAAACAACTTCCTAATTCTTCTCAAATCAGCTTGGTTTCTTCCCTCCTTCAACCGAAATTTTCCAGAATTCCTCCCTCTTATCCCTTCCCAAAGTCGGCTACAAGAAACCCTAGAAACCCTCTTAAGCAGCCGCCCACTATGCTCACAACACAAACCAGAATTTGGCCACTGAAATTTCCAGATTTCTTCCTCCTTGCACCCCTCCCCAAAGTCGGCTAATGCTTCCTATTAAACCCCCCTCACAGCCGCACACTTCCCCAAGAAGTTCGGCTCTCTCTCTAATCTCAAACACAACAAGTCGGCCCTCCTTCCTACAAGACAGATTCGGTTCAAGGTCAATCAAGCAATTCGGCTTCAATGGCTTCACAAGGTGACGCGAGTAACGTGACTCAAGACTCTCCCAAGAAATTTACTCCCCAACCAAGAAAGCCACGTATGGATGCAAGATCTTACAAGAAACTCTTTATACGAAGGGAAGTGCAATTGTTCAAGGTTCAAGGTGATCAAGTTGTTCAAAGGGTGGTTCAAGTTTCCAAGACTCAAGATCAAGAACTTCAAGAAGAGGTTGGTCAAAATTTTTGAGTTTGTTTCTTTCTCTCTTTTTTTTTTTCGAATTTTCTGGTTTGAGTACAAGCACGATGTAAACAAAACTGATCTTGGAAATAAAAGTCATTTTCCCCTTGCTTCTTGTTGTGCCACCCGATTGCTCTTTTTTTTTTTTTTTCTTTTCGGTTCTGTTTTTTTTTTTCGTTTAACTTGGTAATAGAACTACACTTGGCCGAAAGGATTCAAAACCAGATTCTGGTCAGGTCCTAATTTACTACAACCAACAGCCCAAAAACTCCAAGAGGTTGTCAAGAACTTCCAAGAACTTCAAGATTAACTTCAAGAAACTCAAGAAACCTAAAAAAAACTCTCGTAGATTTCTTCAAGAGTCACAACCCAACAAGTAGTAACCCCAAATCAGTTTAGACAAGATAAGTAAACAACTTGGATAAGCTACTAAGATTTGGACAGATTAGGCAACAAGGCAAAACCCTAGCCGCACTTGGAAACCCTAGCCGCAACTTGCTTTCCTTTTTTTTTTTTTGTGCAGATTCGGCTATGGCTAATTTGCTGGGCAGAATGGATACCACAAGGGTATGAAATCTGGGCAGATTGGGACTAGCAACAATAACTCACAACTGTCCAGAAATTGACGCGACAAAAGGACAAGGACTAACGAACAGAAATTTTTTTTGACAAGCGATGCAACAGATTTAATTTGTTTTTTTTTAGACTAACAAAGCAGTAACGGACAGACTTGAAGACACCAAAACGAACAGATATGGATACGAGGAAAAAAAACCAAAACAACGGCCAGAATTACTAGACAACAAGCGAAGGAAAAGCGGCACCACAAAGCAACAAAGCAACGAACAGTTTTTTTTTTTTTTTTTAACACAAGGCAGCGGAAATAATAAAACTACGACACAACTACGGATATAACGGAAGATACCTCCACCAAAGCTCTGAAGCCAAATGATACGTTCCTCGATCCACGGTCGAGACACGTAGCACGTTTGCCCAAGGATCTAGCGGGGATGTCCTACGCTTGGTTTGCGGAACCTTTACTCAAACGGACAACTCGATTTGATTGGAGGTGGTAGACGACACTCCGATGAAGGTGAATACTCCAGGGGAATAGGTCGGATGAACAATCAAAGACAGGACGCGAGATTGCTCAATAACCCTTGCCAAGCAAGTTGAAAGGCATGAATTCTTTATGAAAGAAAACGAATGCACTAAGAATTTAATTCTTCAAAAACTAGTTTTTAACCTTACAAGGCTAGCCTATTTATAGGCTCAATGAAATAACGGAAACCCTAAAGAGACTTAAAGGGAGGGTCGGCTACCTTGTCTTCAAGGTGGCCGGCCCATGCCTTCTACGAAACACTAATCCAACTAAATAGAAAAACAACGACTAAGGCCCTACTCGGCCGATTCGTAAGGAGGCCCACTAGAGTCTTCCTGGGCTTGGACTAAAGTGTAAGTTGCTTGATTGATCCTTTCCAAGCCTTCAATATCTCTATAGCCTCCATGTTGATCGTGGACAACTCGAACAAGGGCTTGGAGGGATTCTTTGAAGAGCTTGGCCCGTGCACGTGTGACTGGGCCCAATGGGACTTGGACTGGGCCCTGGTTCATGCACACATCAGACTCCCTAGGTCGCCTAGGGGAAATGACTCAATCTTTGTAGTGGTTGATAGATTCTTCTCTAAGATGGCTCATTTTATCCCCTATCACAAAACTGACGATGCATCTCATATTGCTAATCTGTTCTTCAAAGAAATTGTTCGTCTACATGGTATGCCTAAGACCATTGTTAGTGATAGAGATGTACAATTTTTGAGTTACTTTTGGAAGACTTTGTGGTCTAAACTTGGCACTAGGTTATTATTCTCCACCACCAGTCATCCACAAAGCGATGGACAAACTGAAGTTGTCAATCGCACATTTTATCCCCTATCACAAAATTGACGATGCATCTCATATTGCTAATCTATTCTTCAAAGAAATTGTCCATCTACATGGTATGCCTAGGACTATTGTTAGTGATAGAGATGTAAAATTTTGAGTTACTTTTGGAAGACTTTGTGGTCTAAACTTGGCACTAGGTTATTATTCTCCACCAACAGTCATCCACAAAGCAATGGACAAACTGAAGTTGTCAATCGCACACTTGGCACACTACTTCGCGCTTTGATTAAAAAGAATCTTAAAACTTGGGAAGAGTGCTTGCCTCATGTTGAATTTGCCTACAATCAAACTGTTCACAGTGCTACACACTACTCACTTTTTGAGATTGTTTATGGCTTTAACCCGCTGACCCCCTTGACTTAGTACCCTTACTTTCCTCTGAGCACACAAGCTTAGATGGGAAAAAGAAGGCTGAATTTGTGCGCAGGTTACATGGAGCTGTTCGGGCAAACATTGAGAGGCGTACTCAACAATACATCCAGCAAGCCAACAAGCACCGTCGTAAGATGGTTTTTGAGCCTGGAAATTGGGTTTGGCTACACTTGGGAAAGGAGAGATTCCCCAAACGGCGACAAAGCAAGTTGTCCCCAAGAGGTGATGGACCCTTCCGAGTGCTCCAACGAGTTAATGACAACGCTTACAAATTGGAGCTACCTAGGGAGTACAACGTTAGCGCCTTCAATGTCGCAAATTTGAGCCCGTTTCTTGATGAGAATGATCCGGATTTGAGGGCAAATCCTTCTCAAAAGGATGGGACTGATGTGTGCATGGATCAGAGCCCACTCAATGACCCAGTCTGAGTTCCATTGGGCCCAGTCACACGTGCATGAGCCAAGCTTTTCAAGGAATCCCTCCAAGGCCTTGTTGGAATGGTCCAAGACCAACATGGAGTCCATAGAGATATTGAAGGCCTAGAAGGGGACAAGCAAATCAACTACACCATGATCCAAACCCAGGGAGAGTCAAGCGGGCCTCCAAGTGATTGGGCCGAATAGGGTCTCTAGGATGTTGCTTAGGGTTAAAATTACTGCGTAATAGAAGCATGGGCAGTCCCATCTTGACACCAAGATGGCCGACCACTCTTTTAGGGTTTTCTTAGGGTTTTTCTTGTTACCTTTAGCCTATAAAAGGCTAGCTTTGTAAGGTTTAAAGTAGACGTTTTATCAATAAAGTTTGTTTATCTTCGTTTCTTCTTGTTAAGAGAGATTCGAGCCTTCTACTTGCTTTGGCAAGGCTTATTGAGCAATCTTACATCTTGTCCAAGATTGTTCTACCGACCTATCCATTAGAGTAATCACCTCTGTGGAGTCATCAAATCGTGTCGTCCGTTTGATTCTAGATTCTCGCAATCCAAGCGTTGGACAATCTCGCTAGATCCTTGGGCAAACGTGCTACGTGTCTCGAAACAAGTTGATCGAGGATCGTATCAAAGCCATTGAGAGAATTGTCCAAGACCAACATGGAGTCCATAGAGATATTGAAGGCTTAGAAGGAGACAATCAAGTTATCTACACCATATCCTAGCCCATGAAGAGACAAGTGGACTTCTAAGAGAGTTGGCCGAGTAGGCCTTAGGCCTTAGTGTTTATAGAGTTGGATTAGTTTATTTAGTAGAGCATGGGCCGGCCCATCTTGACCCCAAGCTGGCCGAATTTCCCTTTCCTGATTCCCTTAGGTTTTTAGTAACCCTTAGCCTATAAAAAGCTTTCTTTGTAAGGTTTTAGGGTAGACGTTTTATCAATAAAGTTTGACTCATTTTCAATTCTTCTTAACAAGAGAGTTTCGAGCCTTTACTTGCTCTTGGCAAGGGTGTTTGAGCAATCTTGCGTCTTGTCCTAGATTGTTCTACCGACCTATCCATTAGAGTAGTCACTTCTGTTGGAGTCGTCGTTCCGCCTTCTACCAATTCGTGTCGTCCGTATTGGTTTTAGGTCCCATAATCCAAGCGGTGGACAACCTCACTAGATCCTTAGGCAAACGTGCTACGTGTCTCGAAACGTGTTGATCGAAGTCCGTATCAGTTGGTATCAGAGCTTTGGTAGAGGTATCTTCCGTTATATCCATAGTTTTTGTCTTTGTTTTCCTTATTCCGCTGCCTTGTTTTACAAAAAAAAAAAAAAAAAACGTCACTGTTCATCGTTACTGTTCACCGACACTGTTCATGTTACTGTTCATCTGAACACAAAATCTGTTGGTGTGTTATCTCCTTTGTGTTTGTGTCTAGTTTGTTGATAATTTTGTCCACAAATTGTTTCTTGCGTTTGAGTCGTTTGTTGCATCAAAAATTCTGGCTCGTTAGCTGGTTGTCGCTTGGGCAGCAAGAACAATAACGTGATGGCTGCTGGGGTTTCCTTATCTTGCTAGAGTATCCTTCTCTGGCTAGGGCTTCTTTGTGCGGCTAGGGTTTTTGTTTTGCGCTAGGGTTTTGTATTTCAAATCTGTCCAAGTTGTTGTGGGTTCATCCAATTTGTTTTTCTTAACTTTCAAATCTAATTTGTGGTTAACTTGTTGGTACTTGTGAATCTTGAAGGAAACTTACAAGAATCTAGGGTTTCTTGAAATTCTTGAACACATACTTGAAGTTCTTGAAAGTTCTTGAGAACCTATGTGGGTGTTCTTGAGGGATCTTGCGTATCTTGATTGTTTCTTGTGAATTGTTTGGGCCGAGCCAAAATCTGGAAAAAAATTGCTTCCATTCGGCCAAATTGTAAACTTTTGTTCCGTGTTTAGTCAAAAAAAAAAAAAAAGAAACGAAAGGAAAAGAAAGAAAAGGATTCGAGTCGCAAGGGATCAAACAAGAAAGAAAGGTTGAGTCCTTTATTGCCCAAATCAGTTCGTTACATCCTCTTATTGCCCAAATCAGTTGTTACCCTTGTTTCTACCCAAAAACAGAAATTTAAACCCAAGAAAAGTACTCAAAAATTCTGACCTACCATCTTCTTGACTTGAACAAGGGCCGAAACTGTTTGAACTCTAACCAGAAAAATCCGAATTGTGTTGGTGTGAGAGGGTGTCGAGTTTCCTTGAAGGATTTATAGAATTTCAACTGACCTTGGTTAGGTGTTTTGGAAGGAGAAAAATCTAGAAAATTTCAGTTGAAGAGGGAGATACCAAATCTGATTTGCAAGCCTACTTGGAGAGGAATTTGGAAGTTTCTAAAAGTTGTTCAAGAAAGGTTTTCTAAAGAGTTTCTAAAACTAACTTGTTTTCCAAATCACTTTAGGAAACTAAGCAAAACACTTGGATACCCTCTTTGTTTTCACTTGGACACTCTCCTATATTCTCTCCTATATTTTGGCGCACTCTCCTACATTCTCTCCTATGTTTTAGGAACACTCTCCTACATTCTCTCTTACGTTTTAGGAACACTCTCCTACATTCTCTCATACATTTTAGGAACACTCTCCTACATTCTCTCCTACATTTAAGGAACACTCTCCTACATTCTCTCCTACATTTTAGGAAGTTAGGGTTTCTTTCTTTTGTGTTCCCATTGGTACACTTCCATTTCTGTTCTCCACTATTGGCCTTCCAAATTCGTCCATTCCCATTTCATTTTGCACCCACATTTGTGTCTTAGCTTCTTGGTTACTCTTATGGCAAAGGTGGTGACAATTATTGGACTTGAGCAGCATTTCTCAACTACCTAAACCAACAGGTAAAGGTATTTCCTTAAAGTGTTTTATTTGAGTGATACACACGAGGATGAGTGATACACGAGAGTAGAATGTACATGCGTGAGCTTGTGTGTGGAAGGAAAATTCCTTTTCGTTGCTAACTTTTTGCAGGTTCCCTCATACATCATGTCAAGTACAAGACTCATAAAAGCTAACTCACAACATTGTCTTCCTGATCCTAAGGGAGTCAAAGAAGTGGCCTTACGTCAAAGATAAAATCTGCAGCTTGGCCATTGATTGGAGTTGTGAAGTCAACCTTGCAAGCGCTATCATGGTTGAGAAATTAAATCTTCCAACCATTGATCATCTTCAACTGTACAAGTTGATGAGTACTCATGGTGATGTTTGGGTTACTAAGCACACACTTGTACCTATTCAAATCGGCAAATATGTGGATGAGGTGTTGTGTGATGTAGTTCCAATTCAAGTGACACATGTGTTGTTGGACAAAGCATGGATGTCGAGGTGAGAAGTTAAATATGACGGACATACTAATAAGTATTCGTTCGTATTTAATGGTCGTCGTTTAGTACTTGTAGCACTTACTTACGACCAGTTTTGTATTGATCTAGCATCCATGAAAAGGGAGCTTGAGCATTATAAGATGGAGAAAAAGCTAGATGAGGAAATTGAGCCTGAAATTGAGGAAAAAGCTAGATGAGGAAATTGAGCCTGAAGAGGTAAAATCCGAGGGAGTTGAAAGCAATGAGATAAAAGGTTCAGCTATTGAACTAGAAAAAGAGATGGACAAATCTGATGAGATGGGTGATAAAAAGAAAGAGAAGAGAGAAAATGGGCTGATTTTGAGCAAGAATGTGAGGGCCTATTATTTTTCTAACGAACTTACCTTTGCTATGTTTAGTATCTCATCTTTTGTGGAGATTACACAAAGTCAAGTAGCGCTGGTCATGGCATATTCCATTCCTAAGTCACTTGGACACTTTGCAAGTTTCCATGGAGTTTGTCTCCTAGGAGCTAAATCTCTCTGGTATCAATCCATGGAACAATGTCCATTCAAACTTGTCTGCGCCATTGGAGAATTAATTCGAACCCCTCTAAAAAGGGAAATTCCAGCTTCTACTTCTTATTCTTTACCTGTGGATCATTCATCATTTTTGCCGTATTTTGAGCATGTTACTAGCCCTAACCCTTGTTGTTCTTGTGTAGATTTTGATGAGAAGTGTAAAGGACTAACACTGGAACCTCAAGTTGAATCAATTGGTAGAAGGAATATTGAAGTGTCAAAGGGAGTTTTCACATTTAAATCTTGTTCTACACCTTCTTACCATTTAGTTAATAATGTACCATTAGTTCTTTATCCAATTTCTGAATTATTTCAAGTTGATGGTTATTTTGTTTTTATAGATTGTAAAGCTATCCAAAATTTTCCTACTATGACTCAAGAGTTGCAACCTGATTTCATGCTTGTTCCAGCTGCATGTTGCGCCAATGCATGTGATTCGTATGGGGTGAACTTCACTTCATTCCTGCCGCTTATGTTGGGTGATGCACGCAAGGGTGTCAATCAAGATCCAAGTGTTGTTCTTACCTCACTGGTTCGTGTTTCTACGGATATGCAACATGGGTGGCTCAGTGTCCCACCTCTAGAGTGGCAAGTTGTGCCGATTTAGTGTCTAGGGCCGAATTACACTGCCTTGCACAACCGGGTTCGAGGCTTTTCTAGTTTCAATGAACATCGTTATGAAGTGCATGTTAATGTCCGTGTGCAAAGGCTAATTAGTGAGCTTTGGGTTGCAACCTGGAACATTCACAAGCCTTATACACGTTCCTTCCTACCTTGGCGAATGTCCTTGTTTGAAAACCCCTTGAAACTGACCAAGAGACATGTGCACCGAATTATCTTAATCATAACATATGCAAGTATCCTTCAATCTAAGAGGGCCAATATGTGGAGACTTGGGTGTCACACTACCCACTCTCATTAGTATCATTCATCTCCATCCAGATTTGAGGACAAATCCTTCTCAAGTGGAGGGGACTGATGTGTGAACGAACCTTGGCCCACACAATGACCCAGTTTGAGTACCATTGGGCCCAGTCACACACGCACGGGTTAAGCAATTCAAGGAGTCACTCCAAGCCATTGAGAGAATTGTCCAAGACCAACATGGAGTCCATAGAGATAATGAAGGCTTAGAAGGAGACAATCAAGTTATCTACACCATATCCAAGCCCATGAAGAGACAAGTGGACTTCCAAGAGAGTTGGTCGAGTAGGGCCTTAGGCCTTAGTGTTTAATAGAGTTGGATTAGTTTATTTAGTAGAGCATGGGCCGGCCCATCTTGAACCTAGAACGTTCCTTGCTTTGTAAGGTTTTAGGGTAGACATTTTATCAATAAAGTTTGACTCATTTTCGATTCTTCTTAACAAGAGAGTTTCGAGCCTTTACTTGCTCTTGGCAAGGGTGTTTGAGCAATCTTGCATCTTGTCCTAGATTGTTCTACTGACCTATCCATTAGAGTAGTCACCTCTGTTGGAATCATCATTCTACCACCTTCTACCAATTTGTGTCGTCTGTATTGGTTTTAGGTCCCGCAACCCAAGCGGTGGACAACCTGACTAGATCCTTAGGCAAACATACTACGTGTCTCGAAACGTGTTGATCGAGGTCCGTATCACTGTCCATTCGTGCGTTGTTGTTATCTACAATATGTCCGTGTTCAACAAGGAATCAAAAGAAATTATAGTGGCGGCTATGGTTTCCTTTTCGCGCTAGGATTTCTTTCTTTCCAAATTTGTCCAAGTTTGTTTTGAGTCATCCAAGTTGTTTTGCTTAATTTTCAAAACTGATTTTTGGTAAAACTTGTTGGTGTTTGTGAATCTTGAGAGTATCTACAAGATTTTAGGGTTTCTTGAATTTGTTGATTACTATCTTGATGCTCTTGAAATTCTTGATAAGTATCTTGAAAGTTCTTGAAGGATTTTCGAAGTTTGATTGTGTTGGTGCGAGTTAAAAGGCTGATCTGTTTCTGGAATAGTTTCTTTCGGCCAAAGTGACCTTGCTATTCGTTGAGTTAAAAAAGAAAAAAAGAGAACAGAAACAAAAAGGAAAAGAAAGAAAGCAATTCGGGTGGCAAGGAAAACAAGGAAGAAATCGGACTTTTATTGCCAAATCCATTTGAATACATCTTGTTCCTACCCAAAAACAGAAAATTAAACAAGGAAAAAAAAGATTCAAAAGTTTTGACCCATCACTTCTTGAAGTTCTTGTACATCTTGTTCCTTGGGAAGTTGTTTCATCCTCCTAGAGAACATCTTCTTGTACCCTCTTGTGATGGTGAAAGGTTTCCTTAGTTTTGGAGTGAATTTCTTGGGAACATCTTGGGTAACCCGTTGGGAAGGAGCCCGAGGAGGGTTGTTTGCATCTTCTTGTTGAGACTCCATTGTCTTGCACAATAGCCAAAACTGTCTTGAACACTATACCAGAAAATCCGAATTGTGCTTGGTCTTGCGGGTGTGTGCGAGTTCGGATTGTGGGGAGGAGCTTTATAAGCTTGCTGCCAACAGACTTTAGTAAGGGTTTGTGGGCAAGGAGACCGAATCTGATTTGCAAGTCTTCTTGGAAAGGAATTTGGAAGTTTCTAAAAGTTGTTTCCAAGAGAGAAGGGATTTTCTAAAAGGTTTCCAAAACTAACTTGTTTTCCAAAACCAAAACCATTTAGGAAACTAAGTAGGCTTCTTGGATAACTCCTCTATTTCCACTTGGACACACTTCTACATTTTAGTAGCTAGGATTTCATTGAGATTCCGTTCACACTAGCGCATCCTTCGAATCTGTTCGCCACTTGGAACCTTCCAAAAAAATCGTGTCTTATTCCATTTTTTTGCATTCCATTTGTGTCTTGCTTCTTGGTTACTCTTGTGGAAAAAGTTGGTGACATTTATTGGACTTGTGTGGCATTCCTCAACTACCTAATCCAACAGGTAAAGGTATTTGGTAAGATCATTAGAGTGTTTTGAGTGACAAATACGAGGGAGAGTGATACACTAAGGGAGTGAAGTGAGGTTATATTTGTATTATTTCCTTGTTCACTAACCTTTTCAGGACCAAAACAAGACATGGAGTAAGATCACCCAACCAATGACTACTCACTAATGTTCACCGCCATGAAAAATGAGCTCAGATGAATTAGTGAGCAACAAATGGAGGAATTGCACACTCATTTTGATGAGCTATCCAAGAGTATCACGAGGGACTCTCGCTCCGGATATCACAACCGAAGTAACCATGGCACCAAAGGGGCACGTAGTGAAGATTATTCGGCCAGTAAGGAGAAGGATAAGGCCGAGAGGCCAAGAATGAGATCAAGGGACTTAAGATCCAAGTCCCCACCTTCCAAGGGAAAAGCGACCCTGAGGCTTGCTTGGAATGGGAAGGGCGCATTGAGATGGTGATCAAAATCCAAACAAGTTGAGCCCCGACCTTGCAAAAGGTGAAGGTTGCCACTGTTGAGTTCACCGACAACGCACTAGTTTGGTGGGACCAAGTAAGGACTATCCGGAGGCGAATTGGTGAACCACAAGTCTGAACTTGGTGAGAACTCAAGGCTCTAATGCGCAAGCGATTTGTTCCAAGCTACTACAATCGTGATCTCCACTCTAAACTTCCACTCAAGGCAACATGAGTGTGGAGGCCTACTACAAGGAGATCGAGATGGCCATGATGAGGGCAAACATTCAAGAAGATAGTCAGGCTATCATGGCAAGATGATGTGTGCACAGATCTCAGCCCATGTAGTGACCCAGTTCGAGTTCCATTGGGCCCAGTCACATGTGCACGAGCCAAGCTCTTCAAAGAATCTTTCCAAACCCTTGTTCGAATTGTCCAAGACCAACATGGAGTCCATAGAGATACTGAGGGTTTGAAAAGAGACAATCAAGTAATCTACACCTTGATCCAAGCCCATGAAGAACCAAGTGGGCCTCCACGTGAGTTGGCCGAGTAGGGTCTTAGTCCTTAATCCTTACTAGATTAGGTTAGTTGTTTTTTTAGAAGAACATGGGCCGGCCCATCTTGTCCACCAAGATGGCCGAATTACCTTTCCCTATTCCCCTTAGGGTTTTAGTAACCTCTAGCCTATAAAAAGGCTTGCTTTGTAAGGGTTTTGATACAAGTTTGATGAATAAAGTTTTCTTTTACTTTCGATTCTTCCTCCAAGAGAGAGCTTCGAGCCTTTTTACTTGCTTAGGCAAGGGTTGTTGAGCAATCTTGCGTCTTGCCCTTGATTGTTCTACCGACCTATCCATTGGAGTAATCACCTTCATTGGAGTCATCGTTCTACCGCCTACAATCAAGTTGTGTCTTCCGTTTGATTCTAGGTTCTGCAATCCAAGCGTTGGACTATCTTGCTAGATCCTTGGGCAAACGTGCTACGTATTTCGAAACAAGTTGATCGAGAACTGTATTAGTTAGCTTTAGAGCTTTGGTAGAGGTATCTCTCATTATATCCATTGTTTTGTCTTTGTTGTCGATTAGTTTTCCTTGTTTTCCGCTGCCTTGTCTTACATCCAAAAAAAAAAATTCTGTTTGTGTCGTTTGTGTTCGTGTCGTTGAGTCTAGCTCTAATCTGTCCTTGTTGTGCTTTATTAAAAAAAAAAAGTAAAACAATACATTCTATCCGTGTAGTTCCTTGTGTTTCAAAAAAAAAAAAAAGAAAAATCGATTGCATCTTTGTTCTTGTGTCGCTCAATTTCTTTTTGGATCGTGTCGCTTCGTATCAAGCAATTCTGGTTGTGTAGTTTTGTGTTCTTTTCACGTCAATTGCTGACCCATAGTGTTGTGTCAATCTTTCTTGGTTGTTAGTCTTCGGCCAAGCAACACAAATGAAACAAAAAAAAAAAAAGAAATCTGACTGAAGTTGTTTGCATTGCCTTGTTGTTGAAATCTGCCGGCAATTAATTTTCCTTGTTGTGTGAGTCGTGCCATCCAATCTGTCCGTGGCATTGCTCTTTGATTTGCCCAAAATCTGTTCAAGCCGCTAGTCATATCCGAAGCAACAAGAGGACAATGAAGCGGCGGCTAGGGTTTTTCTTAGTGGTTAGGGTTTCTTGTTTGCGGCTAGGACTCTTGGTTCCAAATCTGTCCAAAGTGTTTGTGGGTCATCCAAGTCTTTTATTTAATTTTCCTAATCTGATTTGTGATTAAACTTGTTTGGTCTTGTGAATCTTGAAGGAGACTACAAGAATCTAGGGTTTCTTGAGTTTCTTGAAATTAATCTTGAAGCTCTTGAAAGTTCTTGATAAGATCTTGGAGTTTTTTTGGACTGTTGGTTGTGGTAAAATTAGGGGCTGACCAGAATCTGGTCTTGAACCTTTTGGCCAAGTGTTGATACGTTGCTAAGTCCAAAAAAAAAAAAAACAGAAACGAAAAAGAAAAGAAAAGAGGCCACTCGGTTGGATAAGGGGCCGAACAAGGAAGAACAAGACTTCGGTTCTTTATTGCCAAAAATGACTACCATTACATCTTGTTTCTAAACCCAAAATAGAAACTGCACAAGGAAAGGAAACTCAAAAGTTTTGACCCACCTCTTCTTGAAAATCTTGATCACCTTGAGCCTTGATCACTTGTACCACCCTTTGAGGTTCTTGTGGTTTTTAATCATCTTGAGCCTTGAAAACTTGCACCTCCCTTAGAATAAAAAGTTTCTTGTACGCTCTCGCATCTATAAGGGGCTTTCTTGGTTTAGGAATAAATCTCTTGGGAGCTTCTTGAGCAGGCCGTTTGGGGGATCCTTGAGTGACATTGCTCACGTTATCTTGGGAAGCCATTGTATTGAAACAAGAACCAATGCTGCATTGCCTTGCGAAGAAAAGGGGAGGGCCGAATTGCTTTGTCCTTGAAGTGTAAAAGGGCCGAATTTCTTGGGAGTAAGGTGCGGCTGTGAGGAGAGGGATTTTATAGGGAGTTAGCCGACTTTGGGAAAGGGATTAAGAAGAAAAAAAAATTCTAGAAAATTTCGGCTAAAGGGAGAAAAGGAAACCAAATCTGTTTTGGAGAAGAGTTTGGAAGTTTCTAAAGGTTATACAAGAAAGGTTTTCTAAGACGTTTCCAAAACCAACTTGTTTTCCAAATCACTTAAGGAAACTAAATAAAACACTTGGATAACTCTTTGTTTCTAGGCTACTCTCCTATTTTCTCTCATATGTTTTAGGAAACCACTCCTATATTTTAGGAATCTACTCCTATTTTTCAGGAAACTAGGGTTTCTTGACCTTTTGTTCACATTGGTGCATCCTTTGCTATCCGCCACTACCTTCCCTCCAAATTCGTCCATTTCGCCTCATTTTCCATCCACACTTGTGTCCTACACTCTTGATTACTCTTGTGGAAAAGGTCAATGACGATCGTTGGACTCGAGCAGCATTTCTCACATACCTAAGCCGACAGGTAAAGGCATTGGGTAAGATTGTTTTAAGGAGTGTCTTGAGTGATAAACACGAGCGAGAGTGAAACACTCAGGGAGTGAAGTGAGGATATATTTGCACTATTTCCTCCTATTACTAACCTTTTCTAGGGCATCAAGAGAGAGATGGAGCAACAACAACTGACCACAGACTACTCCTTAATGTTCAACGCCATGAAGAACGAGCTCAGGCGAATTAGTGAGCAACAAATGGAGGAGTTGCACACTCAGTTTGACGAGCTATCCAAGAGTCTCACACGGGGCTCTCGCTCAAATCCCACAACTGGAGTAACCATGGCACCAAAGAGCGAATAGCGAGGACTACTCCGTTAGTGAAGATGAGGAACAACCCGGGAAGCCTAAAAGGGACACATCTAAGAACGAACTAAAGGGGCTAAAAATCCAAGTGCCCGCGTTCAAAGGCAAGAGTGACCCTGAAGCTTACTTGGAATGGGAAGGCCGTATCGAGATGGTCTTCGACTATTATGACTATAGTGAGGGACAAAAGGTTAAAGTCGACACCGTTGAGTTCACTGACTATGCTCTAGTTTGGTGGGACCAAGTGAGCACCCATAGAAGGAGAATGAGAGAACCACGAGTCCGAACTTGGCGAGAACTCAAGGCATTGATGCGTAAGAGATTCGTTCCGAGTTACTACAATCGAGATCTCCACGCCAAACTTCAAACCCTCACTCAAGGTAACATTAGTGTG
Source organism: Coffea canephora (assembly GCA_036785865.1). Lineage (NCBI taxonomy): Eukaryota > Viridiplantae > Streptophyta > Magnoliopsida > Gentianales > Rubiaceae > Coffea > Coffea canephora. Next base: position 29,246,947 of record CM071916.1, read on the forward strand.
GAAGATTACTACAAGGAGATCGAGATGGCCATGATGAGGGCGAACCTTCAAGAAGATAATGAAGCAACCATGGCTAGGTTTCTTCGAGGTCTCAACCTTGACCTTCAAGAAGCCTTGGAGCTCCAACACTATGTGGACATGCATGACCTTCTTGAACTCGCTATCAAGGCCGAGAGGGGAAAGAAATTGAAGCGAGGAGCCCGTACCTTCCAATCTTCCAACTCGACCTCTTGGAAGGGCAACCAACCACGGAGAGCAACCCACGAAGCTAGATATTCGGCCACACCAACTTCTTCCAGCCGAATTCAAGGTAATGTTCCTAACCGCAATACCAATTTTACCCCTAACAAAACTCTTGATGTATCCAGGTCAACCACTAAGGCACCACATGAGACTCCTAAGACTAGGAGTAGGGACATCAAGTGTTTTAAATGCCAAGAGTTTGGACATATTCAGTCTCAATGTCCAAACCAATAGGTCATGTTAATCACCCACAATGGCGAGATCGTGTCCGATGATGACGATTGTGAGGAGAAGCCCGAATTGGTCAAAGGCGAATGCCTGGAAGAAGATTCAGCTGAGGAAGATTGCTCGCCTACACAAGGAGAAGTAGGTTGTTTGGTGGCATGACGAGTGCTAACCGCCCGAGTTAAAGAGGACGAGCAACTACAAAGAGAGAACCTGTTTTACACCTATTGTAAAGTAGGTGACAAGGTGTGTAGTCTCATCATCGACGGTGGGAGTTGCACGAATATGGCAAGCTTACTCATGGTTGAGAGTTTAGGGCTCCCAACTACTAGACATCCACACCTTTATTGCCTCCAATGGCTAAGTGAGGATGGAGAGATGCGTGTCTTCAAACAGGTACGCGTTCCCTTTTCCATAGGAACTTACACTAATGAAGTTGTTTGTGACGTCGTGCCTATGCATGCTACACATGCCATCTTGGGGAGACCCTGGCAATTTGACAAACACGTCATATTTGACGGAAGGGCAAACAAGTACACACTGTTGCATGAAGGCAAATGTAAGGTCCTCACACCTCTCACACCGGCACAAGTGTATGAGAACCAACTAAAGTTGCAAAAAGAGTGTGAACAAGACCGTCAAAGGAGGAAACTAAAGGCGGTCGACCCTGGCAAAAGCTCCACTTCTACAAGTGAGCAATCGACCAAGGGTCAAGTGAGCACACCTAGTGTTACACATGACAAATCACCCACTACACCTACCACTAGGAAGCAAAATATGATTATTAAGGCTAAGGACGTTAGAAAGGTTGTGAATTCTGATCAGCCTGTACTTCTTATGATTTGCAAACATGTGCTCTTAGATGTTGCTGAGCTCGACAAGGCATTGCCTTCGAGCATGGTTGCTCTTTTGCAGGAATTTGAGGATGTTTTCCTTGATGAGGTCCTTGATGGCTTACCATCCATTCGAAGGATTGAGCATCAAATTGACCTGATTCCTGGAGCACCCCTACTCAACAAACCTGCTTACCGCATGGGCCCTGAGGAGACAAAGGAGCTTCAAAGGCAAGTTGATGGCCTATTAGGTAAGGGTTGGGTAAAAGAGAGTCTCAATCCTTGTGCTGTGCCTGTGGTACTTGTCCCCAAAAAGGATGGTACTTGGCGTATGTACACTGACTGTAGGGCCGTCAATGCTATTACTGTTAAATATCGTCATCCCATCCCTAGACTAGATTATATGCCTGATGAACTCGATGGTGCTGTTATATTCACTAAAATTGACCTAAGGAGTGGCTATCATCAAATTAGGATGAAAGAAGGCGATGAATGGAAAACGGCCTTCAAAACCAAACATGGACTCTATGAGTGGTTGGTCATGCCTTTTTGATTGACTAATGCCCCTAGCACCTTCATGCGACTAATGAACCATGTTTTGAGACATTTTATTGGTAAATTTGCTATTGTTTACTTTGATGGTATTATGATATATAGTCGCAAAGAACATGAGCACTTGGAGCATGTGAGACTAGTTCTTGAGACACTTCGAAAGGAGCGTCTATACGCTAACCTTAAGAAGTGCACCTTTTGTACTAATGAGCTTGTGTTTTTGGGCTACGTAGTAAGTTCGCAGGGTATCAAAGTAGACGAGTCCAAGATTGAGGCCATCAAGCAATGGCCAACTTGTGATGCCCCCACTTCTCCCAACGGCGAACCATAGGGTATCGGCGGGACGCCTACCTAGTTCGCGCCAGGACTCAATACTTAAAATGAGAAAATAGATTCCACGCTAAAAGAAAGTTCATTTACTCTATGACAGCTTCAAAAGTTGCATAAACCAGTACATCAAGTCATACATATCACAAGTACCCGAAAGTAAACCATAGAAAAGCTGGTAACTATAACCACTACGACAAATATATACATCTTACTAGTTAACTTATAACAAGTACAATTCAACTATTCTATCTCCAAAAGTCTAATCACCTTCCCGAGCGATCCCCGCGTCGGCCCCCTGCTAAGAAAAACAAATGGAATGGGGTAAGCTATATGCTTAGTGAGTAATTAGGGGTAAAAATGGAAACTAACATCCAAATAAACAAGTAATCAGGATATTTCACATTAATAACAGAAAGGTAACAACACAATAGTAGGATACGGGTGGCTTCAAAGCCAATTCAATTCCCCGAGCTTGAACGCCTGTTGACACTCCGTCAACCAAAGTACTCATGGTCCGTAGACTCCACATAACTTTCCCCGTTCACCTTATCAACCCTCGCTGGCCAATCAACAGCACACAGCAGCTCGAGCGAAACAAAATAACTTAGTTTTCGTCAAAGCTTTACAAAGAACTAAATCCCAAGTTTAGCATGGAACTATCTTCGACCAAGTCCCAGCTAGCTTGAATAGTTCATCTACTGATGTGTGCACGGACCTTGGCCCACGCAATGGCCCAATCCGAGTTCCATTGGGCCCAGTCACATGTCCACGGGCCAAGCAATTCAGGGAATCACTCCAAGCCCTTGTACGGAATGTTCAAGACCAAGAAGGAGTTCATCGAGACATTGAAGGCTTAGAAGGTGATAACCCAGTTGTCTACACGATGATCCAAGCCCATGAAGAGAGCCCGTGAAGAGCCAAGTGGGCTATGGCCGATTAGGCCTTAGTGTTAGGAGTCTTAAGTTTAGATTAGTCCTTTTGTTAGCCATGGATTCGGCCCACCTTTGTCTAAGGATGGCCGAACCACTAGGCCTTCTTTATTGAGTCCATGGATCGGCCCACCTTGTCCAAGGAGTGGCCAACCATCTAGCTTTTCGATATTAGGGTTTAGGGTTTCATTAGTATTTGCCTATATAAAGGCTTGCTTTGTAAGGTTTAAGGAAGCCGTTTGATGATAATAAACTTGTTCTTGTTTCTCTTGGATGGAGAGTACAATTCCGTTACTTGCATTGGCAAGGGTTCTTGAGCAATCTCGTGATCGTCCTTGATTGTTCCACCGACCTATTCCCCTGGAGTATTCACCTTCATCGGAGTGTCGTCTACCACCTACGTCAAATCGTGTTGTCCGTTTGACTCTAGGTTCCGCAACCCAAGCGTTGGACAACTTCGCTAGATCCTTGGGCAAACGTGCTACGTGTCTCGAACCGTGGATCGAGGAACGTATCAGTTGGCTTCAGAGCTTTGGTGGAGGTATCTTCCGTTATATCCGTAGTTGTGTCTTAGTTTCATTAATTCCGCTGCCTTGTTTCAAAAAAAAAAAAAATTCTGGTCATTGTTTGTTGTTGAAGTCGAGTCCAAATCTGTCCGTTTGTGCCTGCCTTGTTAAAAAAAAAACAGAAAAAAAAAGTCACTGTTCATCGTACTGTTCACCGTCACTGTTCATCGTACTGTTCACCGTTTACTGTTCACCGTCACTGTTCACGGTACTGTACATCCGAACACAAAATCTTTTGGTGTGTTATCTCCTTTGTGTTGTGTCTAGTTTGTTGATAATTTCTGTCCACAACTTGTTTCTTGCGTTTGAGTCATTTGTTGCGTCAAAAAATTCTGTTCGTGTGTTTCCTTGCGTTGTAAATCATTCCGCTGTTTAGTACTTCGTTGTTGCGTCCAATTTCTGGTCAAAGTTGTGCCCAATCTGTCCGTGGGTGTTGTTTCGTGGTATAGAGTCGTTTGTTGCATCGAAATTTCTGGTCGTTGGTGTTCCAACATGGCTACCAAATTCTGTCCAAGTCGTTAGTCGAAGCAACAAGAAAATAAGGACGCGACGGCTAGGGCTCTTGGCGGCTAGGGTTTTGCTTGGCGGCTAGGGTTTCTTGGCGGCTAGGGTTTCCTGACGGCTAGGGTTTTGCTTGGCGGCTAGGGTTTCTTGGCGGCTAGGGTTTCCTTGTGGCGGCTAGGGTTCCCTTTGTGCAGCTAGGGTTTCGTTTGCACTAGGGTTTCATTTGCGCTAGGGTTTCTTTGCTTTCACTTGGACACTCTCCTATATTCTCTCCTACATTCTAGGAACACTCTCCTACATTTTAGGAACTCTCTCCTACATTTTAGGAATACTCACCTACATTCTCTCCTATATTTTAGGGCACTCTCCTACATCCTCTCCTACATTTTAGGAACACTCTTTTACATTCTCTCATCCATTTTTTTTGGAAACTTTCCTAAATTCTCTCATCCATTTTTAGGAAACTTTCCTAATTTTTTGGAAATTTTCCTAAATTCTCTCATCCAATTTTAGGAAATTTTCCTAAACTCTCTCATCCATTTTTTTTGGAAACTTTCCTAAATTCTCTCATCCACTTTTAGGAAATTTTCCTAAACTCTCTCATCCATTTTTTTGGATACTTTCCTAAATTCTCTCATCCACTTTTAGGAAATCTTCCTAAACTCTCCCATCCATTTTTAGGAAACTTGCCTAAAATTCTCTCATCCATTTTTAGGACCTTTCCTATATTCTCTCATCCACTTTAGGAACCTCTCCTATATTCTCTCATCCACTTTAGGAAACTCTCCTATATTTTCTCCTAGTTTTAGGAACACTTCCCTACACTTTCTCCTACATCTTCGTGATTACTCTTGAGGAAGAAGTTGGTGACAATTACTGGATTTTTACGGCATTTCTCAATTACTCGGTCCAACAAGTAAGGAATTTTGGTAAGCTTATTTGAGTGCTTTGAGTGATATACGAGTGAGGAGCACATACACGAGAGCTTGTGTGTTGTGAGGAAAATTCCTTTGCTCTACTAACCGTTTTGCAGGTCACATAGTCATGCCCACCGGAGTTGTATCTTGCTCATACAATCAAGAATTCGTGGAGGCCGAACCTTTCAAGAGGAGATGTCCCAAGCGAAGTACCTCCAGGTATAAACAAGATTGTGATGAGTATGAGAAGGAGCAAAGAAGTTTGCGCCGAACGTCTAAATCAAGGTCAACCTCAAGCAAACAAGTTTCATCTCCAAAGTGCCTTGACAATCAAGGCAAGGCGTTCGAGAACTCTCGAATTGAGGCAAAGCTCCGTGAGTCAAAGGATAAATTCCTAAGTCAGACTAAAGCATTGATTGATGATATGATGGAAAGACTTAGCCAAGTGCTGGATTCACACCTGGAGCAACTTAACCATGTGCCAACTGGTGGTAATAAAGGGAAAATTCATCCTAGTCCCTCGTTGATTGGAGAGCCAAATATGAATGAGTTACAACTGAGCTATGAACATGAGCTAGACAATGAAGATCAAACCTCATGTACAATGCGTGAGCAATGGTCTGAGAAGAATGGAGTGGAAAAAGACAAGAATAATTTGGCCTTAGTGAAGAGTAAAAAGGAGAAGTTGGCCGTGTTTACAAAGGCTGAAAGTGTGACCATTTTGTTTGCTAACCAGCTAACGTGTGTTTTGTTTAGTACCTCTTCTTTTGTGCAGGTTACACAAAGTCAAGTAGAGTTGGTCATGGCATGTTCCATTCCGAAGTCACTTGGACACTTTGCGAGTTTCCATGGAATTTGTCTCCTAGGAGCTAAATCTCGTTGGTATCAATCCATGGAACAACCTGCATTCAAACTTGTCCGCGCCATTGGAGGAGTCATTCGAGCCCATTATTTTGATGAGAAGTATTGTAAAGCTGTCCAAAATTTTCCCACAACGACTAAAGAGTTGCAACCTGATTTCATGCTTGTTCCAGCTACGTGTTGCGCGAATGCACGTGATTCGTATGGGGTAGACTTCACTTCATTCCTGCCGCTTATGTTGGGTGATGTCCGCAAGGGTGTCAATCAAGATCCGAGTGCTGTTCTTACCTCACTGGTTCGTGTTTCTATGGATGTGCAACACGGGTGGCTCAGTGTCCCGCCTCTAGAGTGGCAAGTTGCGCCGATTCAGTGCCTAGGGCTGAATTACACCACCTTGCACAACCAGGTTCGAGGCTTTTCTAGTTTCAATGAACATTGTTATGAAGTGCATGTGAATGTCCGGGTGCGAAGGCTAATTGCGAGCTTTGGGTAGCAACCTGGAACGTTCACAAGCCTTATACACGTTCCTTCCTACCTTGGAGAATGTCCTTGTTTGAGAACCCCTTGAAGCTGACTAAGAGACATGTGCACCAAATTATCTTAATCATAACATATGCAAGTATCCTTCAATCTAAGAGGGCCAATATGTGGTGACTTGGGTGTCACACTACCCACTCTCATTAGTATCATTCATCTCCATCCAGATTTGAGGACAAATCCTTCTCAAGAGGAGGGGACTGATGTGTGCACGGACCTTGGCCCACGCAATGGCCCAATCCGAGTTCCATTGGGCCCAGTCACATGTCCACGGGCCAAGCAATTCAGGGAATCACTCCAAGCCCTTGTACGGAATGTTCAAGACCAAGAAGGAGTTCATCGAGACATTGAAGGCTTAGAAGGTGATAACCCAGTTGTCTACACGATGATCCAAGCCCATGAAGAAAGCCCGTGAAGAGCCAAGTGGGCTATGGCCGATTAGGCCTTAGTGTTAGGAGTCTTAAGTTTAGATTAGTCCTTTTGTTAGCCATGGATTCGGCCCACCTTTGTCTAAGGATGGCCGAACCACTAGGCCTTCTTTATTGAGTCCATGGATCGGCCCACCTTGTCCAAGGAGTGGCCAACCATCTAGCTTTTCGATATTAGGGTTTAGGGTTTCATTAGTATTTGCCTATATAAAGGCTTGCTTTGTAAGGTTTAAGGAAGCCGTTTGATGATAATAAACTTGTTCTTGTTTCTCTTAGATGGAGAGTACAATTCCGTTACTTGCATTGGCAAGGGTTCTTGAGCAATCTCGTGATCGTCCTTGATTGTTCCACCGACCTATTCCCCTGGAGTATTCACCTTCATCGGAGTGTCGTCTACCACCTACGTCAAATCGTGTTGTCCGTTTGACTCTAGGTTCCGCAACCCAAGCGTTGGACAACTTCGCTAGATCCTTGGGCAAACGTGCTACGTGTCTCGAACCGTGGATCGAGGAACGTATCAGTTGGCTTCAGAGCTTTGGTGGAGGTATCTTCCGTTATATCCGTAGTTGTGTCTTAGTTTCATTAATTCCGCTGCCTTGTTTCAAAAAAAAAAAAAATTCTGGTCATTGTTTGTTGTTGAAGTCGAGTCCAAATCTGTCCGTTTGTGCCTGCCTTGTTAAAAAAAAAACAGAAAAAAAAAGTCACTGTTCATCGTACTGTTCACCGTCACTGTTCATCGTACTGTTCACCGTTTACTGTTCACCGTCACTGTTCACCGTCACTGTTCACGGTACTGTACATCCGAACACAAAATCTTTTGGTGTGTTATCTCCTTTGTGTTGTGTCTAGTTTGTTGATAATTTCTGTCCACAACTTGTTTCTTGCGTTTGAGTCATTTGTTGCGTCAAAAAATTCTGTTCGTGTGTTTCCTTGCGTTGTAAATCATTCCGCTGTTTAGTACTTCGTTGTTGCGTCCAATTTCTGGTCAAAGTTGTGCCCAATCTGTCCGTGGGTGTTGTTTCGTGGTATAGAGTCGTTTGTTGCATCGAAATTTCTGGTCGTTGGTGTTCCAACATGGCTACCAAATTCTGTCCAAGTCGTTAGTCGAAGCAACAAGAAAATAAGGACGCGACGGCTAGGGCTCTTGGCGGCTAGGGTTTTGCTTGGCGGCTAGGGTTTCTTGGCGGCTAGGGTTTCCTGACGGCTAGGGTTTTGCTTGGCGGCTAGGGTTTCTTGGCGGCTAGGGTTTCCTTGTGGCGGCTAGGGTTCCCTTTGTGCAGCTAGGGTTTCGTTTGCACTAGGGTTTCATTTGCGCTAGGGTTTCTTTGCTTTCACTTGGACACTCTCCTATATTCTCTCCTACATTCTAGGAACACTCTCCTACATTTTAGGAACTCTCTCCTACATTTTAGGAATACTCACCTACATTCTCTCCTATATTTTAGGGCACTCTCCTACATCCTCTCCTACATTTTAGGAACACTCTTTTACATTCTCTCATCCATTTTTTTTGGAAACTTTCCTAAATTCTCTCATCCATTTTTAGGAAACTTTCCTAATTTTTTGGAAATTTTCCTAAATTCTCTCATCCAATTTTAGGAAATTTTCCTAAACTCTCTCATCCATTTTTTTTGGAAACTTTCCTAAATTCTCTCATCCACTTTTAGGAAATTTTCCTAAACTCTCTCATCCATTTTTTTGGATACTTTCCTAAATTCTCTCATCCACTTTTAGGAAATCTTCCTAAACTCTCCCATCCATTTTTAGGAAACTTGCCTAAAATTCTCTCATCCATTTTTAGGACCTTTCCTATATTCTCTCATCCACTTTAGGAACCTCTCCTATATTCTCTCATCCACTTTAGGAAACTCTCCTATATTTTCTCCTAGTTTTAGGAACACTTCCCTACACTTTCTCCTACATCTTCGTGATTACTCTTGAGGAAGAAGTTGGTGACAATTACTGGATTTTTACGGCATTTCTCAATTACTCGGTCCAACAAGTAAGGAATTTTGGTAAGCTTATTTGAGTGCTTTGAGTGATATACGAGTGAGGAGCACATACACGAGAGCTTGTGTGTTGTGAGGAAAATTCCTTTGCTCTACTAACCGTTTTGCAGGTCACATAGTCATGCCCACCGGAGTTGTATCTTGCTCATACAATCAAGAATTCGTGGAGGCCGAACCTTTCAAGAGGAGATGTCCCAAGCGAAGTACCTCCAGGTATAAACAAGATTGTGATGAGTATGAGAAGGAGCAAAGAAGTTTGCGCCGAACGTCTAAATCAAGGTCAACCTCAAGCAAACAAGTTTCATCTCCAAAGTGCCTTGACAATCAAGGCAAGGCGTTCGAGAACTCTCGAATTGAGGCAAAGCTCCGTGAGTCAAAGGATAAATTCCTAAGTCAGACTAAAGCATTGATTGATGATATGATGGAAAGACTTAGCCAAGTGCTGGATTCACACCTGGAGCAACTTAACCATGTGCCAACTGGTGGTAATAAAGGGAAAATTCATCCTAGTCCCTCGTTGATTGGAGAGCCAAATATGAATGAGTTACAACTGAGCCATGAACATGAGCTAGACAATGAAGATCAAACCTCATGTACAATGCGTGAGCAATGGTCTGAGAAGAATGGAGTGGAAAAAGACAAGAATAATTTGGCCTTAGTGAAGAGTAAAAAGGAGAAGTTGGCCGTGTTTACAAAGGCTGAAAGTGTGACCATTTTGTTTGCTAACCAGCTAACGTGTGTTTTGTTTAGTACCTCTTCTTTTGTGCAGGTTACACAAAGTCAAGTAGAGTTGGTCATGGCATGTTCCATTCCGAAGTCACTTGGACACTTTGCGAGTTTCCATGGAATTTGTCTCCTAGGAGCTAAATCTCGTTGGTATCAATCCATGGAACAACCTGCATTCAAACTTGTCCGCGCCATTGGAGGAGTCATTCGAGCCCATTATTTTGATGAGAAGTATTGTAAAGCTGTCCAAAATTTTCCCACAACGACTAAAGAGTTGCAACCTGATTTCATGCTTGTTCCAGCTACGTGTTGCGCGAATGCACGTGATTCGTATGGGGTAGACTTCACTTCATTCCTGCCGCTTATGTTGGGTGATGTCCGCAAGGGTGTCAATCAAGATCCGAGTGCTGTTCTTACCTCACTGGTTCGTGTTTCTATGGATGTGCAACACGGGTGGCTCAGTGTCCCGCCTCTAGAGTGGCAAGTTGCGCCGATTCAGTGCCTAGGGCTGAATTACACCACCTTGCACAACCAGGTTCGAGGCTTTTCTAGTTTCAATGAACATTGTTATGAAGTGCATGTGAATGTCCGGGTGCGAAGGCTAATTAGCGAGCTTTGGGTAGCAACCTGGAACGTTCACAAGCCTTATACACGTTCCTTCCTACCTTGGAGAATGTCCTTGTTTGAGAACCCCTTGAAGCTGACTAAGAGACATGTGCACCAAATTATCTTAATCATAACATATGCAAGTATCCTTCAATCTAAGAGGGCCAATATGTGGAGACTTGGGTGTCACACTACCCACTCTCATTAGTATCATTCATCTCCATCCAGATTTGAGGACAAATCCTTCTCAAAAGGAGGGGACTGATGTGTGCACGGACCTTGGCCCACGCAATGGCCCAATCCGAGTTCCATTGGGCCCAGTCACATGTCCACGGGCCAAGCAATTCAGGGAATCACTCCAAGCCCTTGTACGGAATGTTCAAGACCAAGAAGGAGTTCATCGAGACATTGAAGGCTTAGAAGGTGATAACCCAGTTGTCTACACGATGATCCAAGCCCATGAAGAGAGCCCGTGAAGAGCCAAGTGGGCTATGGCCGATTAGGCCTTAGTGTTAGGAGTCTTAAGTTTAGATTAGTCCTTTTGTTAGCCATGGATTCGGCCCACCTTTGTCTAAGGATGGCCGAACCACTAGGCCTTCTTTATTGAGTCCATGGATCGGCCCACCTTGTCCAAGGAGTGGCCAACCATCTAGCTTTTCGATATTAGGGTTTAGGGTTTCATTAGTATTTGCCTATATAAAGGCTTGCTTTGTAAGGTTTAAGGAAGCCGTTTGATGATAATAAACTTGTTCTTGTTTCTCTTAGATGGAGAGTACAATTCCGTTACTTGCATTGGCAAGGGTTCTTGAGCAATCTCGTGATCGTCCTTGATTGTTCCACCGACCTATTCCCCTGGAGTATTCACCTTCATCGGAGTGTCGTCTACCACCTACGTCAAATCGTGTTGTCCGTTTGACTCTAGGTTCCGCAACCCAAGCGTTGGACAACTTCGCTAGATCCTTGGGCAAACGTGCTACGTGTCTCGAACCGTGGATCGAGGAACGTATCAGTTGGCTTCAGAGCTTTGGTGGAGGTATCTTCCGTTATATCCGTAGTTGTGTCTTAGTTTCATTAATTCCGCTGCCTTGTTTCAAAAAAAAAAAAATTCTGGTCATTGTTTGTTGTTGAAGTCGAGTCCAAATCTGTCCGTTTGTGCCTGCCTTGTTAAAAAAAAAACAGAAAAAAAAAGTCACTGTTCATCGTACTGTTCACCGTCACTGTTCATCGTACTGTTCACCGTTTACTGTTCACCGTCACTGTTCACCGTCACTGTTCACGGTACTGTACATCCGAACACAAAATCTTTTGGTGTGTTATCTCCTTTGTGTTGTGTCTAGTTTGTTGATAATTTCTGTCCACAACTTGTTTCTTGCGTTTGAGTCATTTGTTGCGTCAAAAAATTCTGTTCGTGTGTTTCCTTGCGTTGTAAATCATTCCGCTGTTTAGTACTTCGTTGTTGCGTCCAATTTCTGGTCAAAGTTGTGCCCAATCTGTCCGTGGGTGTTGTTTCGTGGTATAGAGTCGTTTGTTGCATCGAAATTTCTGGTCGTTGGTGTTCCAACATGGCTACCAAATTCTGTCCAAGTCGTTAGTCGAAGCAACAAGAAAATAAGGACGCGACGGCTAGGGCTCTTGGCGGCTAGGGTTTTGCTTGGCGGCTAGGGTTTCTTGGCGGCTAGGGTTTCCTGACGGCTAGGGTTTTGCTTGGCGGCTAGGGTTTCTTGGCGGCTAGGGTTTCCTTGTGGCGGCTAGGGTTCCCTTTGTGCAGCTAGGGTTTCGTTTGCACTAGGGTTTCATTTGCGCTAGGGTTTCTTTGCTTTCACTTGGACACTCTCCTATATTCTCTCCTACATTCTAGGAACACTCTCCTACATTTTAGGAACTCTCTCCTACATTTTAGGAATACTCACCTACATTCTCTCCTATATTTTAGGGCACTCTCCTACATCCTCTCCTACATTTTAGGAACACTCTTTTACATTCTCTCATCCATTTTTTTTGGAAACTTTCCTAAATTCTCTCATCCATTTTTAGGAAACTTTCCTAATTTTTTGGAAATTTTCCTAAATTCTCTCATCCAATTTTAGGAAATTTTCCTAAACTCTCTCATCCATTTTTTTTGGAAACTTTCCTAAATTCTCTCATCCACTTTTAGGAAATTTTCCTAAACTCTCTCATCCATTTTTTTGGATACTTTCCTAAATTCTCTCATCCACTTTTAGGAAATCTTCCTAAACTCTCCCATCCATTTTTAGGAAACTTGCCTAAAATTCTCTCATCCATTTTTAGGACCTTTCCTATATTCTCTCATCCACTTTAGGAACCTCTCCTATATTCTCTCATCCACTTTAGGAAACTCTCCTATATTTTCTCCTAGTTTTAGGAACACTTCCCTACACTTTCTCCTACATCTTCGTGATTACTCTTGAGGAAGAAGTTGGTGACAATTACTGGATTTTTACGGCATTTCTCAATTACTCGGTCCAACAAGTAAGGAATTTTGGTAAGCTTATTTGAGTGCTTTGAGTGATATACGAGTGAGGAGCACATACACGAGAGCTTGTGTGTTGTGAGGAAAATTCCTTTGCTCTACTAACCGTTTTGCAGGTCACATAGTCATGCCCACCGGAGTTGTATCTTGCTCATACAATCAAGAATTCGTGGAGGCCGAACCTTTCAAGAGGAGATGTCCCAAGCGAAGTACCTCCAGGTATAAACAAGATTGTGATGAGTATGAGAAGGAGCAAAGAAGTTTGCGCCGAACGTCTAAATCAAGGTCAACCTCAAGCAAACAAGTTTCATCTCCAAAGTGCCTTGACAATCAAGGCAAGGCGTTCGAGAACTCTCGAATTGAGGCAAAGCTCCGTGAGTCAAAGGATAAATTCCTAAGTCAGACTAAAGCATTGATTGATGATATGATGGAAAGACTTAGCCAAGTGCTGGATTCACACCTGGAGCAACTTAACCATGTGCCAACTGGTGGTAATAAAGGGAAAATTCATCCTAGTCCCTCGTTGATTGGAGAGCCAAATATGAATGAGTTACAACTGAGCCATGAACATGAGCTAGACAATGAAGATCAAACCTCATGTACAATGCGTGAGCAATGGTCTGAGAAGAATGGAGTGGAAAAAGACAAGAATAATTTGGCCTTAGTGAAGAGTAAAAAGGAGAAGTTGGCCGTGTTTACAAAGGCTGAAAGTGTGACCATTTTGTTTGCTAACCAGCTAACATGTGTTTTGTTTAGTACCTCTTCTTTTGTGCAGGTTACACAAAGTCAAGTAGAGTTGGTCATGGCATGTTCCATTCCGAAGTCACTTGGACACTTTGCAAGTTTCCATGGAATTTGTCTCCTAGGAGCTAAATCTCGTTGGTATCAATCCATGGAACAACCTGCATTCAAACTTGTCCGCGCCATTGGAGGAGTCATTCGAGCCCATTATTTTGATGAGAAGTATTGTAAAGCTGTCCAAAATTTTCCCACAACGACTAAAGAGTTGCAACCTGATTTCATGCTTGTTCCAGCTACGTGTTGCGCGAATGCACGTGATTCGTATGGGGTAGACTTCACTTCATTCCTGCCGCTTATGTTGGGTGATGTCCGCAAGGGTGTCAATCAAGATCCGAGTGCTGTTCTTACCTCACTGGTTCGTGTTTCTATGGATGTGCAACACGGGTGGCTCAGTGTCCCGCCTCTAGAGTGGCAAGTTGCGCCGATTCAGTGCCTAGGGCTGAATTACACCACCTTGCACAACCAGGTTCGAGGCTTTTCTAGTTTCAATGAACATTGTTATGAAGTGCATGTGAATGTCCGGGTGCGAAGGCTAATTGCGAGCTTTGGGTAGCAACCTGGAACGTTCACAAGCCTTATACACGTTCCTTCCTACCTTGGAGAATGTCCTTGTTTGAGAACCCCTTGAAGCTGACTAAGAGACATGTGCACCAAATTATCTTAATCATAACATATGCAAGTATCCTTCAATCTAAGAGGGCCAATATGTGGAGACTTGGGTGTCACACTACCCACTCTCATTAGTATCATTCATCTCCATCCAGATTTGAGGACAAATCCTTCTCAAGAGGAGGGGACTGATGTGTGCACGGACCTTGGCCCACGCAATGGCCCAATCCGAGTTCCATTGGGCCCAGTCACATGTCCACGGGCCAAGCAATTCAGGGAATCACTCCAAGCCCTTGTACGGAATGTTCAAGACCAAGAAGGAGTTCATCGAGACATTGAAGGCTTAGAAGGTGATAACCCAGTTGTCTACACGATGATCCAAGCCCATGAAGAAAGCCCGTGAAGAGCCAAGTGGGCTATGGCCGATTAGGCCTTAGTGTTAGGAGTCTTAAGTTTAGATTAGTCCTTTTGTTAGCCATGGATTCGGCCCACCTTTGTCTAAGGATGGCCGAACCACTAGGCCTTCTTTATTGAGTCCATGGATCGGCCCACCTTGTCCAAGGAGTGGCCAACCATCTAGCTTTTCGATATTAGGGTTTAGGGTTTCATTAGTATTTGCCTATATAAAGGCTTGCTTTGTAAGGTTTAAGGAAGCCGTTTGATGATAATAAACTTGTTCTTGTTTCTCTTAGATGGAGAGTACAATTCCGTTACTTGCATTGGCAAGGGTTCTTGAGCAATCTCGTGATCGTCCTTGATTGTTCCACCGACCTATTCCCCTGGAGTATTCACCTTCATCGGAGTGTCGTCTACCACCTACGTCAAATCGTGTTGTCCGTTTGACTCTAGGTTCCGCAACCCAAGCGTTGGACAACTTCGCTAGATCCTTGGGCAAACGTGCTACATGTCTCGAACCGTGGATCGAGGAACGTATCATCTACCCTTGGAACCGGGTTGGAACCAAGCCCTGAGATATTCAATCTCTCAATAGATGATATCTCTCAGCAAAGTACACAACAAAGTATTTACCCCAACAGCACACAGCAAAAAGGGGTTTAGTTCAAGTCATGTAATCGCCTCCATCAGTACACAGCAAAAGGGTGATACTCAAGTCATGTAATCACCCCCATCAGCACACAGCAAAAGGGTGATACTCAAGTCATGCAATCACCCTCATCAGCACACAGCAAAAGGGTGATACTCAACATAAGGCATGTATTCTCACATGGAAAATCAAAACAAAGGATGGGCTTAGGTCGAGTGAGATAAAGTACACCCTCGCCTAAGTACCCATTTAACATATACAAAGCACTTTAACAATTCCACATTAATAACAATCCAATTACACACTTGATAAAGCTTGGCATGAAAAACGATACAATTCACTGAGCTTGACCGTCACCATCAAAAGCCTCACAATCTGTATTGACAGTTATATACACACATAAGTGAAACGGCCATACAATAACAGTTTATAACGTAAACGGTTGAAAACGGTCAAAAATAATAAAAAAACGGTCAACAATGACGTTGAGGCCAAAAGAATGTCGAAATTGGGCGAAACGGCAGGAATGGTAACAAAATAACAAAAATAATCCTAAACGGTCCAAAATGGCAAAAACGGTTGAGAAATGCACGTGCACGTGGATGGAAATGAAAATAGTACAAAATGAGTTACACGATTTTTGACCATAACTGGAGCTGTGGTTATCGAATCAAAATGTACTAGGTAGTGTCTCGAAACTTAAACAAAAGGTTACAACTTCCATGAAGACACCTCGACCCAGTTTTTAGTATATTCAAGTCACATTTGCAAAATACAGAACTAGAACTCCAAAGGCTAGGTTAGTCCTCTAGTGAAACTTTGGCGGCATGTCCCTTGTGTTTACCTAGTTTCCAGTCATTTATGGCTTCAATATTTTCCTCAAACAGTCCCAAAGTCACACATAAAATAACCTCATTTCAATAGCCGTTCAATAGGCTCAAAGTCATTCAAATACAAAATTAAACTAGGTACATGTCCGGAAATGAAATGTAAGGCATAAATCAAAAGACAGATTTGCCGTCACCTAGTATAACAAGCACAACCGAAGCTATGCTTATCGGATTGGGGTGAAATTTATACTATTTTGAACCTAAGGCAAAGAGCTACAACTTTGATGAAGACCACTCAGTCCAGTTCGTAGTGTAGCTAGGTCAAAATGTCAAATTATAGAACCAGAATTTCACACTCGGGCTAGTTAACCGCACTATACATAAACGACAATAACTCAGGTTACCGAAGTCCAATTAAGGCATGTTTAGTGCCGTTGGAAAGATAAGACATAGAACTAAAACTTCTATGTTTAGGCTAAAGACTGGTTTGATACGGATCAAGGTGAAAAATGCATCCAATGTGAGGCAATATCAAAACTGTCTGCTAGACTCTACCTAGGCAGTCTCAGGGTATTTTTGTTTTTTCACAAGCTACATTGCTCCGATTGAGCTGAAAGTTTTCATGCATCTATAAAACATCATTATATACAACCTTTATGTTTTAGACTAAGCCTAATTTGGCTCCTAACATGATGAACTAAAACCGGGTAGAACCGAAGCTACAATTTCCAAAAATCTGGAATTTTGTTATATTCAAGCTATAAGTCACATTTTTACCTTAAAACCACCACTACTTCCTCCTTTACAAGATTATATATCATATAACACCTAACCAAAAGGAATTATAAGTAAATCAATCAAAACCCTAATTTAAAATTCATCACTCCAATCATCAAAACCACTTGAAATAGGCATCACAAGCACAATTCTAAACTTAATACCCAACTTAATCATGAGTAATGGATAAAGAAAGGGTGATCAGCCATTATATCTCAAGACAAGAGCTTGCAAGAGTGATCCTCCACTTTTCCTTGAAATTTTTGGTTCCTTAAGCTTCCCAAGCTTCCAAACTAGTGATTAATCGGTTTAGTTTTTCTGGTTTTCACTCAAATGGTTCAAACTCAAGATGGATTGAAGTTGTTTCTCTTGCTCTCTCTCTCTTCCTTAAGCTCGACCAAACCAGGGAAAAATGGTGAAGAAATGGAGCTAATGTGAAGATAAGAAGCAAAGAAAATTGGCTTGGTCAAAGATCTTGGATTGGTGCCACTTGTCACAACCAATTTGCATCTCACTTTTGTTTTTCTTTTCTCTCCTTTTTGAGTCAATAATTTCGGCTGCCATAAGGGGTATTTTGGGGCTGATATTAATCACTTAATAGCAAGGAGATTAAGGTAATAAAGTAGTGTTCAAGTGGTGCACTCACTCGGTAACAAACGGTACCCGTCGGTTCAACCCGTTTTTTCTTAAATCGCGTATACTAAGGTTTGAACTTATAATTCACTCACTTATTATTACCACTTCTAATCACACATTATTTTTCATCTAAAACTCACTCTAAATCATCAAATTTAGTACACACCCCGTACCGAAAAGTCACACTACGAAAAAACGTGAAAACCCTAATTCGCTCTAACTTGAAAACGGACAACGAAAACCCTTACTTCTATATTCATTTACACTTATTGTGGGGTGATTGGGTAGTGAGGTTATTATAAAGTAATAATTTCCAAATAAAAGGAATTTTAAGAAAATGTGCGGGATTTTACAATTCCATTAAAAGTAGGGTTTCGATTAAAACATGAGAGATTTAAGAAAACCAATAGTTACAAGTAAACTAGGGTGTTTTTGGATCAGAATTTAGGGTTTCCCTTTTTTTTTACAAAGCAATGTCTTAAATAAAGAAATTGTAATATCCGTTTTGAGATTAAGCAACAAGAGTATCCTAAAAGTTGGGGTATCACACAACTCCTACATCCATCCCTGAGGTGCGCAGCTTTCTTGGATTGGCGGGCTTCTACCAGCGCTTTGTCAAGGATTTCAGCACCATTTCCGCCCCAATGTCCGCCGTGACCAAGAAGAATGACAAGTTCCATTGGGGGGAAACCCAAGAACAAGCATTTCTTACCCTCAAAAACAAACTCACACATGCACCTATTTTAGCATTACCAAATTTTAACAAGACTTTTGAAATCGAATGTGATGCTTTTGGTGTAGGTATTGGCGCAGTCCTCATACAAGACAAAAGGCCTTGTGCCTTCTTTAGCGAAAACCTGGGAGGAGCTGCCTTAAACTACCCCACGTATGACAAGGAGTTGTATGCACTGGTAAGGGCCTTGGAGACCTGGCAACACTATCTTCGCCCTCGGGAGTTCGTGATACACACTGATCACGAGTCACTGAAGTTTCTCAAGAGGCAACGTAAGTTGAGCAAGAGACATGCCAAATGGGTAAGCTTCATTGATGCCTTCTCCTATGTGATTAAGTACAAGACTGGCAAAACGAATGTGGTAGCTGATGCCTTATCATGTAGACATTCCTTGCTTGTCTTCCTTGATACTAAGTTATTAGGGTTTGAGATGATTAGGGAGCTCTACACACATGATCATGACTTTGGTGACATATATGCTGCGTGTGTTAAGAACCCACATGGAAAGTACTTTTTGCATGATGGATTTCTATTTGATGTGGATAAACTGTGTGTGCCTAATTCTTCCGTCCGTGATCTTTTGGTTAGGGAGGCACATAGTGGTGGTCTCATGGGACACTTTGGCATGGTTAAGACTCTAGCCATATTACAAGAGCATTTTTACTGGCCTCACATGCATCGAGATGTTGAGCGCATGGTTGGTAGATGTGTCACTTGTCATAAAGCGAAGTCTAAAACAAATCCGTATGGCTTGTATACTCTATTGCCTATTCCCCACTATCCTTGGGTAGACTTGTTCATAGACTTTGTCTTAGGACTCCCTAGGTCACCTAGGGGTAATGACTCCATCTTTGTAGTAGTTGATAGATTCTCTAAGATGGCTCATTTTATCCCCTGTCACAAAACTGATGATGCATCTCATATTGCTAATTTGTTCTTCAAAAAAATTGTCCGCTTGCATTGTATGCCTAGGACCATTATTAGTGATAGAGATGTAAAATTTCTGAGTTACTTTTGGAAGATTTTGTGGTCGAAACTTGGCACTAGGCTATTATTCTCCACCACCAGTCACCCACAAAGCGATGGACAAACTGAAGTTGTCAATCGCACACTTGGTACTCTACTTCCGGCCTTGATTAAAAAGAATCTTAGATCTTGGGAAGAGTATTTGCCTCATGTTGAATTTGCTTACAATCGAACTGTTCACAACACAGTACTCACCTTTTGAGATTGTTTATGGCCTTAATCCCTTGACCTCTCTTGATTTGGTACCCTTACCTTCCTCTGAGCACACAAGCTTAGATGGGAAAAAGAAAGCTGATTTTGTGCGCAGGTTACATGAAGCCGTTTGGACGAACATTGAGAAGCATACTCAGTCATACATCCAGCAAGCCAACAAGCATCGTCGTAAGATGATCTTTGAATCTGGAGATTGGGTTTGGCTACACCTGAGGAAAGAGAGATTTCCTAAGCAGCGTCAAGGCAATTGTCCCCACGGGGTGACGGACCTTTTCGCGTACTCCAAAGAGCAATGACAACGCCTACAAATTGGAGCTACCTGGGGAGTACAATGTGAGTACGACCTTCAATGTCGCGGACCTGAGCCCATTTCTTAACGAGGAGGATCCAGATTTGAGGGCAAATCCTTTTCAAGAGGAGGGGACTGATGTGTGCACAGATCTCAGCCCATGTAGTGACCCAGTTCGAGTTCCATTGGGCCCAGTCACATGTGCACGAGCCAAGCTCTTCAAAGAATCTTTCCAAACCCTTGTTCGAATTGTCCAAGACCAACATGGAGTCCATAGAGATACTGAGGGTTTGAAAAGAGACAATCAAGTAATCTACACCTTGATCCAAGCCCATGAAGAACCAAGTGGGCCTCCACGTGAGTTGGCCAAGTAGGGCCTTAGTCCTTAATCCTTACTAGATTAGGTTAGTTATTTTTTTTAGAAGAACATGGGCCGGCCCATCTTGTCCACCAAGATGGCCGAATTACCTTTCCCTATTCCCCTTAGGGTTTTAGTAACCTCTAGCCTATAAAAAGGCTTGCTTTGTAAGGGTTTTGATACAAGTTTGATGAATAAAGTTTTCTTTTACTTTCGATTCTTCCTCCAAGAGAGAGCTTCGAGCCTTTTTACTTGCTTAGGCAAGGGTTGTTGAGCAATCTTGCGTCTTGCCCTTGATTGTTCTACCGACCTATCCATTGGAGTAATCACCTTCATTGGAGTCGTCGTTCTACTGCCTACAATCAAGTCGTGTCGTCCGTTTGATTCTAGGTTCTGCAATCCAAGCGTTGGACTACCTCGCTAGATTCTTAGAGGTCTCAACCCTGACCTCCAAGAAGCCTTGGAGCTCCAACATTACTTGGACATGCATGATCTTCTTGAATTAGCCATCAAGGTCGAGAGGGGGAAAGAATTGAGGCGAGAGACCCATACCTTCCAAACTTCCAACTCGACTTCATGGAGGGGGAAACCGACCACGGAGAACAGCCCACGAAGCTGGAAATTTAGCTACACCAACTTCTTCTAGCTGAATTCAAGGTAATGCTCCTAACCAAAATTTCCAATTTATCCCTAACAAAGTTGTTGATGCATCCAGGTCCACTTCTAAGATACCTCATGACACTCCTAAAACTAGAAGTAGGGATATCAAGTGCTTCAAGTGCCAAGGGTTTAGGCATATTTAGTCTCAATGTCCAAACCAAAGAGTCATGTTAGTCACTTACAATGGAGAGATCGTGTACAATGACGACGATTGTGAGGATATGCCTGGATTAATCAAGGGCGATTGCTTGGAAGATGACTCGACTAAGGAAGAATGCTCTCTTACTCAAGGGGAAATCGGCTGTTTGGTGGCACGACGAGTGCTAACCGCCCGAGTCAAGGAGGACGAGCAATTGCAAAGGGAAAACTTATTTTACACTCATTGTAAAGTAAGTGATAAAGTGTGTAGCCTCATCATTGACGCTGGGAGTTGCACCAATGTGGCAAGCTTACTAATGGTTGAAATCTTGGGCCTTCCTACCACTAGACATCCACATCTATACTGCCTCCAATGGCTAAGTGAAGAAGGTGAGGTACGTGTTCCTTTTTCAATTGGCAACTACATTGATGAAATTGTGTGCGATATTAGTCCTATGCATGTGACACATGTCATTTTAGGAATGTGAGGACTTGTAAATTCCTTATATATTTCTTGAAAATTCCCTTTTATTTGAAAATTATTTGGCAATTATTATTCTATACTATCCTACTACTCAATCACCTTAGAAAAGTGCCAATGATCATAGGAAATTAGGGTTTTCTTTTCGATTTCAATTCGAAGTGAAATAGGATTTTTCGGGTATCCGTAGTGTAATTATCCGGTACGGAGTAAGGATCAAATTTGGTGCTTAAGAGTGACTTTTAGGTGAGAAATAATATGTGATTAGAAGCAATGATAAAAAGTTAATGAATAGCAGGTAAAAATCCTAGTACGTGTGATTTAAAGAAAAACGGTGTGAACCGACGTGTACCGTGCACTACCGATTGAACACACCACTTGATCACCACTTTCTTACCATATAAGCTCATTAATATTTGAGCAAAATATCCCCTCATTCTCAGCTAGCTTTGGCCGAAAATGTTGACCAAAGTTGCAAGGAAAAGAAAACAAAATGAATGGAATTTGGTGATGCCATTTGTTGGCCATCTAGGGCCTTGACCAAGACCAAATTGTCTTGCCTTCTTATCACCATTTAGCTTCCTTTCTTCATCATTTTCTGCTTGCTTTGGCCGAGAGAGAGGGAGAGAAAAACCAAGGGAGAGCTACACCAATCCATCTAGAGTTTGAGTCACCTAAGTGAGGAAACAAGAAACTAATCCGATTAAAACTTTCTTTGAGTGTTTAGCTAGTGGTGTGTTGGTGAAATTTTGGGAGGAAAAGCTAGGGCTGCTCTTGGTAGTAACTTTAGTAAGGTAATAATGCTGATTTATCATTTCTTACTCTTAATCTTGCTTAACTTGGCATAGCACCTTAAGTTTGTGGTGGATGATAGCTATTATAATGATTGGGATGGATATAGTGTATGTTCTTGAGTTACATGAATTAGGGTTTGAAGGATTTTCTGCCTATACTTGCTGTATCGATATTATATGTTGTATCTAAGCTTATATAAGAGGTTTTGGTAGTGATTGAAGCAAGAAATGAAGAAAGTTTCCTTTGAAACCGTAAAATTTCAGATTTTTGGAAAATTGTAGCTCAATTCTGTCCGGTTCCAGTTCGTGATGTTAGAAGCGAATTAGGCTTAGTAATAAACATGAAAGTTGTAGAGAATGATGTTTTATAGTTGCCTACAAAATTTCAGCCCAATCGGAGCGACGTAGCCTGTGAAAAGACCAAAATGCCCTCACTTCCCTAGTGATGTGGGCATGAACCAGAGCCCAGTCCGAGCCCCATTGGGGCCTGTCACACGTGCACGGCCAAGCTCTTCAAAGAATCCCTCCAAGCCCTTATTCGAGTTGTCCAAGATCAACATGGAGCCCATAGAGATATTGCAGGCTTGGAAAGAGTCAATCAAGCAACTTACAATTTGATCCAAACCCATGAAGAATCCAGTGGGCCTCTTTGTGAGTCGGCCGAGTAGGGCCTTAGTCATTGTTATTTATTTAGTTGGACTAGTTGCTTAGTAGAAGGCATGGGCCGGCCCATCTTGAAGACAAGCTGGCCGACTTTGTCCTTAGGGTTTCTTTAGGGTTTCTTGTTATCTTTAGCCTATAAATAGGCTAGCTTTGTAAGGTTAAAGACACAAGTTTTATGAATAAAATTCTTAGTACTTTCATTTTCTTTCTAGAGAATTCGAGCCTTTAACTTGCTTTGGCAAGGGTTATTGAGCAATCTTGCGTCTTGTCCTTGATTGTTCATCCGACCTATTCCCCTGGAGTATTCACCTTCATCGGAGTATCGTCTACCACCTAAGTCAAATCGTGTCGTCCGTTTGACTCTAGGTTCGGCAAACCAAGCGTTGGACAATCTCGCTAGATCCTTGGGCAAACGTGCTACGTGTCTCGAACGCGTTGATCGAGGAACGTATCACCTAGGATGCATCCAGTGATCCGTTTTAGACAGTTCATCCAATTGACCTTGTCTATTCACTATGATCCGTGTTGATTTAGCCATTTTCCAAAACATGAAAGTTTTAGTACTTTGTCTTAGTTTTTCAACGCCTCCAAGAACGCCTTAAAAGGACTTTGGTAGCCTGAGATATGGCCATTTGAAGGTAGTACAATTAATTAGCCAATTAGTTGGAATTAGGTTCTGTGAATTGGGAATTTGACTAGGTTATACTGGAATTTGGACTAAGTGGTCTTCACCAAAGTTGTAGCCCTTTGTTTTAGCTTCGAAACGGTATAAGTTGTACCTCAATCCAATAAGCGTAGCTTTGGTTGTGTCCGTTACGCAAAATCATGTCAAATCTATCTTTTGCTAAACCTCATTTCCGCACTTGTTGTTCGCTTGATTTTTGTCCTTGTATTGTCTTGAGCCTATTGAACGGCTATTGAAATGAGATTGTTGTGTGTGTAACTTTGGGTTTGATTGAGGAAAAGAATGAAGCCATAAATGGCTGGAAATAGGAAAATACAAAGGGCGTGTTGCCCAAATTTACGCTCGAGGACTAGAGAAATATACTTGCGACTTGAGTAAGGGTTAAGAGTGATTACTACTTGAACCATCTAGGATATTTACGTCTTCTTTTTTCGAGGTATATAAGTAAGGACTTGGCCGAACTTGTACCCTTGGGAAATAAAACAATGACTACTCGGAGTATGTTTTCCTTGTACTTTCGAATCAAATGGCATTTCCAAGTATAAATGTTACAAAGTTTTATAGTTTAAAAAGCGAGCACATGTTTCACGACCACTCTCCAAGTGAATTTCAATTTCTTGATTCTTATTGAACGAAACGTCTAAGTTTCGAACCTTAGTTGATTTTCAAAGTTCTTAAATCAAGTTTTATCGCAGATTTGGACTCCAAACCCGGAGTACCACCCAGACGCGAACACTAGAGGCACTACTTTTGGTGAGTGCTTCCAAATATCTTATTGAACTTGATATTTGTGATTTATTTTTGACCAATGTGATTACATGATATATAAGTGATTTGATCGGGCAAGGGTATACTTTATCGCACTTGCCCTAACGAGAATTGTTCTTGTTTATCGATTTCACTTGACTTGCTCTACATGCATATGAATTGTATCTTGCCTGGAATTCTAGAAACCCTGTGGCTAGTTAATCGAGTCGAGTCGGCAAGGGTCTGGTCGATTAGATAACGAACCCTGGGTAACTAGTAATGTTGAGTGGAGTGTTATCTTCTTGACTAATCGGTATACTCGAGTATTACCACCCATGTTTCGTGTGGCATGCGGGCCCAGAAAAGGGGTTTGATCGGTGGACGGAGACTAGCGTGAAGTGGGATTTTCTTTCTGGATTAGTTTATTACTTGAAAGTTGACGAAGTGTCAACTACCAATCGATCAAGGTGGGATGGAACCGAGACATGAGCTACTGTATCCTTACATGTGAATGTGGACTAGATATTTCTTGACTATCTAAAGTGTTATCTCTCTGATTTGACTTGATTGCTCACTATTTCACTATTACACTGTTATTACTTTGCTTGATGGCCAATTTGATATTTGGAACTTCACTGAGTTTTGGCTGACTCCGTTAGTTTTGTTTTCCTTACAGGGGTACGAGCGAGGCGTGAGATGTATAAATACTAGCGTAGCCTAGTTGTTTTTGACTTTTGACTTGTACTCGCGCTATTACTCGAATAGAATGTTTTGTATTTGGATTATATACACTTTGAACCAGTTTGGGTATATTGAGGCTTTATATCTTGATTGTGCATCGATTTAAATTATAAGCTTGAATTGCGATGTTATTTATTGTCTATGGATGTATGCAGGTGATACGAGTGAGTGAGTCCTGGCGAGAGTTGGGCAGGCGGTCCGCCGAACCCTTTGGTACGCCTTAGGGGGAGGTGGGGTCGTCACAGGTGGTATTAGAGCCTAGGTTGTGAATTGATCTGGATAGATTGAGTGCTTGATACAATAGGCTAGGATTTTATTCTTGAGATTAGCCTCTAGCCCTGGTTTTTATGTGTTGTGCACTTACTTTTGCAATGTTACTTGCTAGCATAGGTGATGGCGGGTACTGACGCTTCTGGGGGTGCGGGGCCGTCTCAGCCCGTACCTACTGACGTACTTACCGACATACCTACTGACGCTCCTACTGACGAGCCATATTTGGAGGGGCCTGTCTATCGCGTGATCATGTACCAGGAGAGCCCCGGTGGGCCAGTGCAGCGGTGGTCCCCAGCGCACAAGATCCGACGCTGTGACTGCTGGAAGACCTACTCCTACCTTGATTGGGTAGTGCTTGCAGTGGACGATAAGTGGAGACGATTGGGTAGCGCCAATCGTAGGTGCCAGTCGGAGATAGAGCGTCTCCAGGCTACTCTCCGAGTCTAGGGAGCTTGGATCCGAGAGGTGGAGGCCTCGGTTTTGGAGGAGCAGCAGCGGACTGATGCCTTTCGCGAGCATGCTCAGGCAACTACTGGACGCGCTCATGAGAGTGGTTGAGGACATCCGAGATCGGACCGGCCATATCCTAACTGAGTGCGAGGCACTGGTAGAGGATGTGATATAGGACTTGGTTGAGGAGGGTCAAGTGCCTATAGCCCCTGAGGTTCCTGGTGCTCCTGAGGAGGACCCGAAGGAGGAGCCGAGTGCATCCTCGAAGTTGGTTGGGTCGGCGTCTAGCCGGACGACTTGTTGGGATTGAGGATTGAGGAGATTTTTTGTGGGATAGTTAGGAACATAGTAGGACGACACGTTTTCTTTTGTTTTTGACTTTGACGTGTCACGGTGGATGTAAATAGGATTTCTTTTGTTCTATGTTCCTTGGCTAGTATAGCCTTTGACTTGCCTAGGTTGGCATGTATATGTGACTTGTTTGCTATATATATAAAGTACTTGTTTATTATGTGTTTTATTACCTCTATTTAACTTTTTGTAACGTGTTATACGAGCCATACCTAAGGACCTTGTTTATATTTTTATAGTTGGTTAAATCCAAAACATGGAGGGTAGAAGAATTCAAACCAGGGGAACTAACCGAGTACGCAGTCCTAGTCGTGGCCACGGGGGTAGACAAGCACAGGAACCGGTGCAAGAACCGAGAGAGGAGAGAGAGGCAACGATTGAGCCATAACCTGAACCCCAGGCTGCAGGGGGAGATCAAGTGGCAACTGCCATCCAGCAAATGACCAATATTCTGGCCCGTTTAGTGGAACAACAGGGTCAAACCCCTGTAAATCAACCTAAGGACCCCTATATGGGGCAAGATTGGGCCTTAAAGAAATTCCAGAAGTTCTCTCCACCTAAGTTCTTGGGAGGACCAGACCCGGACGGAGCCGAGAAATGGTTGGAGGTCATGATCAACATCTTTGCCGCTTTAAACTATACAGAGGATAGGCAAGTACAATTCGTTGTTTTCCCGTTCGAAGGTCCAACCAGGGCATGGTGGAATGTAATTAGGGCCAAATGGGAGAGAGAAGGAACTGCGTGGACCTGGTTAAACTTTGTACGGGATTTCAACGAGAAATACCTTCCACCTATCGTTCAGGAGAAGAGAGAGGACGATTTTATTAAGCTCCGGCAAGGAACTTCTAGTGTAACTGAGTATGAGACTCAGTTTACAAAATTATCAAAATTTGCTCCTGAACTGATCGCTACGGAGCAAAGAAGAGTACGGAGATTTGTGCAAGGACTCAATGTGGAGATACAAGAGGCCTTGGTGGCCGCAGCTCAGATTAATACTTTTATGGAGGTTCTGGAAAAGACCCAAAGGATAGAGACTGTTAGGGCGCAAGTGAGAAATTTCCACGCAAAACGGAAAGAGGTACCTAGTGGAGCCCAAGGGTTAGTGCGGAGTGATCTGAACATGCCACCTGCTAAATCCGGTTGTGGGGTTGGAGGTGGACAGTTTTCGAGTGCATCCAGGGGAGGTGCTCAGAGAGGAGGTGCCCAGAGGGGAGGTCAAAGTGGTAGAGGACAAGGTACAGGAATTCCACAGGGAGGCCAGACCTCCACTCCCCGAGTAACGTGCGGATATTATGGGAAACCGAACCATACAGAGGATGAGTGCTGGAGAAAGGCTCGGAAGTGCCTAAGGTGTGGAAGTATGGAACACCAGATAGCCCATTGCCCATTGATCAGCGATACTCTGTCGGCTGGC
This sequence comes from Coffea canephora, assembly GCA_036785865.1. Classification (NCBI taxonomy): domain Eukaryota; kingdom Viridiplantae; phylum Streptophyta; class Magnoliopsida; order Gentianales; family Rubiaceae; genus Coffea; species Coffea canephora. The sequence continues at coordinate 29,274,418 of CM071916.1, forward strand.
AAGTCCAACCGAAAGCAAACCAATGTCGGAGGGACCAAGTTGAGGTTACCGGCCAGGGTGTATTCGCTGGACCAACAATCGGTGCCTGAACCAACGGAGGTAGTGGAAGGTACGATCCCTGTTTTTCACCGGTTAGCCAAAATTTTGATAGACCCCGGTGCTACTCATTCTTTTGTTAACCCTACATTTATGCTTGGAATTGACATGAAAGTTGAAAGACTACCTTATGACTTAGAAGTAAGAACACCTACGGGTAACCAAATTTTACTTGCGAATGAGTTGTACAGAAATTGCGATATTTGGGTTGGTGAACGGAAATTGGTAGTCGACCTCATTAGTCTAGCCATTAAGGGGTACGATGTTATTCTAGGTATGGATTGGCTAGCTCATTATTATGCTCGGGTAGATTGTAAGATGAAAGTGGTAGAGTTTTACATACTAGGTGAGGCAACTTTAAAGTTAGACGTAAGGGGTATGTTAGCCTCATCTGTGCTCATTTTGGGAATAAGGGCTAGGAAATTGCTTAGTCGTGGGGCACACGGTTATCTAGCTTTTCTAGTTAACACTCCGGGAGAAAAGATGAAGTTGGAGGACATGCCGGTAATCGGTGAATACCCGGACGTATATCCGGAGGAGTTGGGGTCACTGCCACCCGAAAGGGAGATTGAATTTAAGGTTGATCTAGTACCCGGAACTACTCCCATTTCGAAAACCCCTTATCGAATGGCACATGCTGAGTTTAAGGAGTTAAAGGTGCAATTGCAGGATTTGCTAGAACGGGGGTTCATACATGAGAGCGAGTCACCGTGGGGAGCTCCAGTGCTATTTGTTAAAAAGAAAAACTGGAGTTTAAGGTTATGCATTAATTATCGAGGGTTGAATGCAGTAACTGTTAAGAATAAATATCCTCTACCCCACATCGATGAGTTGTTTGATCAGTTACAAGGGGCTGTGGTGTTTTCTAAATTGGATCTTCGACAAGGATACTATCAATTGAGAATTAGAAAGGAGGATGCGCCAAAAACTTTAACACTCGATATGGGCATTTTAAGTTTGCCGTAATGCCTTTTGGCTTAACCAATGCCCCGGCGGCATTCATGGATTTAATGCATCGAGTGTTTAAACCTTACTTGGATAGGTTTGTAGTGGTGTTTATTGATGATATCTTGGTATATTCGAAGTCAAGGGAGGAGCATGAACAGCACTTGCGAATAGTGTTGCAAACCCTAAGAGAGCACCAATTGTTCGCTAAGTTCAGCAAGTGTGAATTTTGGCTGGAAAAAGTGGCGTTCCTAGGTCATATAATTTCAAAAGATGGGCTTGCTGTAGACCTGGCGAAAGTGGAAGTTGTAGCCAAATGGAAGTGGCCAGAGAATCCCACAGAGGTGCGAAGTTTTCTAGGTTTAGCAGGGTACTACCGCCGATTTATAAAAAACTTCTCGAGAATTACGAGACCCTTCACTAACTTGACCAAGAAACAAGGAAAGTACATTTGGGATGTTAAATGTGAGGGTAGTTTCCAAGAGCTTAAGAAACAATTGACTATGGCTCCAGTTTTAACTTTGCCCAATGGAAACGATAGCTACACGGTTTATACCGATGCTTCAAGAGAGGGGTTAGGATGCGTGCTGATGCAAAATAGGAATGTGATTGCCTATGCGTCTCAAAAGTTAAAACCTCATGAGCAGAACTATCCAACCCATGACTTGGAGCTTGCAACTGTTGTGTTTGCCTTGAAAAAATGGCGACATTATCTATACGGTGTGACTTTCGAGGTATATACTGATCACAAGAGTCTTAAGTATCTGTTTTCTCGGAAGGAGCTAAATCTAAGACAACGTCGGTGGGTGGAGTTTTTAGAAGATTATGATTGTACGATTAACTATCATCCCGGAAAAACCAAACGTTGTAGCAGATGCTTTAAGCCGAAAGGCTCAACTAGCAAGTTTCATGGTGAGAGAGTGGAGCTTGTTGGAAGATGTATGTCAGTGGAAACCTCGTCTGGAACCGAAAAAGGTGATTTTTGGAAATATTGAGGTGAAGTCGACACTGTTGGATGGGATTAAAGAGGGCCAAGTGAAGGACCCAATGCTGCAAAAGTGGGATGGAAAAGGTGAAGAAATGGGAGTTGCCTAACTTTAACCTGGGTCCTGATGGAATCTTGAAGTTTCGAAATCGTGTCGTTGTACCTAGGGATGAGGAATTAAAGAGAGAGATTTTGGAGGAATCTCACCGCTCTAGGTATACGGTGCACCCAGGGAGTAATAAGATGTACCAAGATCTCAAAAGTCTGTATTGGTGGGATAATATGAAGGCAGAGATTACCCAGTTTGTACAAAGGTGTCTTACGTGTCAACAAGTGAAAGTTGAGAATAAAAAATCGTCAGGTCTATTACAGCCTTTAAAGATCCCTGAATGGAAATAGGAGCACATAACGATGGATTTTGTATCAGGATTGCCATGAACACAAAAGGGGCATGATGCGATTTGGGTAATAGTGGATCGATTAACTAAGACTGTGCATTTCCTGCCAGTAAATATGAAATATTCTTTGGAGAAACTTGCCAAACTTTATATGGATGAAGTGGTGAAACTACATGGGGTACCAGTAAGTATTATATCGGATAGAGACCCTAGGTTTGTATTTCTATTCTGGTAGAAATTGCAAGAGACTCTAGGAACTAAGTGAAACTATAGTACAGCGTATCACCCACAAACTGATGGACAATCTGAGAGAACCATTCAAACACTTGAGGATATGCTGAGAGCCTATATTGTGGATTTTGGAGGAAGTTGGAGTCAATACTTAACCTTGGTTGAATTTGCATATAACAATAGTTATCATTCCTCTATTCAAATGGCCCCATATGAAGCTTTGTATGGACAACGATGTCGATCTCCAATCCATTGGGATGAAGTAGGAGAGAGAAAGATTATAGATCTGACTACAATACCATGGGTTGAGGAAGCCTACGAGAGGGTAAAGGTGATCCGTCAGAGACTTCAAACAGCCCAAAGCTGACAGAAGAGTTATGCCGATCATCGGAGGAAGGATTTGGAATTCGAGATAGAGGATAAGGTGTTTCTTCAAATTACCCCGTTGAAAGGAAAGATTAGAGTAGGAAAAGGGAAAAAGTTGCAACCACGATACATAGGACCTTTCAATATACTCCAACGAATAGGAAAGGTGGCTTATCGACTTGAATTACCAGCTAGTTTGTCTCGAATCCATGACGTTTTCCATGTTTCTTTGCTTAAGAAATATCATCCGGATCCGAATCACATTTTACCACCAAAAGATATTGAACTAGACGAGTCCTTAACCTATGAAGAATGACCCATTCATATATTGGATCGGAAGGTGAAGGACCTGAGAAACAAGCAGATTCCTTTAGTAAAGGTTCTATGGAAGCATCATGAAGTGGAAGAAGCAACTTGGGAGCTAGAAAAGGACATGCAAGAGAAATATCCCGACCTGTTCACGACGAAAGGTATGAATTTCGAGGTCGAAATTCTCTTAAGGGGGAGAGAGTGTGAGGACTTGTAAATTTCTTATATATTTCTTGAAAATTCCCTTTTATTTGAAAATTATTTGGCAATTATTATTCTATACTATCCTACTACTCAATCACCTTAGAAAAGTGCCAATGATCATAGGAAATTACAGTTTTCCTTTCCGATTTAAATTCAAAGTGAAATAGGATTTTTTGGGTATCCGTAGTGTAATTATCCGGTACGGAGAAAGGATCAAATTTGATGCTTAAGAGTGACTTTTAGGTGAGAAATAATATGTGATTAGAAGCAATGATAAAAAGTTAGTGAATAGGAAGTAAAAACCCTAGTACGTGTGATTTAAAGAAAAACGGTGCGAACCGACGTGTACCGTGCACTACCGATTGAACACACCATTTGATCACCACTTTCTTACCATATAAGTTCATTAATATTTGAGCAAAATATTCCCTTATTCACAGCTAGCTTTGGCCGAAAATGTTGACCAAAGTTGCAAGGAAAAGAAAACAAAATGAATGGAATTTGGTGATGCCATTTGTTGGCCATCTAGGGCCTTGACCAACACCAAATTGTCTTGCCTTCTTATCACCAATTTAGCTTCCTTTTTTCATCATTTTCTGCTTGCTTTGGCCGAGAGAGAGGGAGAGAAAAACCAAGGGAGAGCTACACCAATCCATCTTGAGTTTGAGTCACCTAAGTGAGGAAACAAGAAACTAATCCGATTAAAACTTTCTTTGAGTGTTTAGCTAGTGGTGTGTTGGTGAAATTTTGGGAGGAAAAGCTAGGGCTGCTCTTGGTAGTAACTTTAGTAAGGTAATAATGCTGATTTACCATTTCTTACTCTTAATCTTGCTTAACTTGGCATAGCACCTTAAATTTGTGGTGGATGATAGCTATTATAATGATTGGGATGGATATAGTGTATGTTCTTGAGTTACATGAGTTAGGGTTTGAAGGATTTTCTGCCTATACTTGCTGTATGGATATTATATGTTGTATCTAAGCTTATATAAGAGGTTTTGGTAGTGATTGAAGCAAGAAATGAAGAAAGTTTCCTTTGAAACCGTAAAATTTCAGATTTCTGGAAAATGGTAGCTCAATTCTGTCCGGTTCCAGTTCGTGATGTTAGAGGCTGAATTAGGCTTAGCAATAAACATGAAAGTTGTAGACAATGATATTTTATAGTTTTCTACAAAATTTCAGCCCAATCGGAGCAACGTAGCCTATGAAAAGACCAAAATGCCCTCCTACCCTAGGATGCATCCAGTGATCCGTTTTAGACAGTTCATCAATTGACCTTGTCTATTCACTATGATCCGTGCTGATTTAGCCATTTGCCAAAACATGAAAGTTTTAGCACTTTGTCTTAGTTTTTCAACGCCTCCAAGAACGCCTTAAACGGACTTTGGTAGCCTGAGATATGGCCATTTGAAAGTAGTACAATTAATTAGCCAATTAGTTGGAATTAGGTTCTGTGAATTGCGAATTTGACTAGGTTATACTGGAATTTGGACTAAGTGGTCTTCACCAAATTTGTAGCCCTTTGTCTTAGCTTTGAAACGGTATAAGTTGCACCTCAATCCGATAAGCGTAGCTTTGGTTGTGTTCATTACGCAAAATCATGTCAAATCTGTCTTTTGCTAAACCTCATTTCGGCATTTGTTGTTCGCTTGATTTTTGTCCTTGTATTGTCTTGAGCCTATTGAACGGCTATTAAAATGAGATTGTTGTGTGTGTAACTTTGGGTTTGATTGAGGAAAAGAATGAAGCCATAAATGGCTGGAAATAGGAAAATACAAAGGGTGTGCTGCCCAAATTTACGCTCGAGGACTAGAGAAATATACTTGCGACTTGAGTAAGGGTTAAAATGATTACTACTTGAACCATCTAGGATATTTACGTCTTCTTTTTCTGAGATATATAAGTAAGGTGATACGAACCAAGAGACACCAGTGCGAACTATTCGAGTTCCCCTAGGACCCGTAACTCGAGCACGAGCTAACAAGATGAGGAAGGAACTCCAAGGACTTGTTCATGAGATACAAGGCCAAGAAATTGTCTCCAAGGTCATTGAGGGGCTTGAGCATGAAGGAATGAAAGTCATCCATGTAGTGCACGCCAAAGAGAACCATGTGTGACCCTTCTCTAGTCACATTTGCTGTTTTAGTTAAGTCATTGTAATAAGGGCTTAATGGTCCATAGCCTTGCTTTATTTACCTAAGCGATGATCTCATAAGATTATTTACCTAAGCAATGACCTCATAAGGTTGTTTACCTAAGGGATGACCTCATAAGGTTTGGTCAAACCCACAATTCTTAGTCTTATGGAATAGTCAAGCCTACAATTGTTAGTCTTAGTCAAGACCACAACTCTAGACTAGTTCCACATTTAGTTGTTCATCTCTATGTAAGGCTATAAATAGCCCACACTTTCAATGGTTTAGGCATTCAATCAATAAATCAGATTTTGAGAGTTTTCTTGGTTTCTCCAAGGCTTCTTGAATACCTTAGAATTTCTCTAGGTGTTCGTGACTTATCAATCTAGAATCGCACTAGGTTGTGGCGTCTTCTACCATTATACCAAGGTTCGTTAACCACGTGATTAACGGGTTGAGGTCATCCGCTTCAAACTTGGTGTCCTCTTGTCGATCCTGAAGCTAATCTTTTACGGGTTTCGTCACAAGGTTGGCGACGTTCGTATCAGTTGTTAATCAGAGCTAGTTAAGAGGTATCACGTTATATCCTTTTTTTTTTTTATTTGCTTTTCGAGTCAAGTTGTCAAAAATTCTGTTTTCGTGTTCTAAGTTGCTATCCGCAATTTCCAGATTTGTTACTTCGTGTTCTTGCGTTATTTTTCCAGATTTGTTACGACATAAACTTGTGTCTAGTTGTTGTTAATTGCTGTGGTTAGCCTGGTTTGGTCCAGCCTTTTTTTTTTGTGTCTTATTCTTGATTCCTTGTTTGAGTCTTGTTTCTATCCTATTATATCCATTCAATTCCAGTCTTTTGTTCTATTTGATCATTCGAGGTTACTGTTCATCCGAAAAAAATCAGTTTGTAGCAAGGGTTTTAGAGTCCTATCTAGTTATTACCTTGTGTTCTTGTTTGCATACAAAAAAAAAAAAAAAATAGCTGGCTAACCTTACAAAAATTCCTGGAAATCTGTCTTGACCAAAACTTGGGTTTCTTGAAGTTCCTGATTGTTTAAAACCACAATCTTGAAGTTCTTGGAACTTTAGTTGGGATTCTTGAAGCCAACCAAAATCTGTCTTGATCAAATCGTGAAATCTTGGATTGTTTAGGGAGGAAATCATCTTCAATTTTGTGTTTCTTGAATTCTGGGAATTAACATCTTGAATTCTTGAAAGAATCTTGAAGTTTCTGGGTTTTGGGAACCAAATCTTGGTAAACAGCAAGGCTGCAAATTTTCAGCTGCCAAAATCCTTGTCTTCACCACAACAATCTTCTTTCTTGACTAAGAACATTTTAGCCACGAAATTTGGCTCTTCTTGGCTGATTAGAAAACAAAAAAAACAAAGGAAGAAGAAGAATATTCAGCCTATTCAAGTCAAATTTCCCAACCTATTCAAGTCAAATTTTCCAACCTGTTCAAGTCAAATTTTCCACCCTTGTTCCCAAAAACAACCAAATCAGTTCCAATCTTGAACTTGACCTTAGAATTTATGGGAACCAGCAAATAGGAAGACTAATCCTTGTTTCCAAAGGATTAAAGAAGAAAAGTCAGCCTTGGGTTTCCAAAACAGTCCTACCACAACACAAATTCATCTTCCATTCGGATTCCATCTTTGCAACCATTGGGGAATTTCTGTCCAATCATTAATTCTGGAAATTTTCGTGCATCATTAGGTTAGTTTTAAGTGTCATTCTGAATCCTCTAAGTGTCCATTTATCTACCAAAACACTGCCCAGAAATGCAGCAACCAGCAGCTCAAAATTCCAGTTTTGGGTAGAGTTTTTGTCTAGGATCCTTAAAATTCAACTTTGAGTCATTCATTGAGTCGTGGTCAGTCCCTTCATCTTTTGTTCTTTTTTCGTTCAAAGTGCTACAATCTTGTGACCCTGGTTGGTAAGTCGATCCACACTAGAAGGAGTTCTAACTTCTTCGAGGAGTTGACCGAGGAGCCTTGAAAATACCTTGGTGAGTTCTTAGAGTGTTCAAACACGAGAGCGAGAGTAAACACGTGAGGAAGTGTGCGAGATAAACTTTGCTTCTTTCCATTATTATTTTTTTTTACCCTACCATGGCTAACGAGGGGGGAGCAAGCTCCCAAGCTTTTGATCTTAAACTTTTCACAGAAGCAATCAAAGGCGAATTGGGACGCATGATGGACCAAAAACTTGAACTGATGCACCAACGCATTGACAGCTTAGAGTTGTCTCATGGAAGCTCCAAAGGCAGCCGTGGAAAGGCTTATGCACATGAGTCTAGCGACTCTAACTCAGACAACAACTATGAGCATAAGCAAAGTAGGTCCAAGCGTGATGCTAGGCCTTCAAATGACCACATTCCGGGCATAAAGATGAAAATTCCGCCTTTCCAAGGACGATCAGACCCTGATGCCTACTTAGAGTGGGAGAAGCGGATTGAACTTGTTTTCGACTGCAATACTTACTCGGAAGAGCAAAAGGTCAAGTTGGCCGTGGTCGAATTCACCGACTACGCCATTGTGTGGTGGGATCAACTCTCCACTAGTCGAAGGAGGAGTCGTGAACCTACCATACAAACTTGGACAGAGCTAAGACGACTAATGAGGAAGCGTTTCGTACCTAGTCACTACTACCGTGACTTGTACCAAAAGCTTCAAAGCCTCAACCAAGGAGCACGAAGTGTCGAGGACTATCACAAAGAAATGGAAATACTCATGCTACGGGCAGACATCATGGAGGATCGAGAAGCAACAATGGCACGCTTCTTGAACGGACTAAGGCCCGAAATCGCTGACCAAGTAGAGTTACACCACTATGTGGAACTTGGGGATTTGGTGGAAAAGGCCATCAAGATTGAAAGGAGGATTAAGAGGAGGGGTTCGACTCGGAGTTATTCCAACTTTTCACCCTCTTATCTCCGAACTACACCACCAAAGAAAGAGGATAAAGGGCCGAGTAATTCCATCCCTTCAAGACCAAGGCCGGATATGACTAAGTGGGAGTCTACGGCAACACCAAAGACTGCCATTGAGTCGAGCATGGGGCGAAATCGAGATACTAGATGCTTCAAATGCCAAGGCCGAGGGCATATTGCTAGCCAATGCCCGAACCAACGCACTATGATCATCTTACCCAATGGTGAGTTTTTCACCGATGATGAGGATGAGAAGGAGGAGTTGCCATCCCTTGAGGAAGAAGAGGAAGCATTACCCGTCGATGAACTAGTTGGACTCGTTGTCAGACGAGCCTTAGCAACCCAAGTGAAAGCTGCCGACCATGCACAAAGGGAGAACATTTTCTACACCCGTTGCTATATCAAAGGCAAGGTATGTAGTTTGATCATAGATGGAGGTAGTTGTGCTAACGTCGCTAGTGCCTTGATGGTGGAGAAACTAGCACTACCCACTCTACGACATCCAACACCTTATCGTTTGCAATGGTTGAATGATAGTGGGGATGTTCGTGTGACCAAGCAAGTCCAAGTACCTTTCCGAATTGGAAAGTATGAGGACGTGGTGTTATGCGACGTGGTCCCTATGCAAGCATGTCACATACTATTGGGGAGACCATGGCAATTCGACAAGGGAGTTACATTCGATGGCATTACCAATAAATACTCCTTCAAGCAAGGCGAGAAGAGGATTGTGCTTGTGCCACTCACTCCTATCCAAGTTCGTGAAGATCAAGAAAGCCTGAACAAGGAGAGCGAGCTTGAGAATGAGAAGAAAAAAATTGAAAAAATCGAGAGCTCAACAGGAAATGATAAGGCCGAGAAAATTGAGAGGAAAAAGACATATAGTGAGCCGGCCAAAATTGAAAAGAGAGAGAAAAGGCAAAGTCTATTGATAAAAGCCAATGTAGTAAGAAAAGCTTTGAGTGTTAATACACCCATCTTTGTACTTTTGTGCAAAAAGGTGTTGGTTGTTACAAGTGATCTTACTAACACTCTACCATCTAGTATTGTCTCTCTTTTGCAGGATTATGAGGATGTCTTTCCCGATGAGATTCCAAATGGACTACCACCAATAAGGGGAATTGAGCATCAAATTGACTTGGTTCCAGGTGCCCCACTTCCTAACAGACCAGCCTACAAAATGGGTCCAGATGAGACAAAGGAGCTCCAACGCCAAATCGAAGAGCTTCTAACAAAGGGATGGGCACGAGAAAGCTTGAGCCCATGTGCGGTTCCCGTCATCTTGGTGCCTAAAAAGGATGGAAGTTGGCGAATGTGCACTGACTGTAGGGCCGTTAATGCAATAACGGTAAAATATCGTCACCCTATTCCTAGACTTGATGATATGTTAGATGAGCTATATGGTGCTGTGATTTTCACTAAAATTGATCTAAAAAGCGGTTATCATCAAATTAGGATGAAAGAGGGGGATGAATGGAAAACGGCCTTTAAAACCAAACATGGCTTGTACGAGTGGTTAGTTATGCCATTTGGACTAACTAATGCACCTAGTACGTTCATGAGGTTGATGAACCACGTACTTCGTCCATTCCTTGGAAAATTTGTAGTTGTATATTTTGACGATATCCTGATTTATAGTAGGAGCTTAGATGAGCATGTTGAACATGTGAAGCTTGTTCTTGATGTACTTCGAAGGGAAAAGCTCTATGCTAACCTTAAGAAGTGCTCCTTTTGTACTGATCAACTTGTCTTCCTAGGCTTTGTTGTGAGTAAACAGGGAATCAAAGTGGACGAGGAGAAGGTTAAAGCAATTCGAGAATGGCCTACTCCAAGCACGGTGGGTGAGGTACGTAGCTTCCATGGTCTTGCTAGTTTTTATAGACGATTTGTTAAAGATTTTAGTACCATTGCTGCACCTCTAACTGCTGTAATTAAGAAAAATGAGCCATTTGTGTGGAGAGATGCTCAAGTACGTGCTTTCCAAATGCTTAAACATCAACTCACACATGCACCACTACTTGCATTACCATGCTTTGACAAGATGTTTGAAATAGAGTGTGATGCATCTGGGGTGGGTATTGGAGCTGTCCTAATGCAAGAGGGCAAACCAATTGCATACTTTAGTGAAAAACTCAATGGGGCAGCTTTGAACTATTCCACTTATGATAAGGAGTTGTACTCCTTAATCCGTGCTTTAGAAACTTGGCAACATTACTTGAGACCAAGGGAATTTGTCATACACACTGACCATGAGTCGCTTAAGCACATTAAGTCACAACACAAGTTGAATAAGCGTCATGTTAGGTGGATTGCATTTATTGAAACCTTCCCTTATGTGATTAAGTACAAAGTGGGGAAAACTAATGTTGTTGCTGATGCATTATCACGTCGGTACTCTTTGCTCACTCAACTTGATGCAAGGTTGTTAGGATTTGAATTAGTCAAAGAGTTATACACCAATGACCCAGATTTCTCAGGTATTTATGACTCTTGTGGTTCAGCAACTCAAGGTAAATGCTACATCCTTGATGGATTTCTTTTCTACCTCAATCGACTATGTATACCTAATTGCTCTATTCGCTCTTTACTTGTTAGGGAAGCACACGGAGGTGGCTTGATGGGACACTTTGGCGTAGCTAAAACCTTAGCTATCCTTCAAGAGCACTTCCATTGGCCAAGGATGAAACGAGATGTGGAGCGAATGGTGGCTAAATGCATTACTTGCCACAAAGCTAAGTCTAAACTTCAACCCTATGGCCTTTATAGTCCTTTACCTGTACCTAAGGAACCTTGGACCGACATTTCCATGGATTTTGTTTTAGGGTTGCCTAGGTCAAAGAGGGGAAATGATAGCATCTTTGTTATTGTTGACAGATTTTCAAAAATGGCACATTTTATACCATGTCACAAAACAGATGATGCATCGCACATTGCTGATTTGTTTTTCAAAGAAATCATTAGATTGCATGGCATGCCTAGGACAATTGTCTCTGATAGGGATGTCAAATTTTTGAGTTACTTTTGGAAAACTTTGTGGGGAAAATTGGGTACCAAATTGCTATTTTCTACTACTAGTCACCCACAAACTGATGGCCAAACTGAGGTTGTCAATCGTACACTATCTACACTCTTGCGTGCCATCATTAGAAAAAACATTAGAACCTGGGAAGAGTGTTTACCCCATGTTGAGTTTGCATACAATCGCACGGTGCATAGTTCTACTCATTTTTCACCATTTGAAATAGTCTATGGTTTTAATCCTTTAACACCACTAGACTTATCACCTTTACCTTCTTCTGAGCACATTAACATGGATGGTGCTAAACGAGCAGATTTTGTCAAGAAATTACACGAGCAGGTACGCCTAAACATTGAGCGAAGGATGGACCAAGTTGCTCAACGGGTTAACAAGGGACGCCAACGCGTTGTGTTTGAACCTGGTGACTGGGTGTGGTTACATCTACGCAAGGAAAGGTTCCCAGTCCAAAGGCGCAATAAATTACTTCCCCGAGGAGATGGGCCGTTCCAAGTCATCAAGCGCATCAATGACAATGCTTACAAACTGGACCTACCCGGTGAGTACAATGTGAGCGCTACATTCAATGTCTCTGATCTATCTCCTTTTCTTGCAGACGATGAAGCTGATTTGAGGACAAATCCTTTTGAAGAGGAGGGGGATGATACGAACCAAGAGACACCAGTGCGAACTATTCGAGTTCCCCTAGGACCCGTAACTCGAGCACGAGCTAACAAGATGAGGAAGGAACTCCAAGGACTTGTTCATGAGATACAAGGCCAAGAAATTGTCCCCAAGGTCATTGAGGGGCTTGAGCATGAAGGAATGAAAGTCATCCATGTAGTGCACGCCAAAGAGAACCATGTGTGACCCTTCTCTAGTCACATTTGCTGTTTTAGTTAAGTCATTGTAATAAGGGCTTAATGGTCCATAGCCTTGCTTTATTTACCTAAGCGATGATCTCATAAGATTATTTACCTAAGCAATGACCTCATAAGGTTGTTTACCTAAGGGATGACCTCATAAGGTTTGGTCAAGCCCACAATTCTTAGTCTTATGGAATAGTCAAGCCTACAATTGTTAGTCTTAGTCAAGACCACAACTCTAGACTAGTTCCACATTTAGTTGTTCATCTCTATGTAAGGCTATAAATAGCCCACACTTCCAATGGTTTAGGCATTCAATCAATAAATCAGATTTTGAGAGTTTTCTTGGTTTCTCCAAGGCTTCTTGAATACCTTAGAATTTCTCTAGGTGTTCGTGACTTATCAATCTAGAATCGCACTAGGTTGTGGCGTCTTCTACCATTATACCAAGGTTCGTTAACCACGTGATTAACGGGTTGAGGTCATCCGCTTCAAACTTGGTGTCCTCTTGTCGATCCTGAAGCTAATCTTTTACGGGTTTCGTCACAAGGTTGGCGACGTTCGTATCATAAGGACTTAGCCGAACTTGTACCCTTGGGAAATAAAATAATGACTACTCGGAGTATGTTTTCCTTGTACTTTCGAATCAAATGGCATTTCCAAGTATAAATGTTACAAAGTTTTATAGTTTAAAAAGCGAGCACGTGTTTCACGACCACTCTCCAAGTGAATTTCAATTTCTTGATTCTTATTCAACGAAACGTCTAAGTTTCGAACCTTAGTCGATTTTCAAAGTTCTTAAATCAAGTTTTATCGCAGATTTGGACTCTAAACCCGGAGTACCACCCAGACGCGAACACTAGAGGCACTACTTTTGGTGAGTGCATCCAAATATCTGATTGAACTTGATATTTGTGATTTATTTTTGACCAATGTGATTACATGATATATAAGTGATTTGATCGGGCAATGGTGTACTTTATCGCACTTGCCCTAACGAGAATTGTTCTTGTTTATCGATTTCACTTGACTTGCTCTACATGCATATGAATTGTATCCTGCTTGGAATTCCAGAAACCCTGTGGCTAGTTAATCGAGTCGAGCCGGCAAGGGCCTGGTCGATTAGATAACGAACCCTGGGTAACTAGTAATGTCGAGTGGAGTGTTATCTTCTCAACTAATCGGTATACTCGAGTATTATCACCCGTGTTTCGTGTGGCGTGCGAGCCCGAAAAAGGGGATTGATCGGTGGACGGAGACTGGCGTGAAGTGGGGTTTTCTTTCTGGACTAGTTTATTACTTGAAAGTTGACGGAGTGTCAACTACCAATCGATCAAGGTGGGATGGAACCGAGACATGAGCTACTGTATCCTTACATGTGAATGTGGAATGTTCGGATATGTTTAGTTGTGTATTTGGTATGTTGGATTTTGTTATTTTAGTCAATTTACTGCATTCATTCATTAAAGTACCTTTTTGAAAAGAAAAGAAAGAGGCAGGGGAAAAACTATATATATATATATATATATATATATGGAAGGAAAACGTAGTCGCGGACATGGTCATAGCCGTGGAACAAAGCGAGGCCAAGAGTCAAGAGAAGAAAAGGGAAACAACAGCTGAACAAAACACGGACCGAGAGTGCTACTTGTATTTAATAATTTATTATGACCCATTGTTTTACCCGACAGGCAATCATCTGAGTTCCAGCAATTCTGTGAGATGGCACGTTGGGTTGAGATGTATCAGGAAATCGTGGTTCTTCGAGACGAAATAGAAGTTCAAAAGAAACTAGCCGCATACTGGGAAGGGCGATGGAAGCACGAGTATTCAGAAAAAATTGAGCGCTTGCACTAAAACTTAGAGCTAAAAATGAAATGCGAAGTAATTTCCGAGGAGGCCTTAGCAATGGCACCATGCACTACTTTGCAGGTTCCAGAGAAAACTCAAAGGACAGAAATTGCAAGGCCACAAGTGAAGACCTTCCATGCAAAGAAAAGGAGCGCATCTCTTGAGAGTCAAAGGCCAGAACAGGGTAAGCAAGGTAGGCCATTTGCTAAGAAGGGTCGTGGAGCAGGTGGTGTGAAAATTTTGGAGACACTTAGGAAGGATACTCCAGGAGGAGACCCGAGTGGAAAAGGACCACTGAGAAGTATCTCACGAAGAGATAAAACCTAACTGAGAGGTTTCTTTATTCCTGTGATTTATTTCGATTTTAATTGAGGACTGAAGTGAACGACTGAGTACCGGCGAGAGCTGGGCAGGCGGTCCGCCGAATGCTCTGGCTCGCCTTAGGGGGGTGGGGATGTCACAGTTAGTATCAGAGCCAGGTTCGCGTGGTCTCTGCGCGGAGTGAGCCTGGACTGAGTGGTGAATTGCTATGAAGGATTAAGTGCTCGTTCGAGCATAAGCTATGAATTGTGAATTTTATAGGCCTTAAATCTTTCCTGTGGTATCTGCGGACCGTAGATAGGTACGTCAGGGAGGAATTTCGATTGTAGATAGTTTACTCTTGGAAATGGCCAGCTCGAGACGTGTATTGTCTTATTTTGGATTCTTGTGGCCGAGTACTCTGGTGTTGAGGCGGGGTTAAGTATTTGAGATTTGCATTTTGGGAACATGAACAGGCTTTGTTTGGCTAGAATGTGTACAAGAGGTCAATGGACATCTAGTTTGGATAGTAAGTGACGTGAGAGACCGGACGGGGTTATCTTAGCTGAGACTGGGACGACTTCACCTTTTCCTTTTGATTCGCCCGTATATTGCTACCACCTGACGTTAGTATGTGTGTTTGTGTATATGGTTATCTGGCCAACTTGATATGTATTTGTGTATTTGCTTATCTGTATTCTTGATATGGCGTGTTATGTGCGGATATGTTTATTTGTGTATTTGGTATGTTGTATTTTGTTATTTTTATCAATTTACTGCATTCATTCATTAAAGTACCTTTTTGAAAAGAAAAGAAAGACGGAGGGGAAAAACTATATATATATATATATGGAAGGAAGACGTAGTCGCGGACATTGTCATAGCCGTGGAACAAAGCGAGGCCAAGAGTCAAGGGAAGAAAGGGGAAACAACAGCCGAACAAAACACGGACCGAGAGTGCCACTTGTATTTAATAATTTAATATGACCCATTGTTTTGCCCGACAAGCTATCATCTGAGTTCAAGCAATTCTGTGAGATGGCACGTTGGGTTGAGATGTATAAGGAAATCGTGGTTCTTCGAGACGAAATAGAAGTTCAAAAGAAAAGCATACTGGGAAGGGCGATGGAAGCACGAGTATTCAGAAAAAATTGAGCTCTTGCACAAGAACTTAGTGCTAAAAAGGAAATGCGAAGGAATTTTCGAGGAGGCCTTAGCAATGGCGCCAAGCACTACTTCTATGGGGGTTCCAGAGAAAACTCAAAGGACAGAAATTGCAAGGCCACAAGTGAAGACCTTCCATGCAAAGAAAAGGAGCGCATCTCTTGAGAGTCAAAGGCACAGGGTAAGCAAGGTAGGCCATTTGCTAAGAAGGGTCGTGGAGCGGGTGGTGTGAAAATTTTGGAGACACTTAGGAAGGATACTCCAGGAGGAGACCCGAGTGGAAAAGGACCACTGAGAGGTATCTCACGAAGAGATTAAACCTGACTGAGAGGTTTCTTTATTCTTGTGATTTATTTCGATTTTAATTGAGGACTGAAGTGAACGACTGAGTCCCGGCGAGAGCTGGGCAGGCAGTCCGCCGAATCCTCTGGTTCGCCTTAGGGGGAGATGGGGTTGTCACAGTTAGTATCAGAGCCAGGTTCGCGTGGTCTCCGCGCGGAGAGAGCCTGGATTGAATGGTGAATTGCTATGAAGGATTAAGTGCTCGTTCGGGCATAAGCAATGAACTGTGAATTTTATAGGCCTTAAATCTTTCCTGTGGTATCTGCGGACCGTAGATAGGTACGTCAGAGAGGAATTTTGATTGTAGATAGTTTACTCTTGGGAATGGCCAGCTCGAGACGTGAATTTTCTTATTTCGGATTCTTGTGGCCGAGTACTCCGGAGTTGAGGTGGGGTTAAGTATTTGAGATTTGCATTTTGGGAACATGAACAGGGTTTGTCTGGCTAGAATGAGTACAAGAGGTCAATGGACATCTAGTTTGGATAGTAAGTGACGTGAGAGACCGGACGGGGTTATCTTAGCTGAGACTGGGACGACTTCACCTTTTCCTTTTGATTCGCCCGTATATTGCTACCACCTGACGTTAGTATGTGTGTTTGAGTACGTGGTTATCTGGCCAACTTGATATGTATTTGTGTATTTGCTTATCTGTCTTCTTGATATAGCGTGTTATGTGCGGATATGTTTATTTGTGTATTTGGTATGTTGGATTTTGTTATTTTAGTCAATTTACTGCATTCATTCATTAAAGTACCTTTTTGAAAAGAAAAGAAAGAGGGAGGGGAAAAACTATATATATATATATATATATATGGAAGGAAGACGTAGTCGCGGACATGGTCATGGCCGTGGAACAAAGCGAGACCAAGAGTCAAGAGAAGAAAGGGGAAACAATAGCGGAACAAAACACGGACCGAGAGTGCTACTTGTATTTAATAATTTATTATGACCCATTGTTTTGCCCGACAGGCAATCATCTGATTTCCAGCAATTCTGTGAGATGGCACGTTGGGTTGAGATGTATAAGGAAATCGTGGTTTTTCGAGACAAAATAGAAGTTCAAAAGAAACTAGCCGCATACTGGGAAGGGCGATGGAAGCACGAGTATTCAGAAAAAATTGAGCTCTTGCACTAGAACTTAGAGCTAAAAATGAAATGCGAAGTAATTTCCGAGGAGGCCTTAGCAATGGCACCAAGCACTACTTCTTTGGAGGTTCCAGAGAAAGCTCAAAGGACAGAAATTGCAAGGCCTCAAGTGAAGACCTTCCATGCAAAGAAAAGGAGCGCATCTCTTGAGAGTCAAAGGCCAGAACAGGGTAAGCAAGGTAGGCCATTTGCTAAGAAGGGTCGTGGAGCGGGTGGTGTGAAAATTTTGGAGACACTTAGGAAGGATACTCCAGGAGGAGACCCGAGTGGAAAAGGACCACTGAGACGTATCTCACGAAGAGATAAAAACCTGACTGAGAGGTTTCTTTATTCCTGTGATTTATTTCGATTTTAATTGAGGACTGAAGTGAACGACTGAGTACCGGCGAGAGCTGGGCAGGCGGTCCGCCGAACGCTCTGGCTCGCCTTAGGGGGAGGTGGGGATGTCGCAGTTAGTATCAGAGCCAGGTTCGCGTGGTCTCTGCGCGGAGTGAGCCTGGACTGAGTGGTGAATTGCTATGAAGGATTAAGTGCTCGTTCGAGCATAAGCTATGAATTGTGAATTTTATAGGCCTTCAATCTTTTCTGTGGTATCTGCGGACCGTAGATAGGTACGTCAGGGAGGAATTTCGATTGTAGATAGTTTACATTTGGAAATGGCCAGCTCGAGACGTGAATTTTCTTATTTCGGATTCTTGTGGCCGAGTACTCTGGAGTTGAGGCGGGGTTAAGTATTTGAGATTTGCATTTTGGGAACATGAACAGGCTTTGTCTGGCTAGAATGAGTACAAGAGGTCAATGGACATCTAGTTTGGATAGTAAGTGACGTGAGAGACCGGACGGGGTTATCTTAGCTGAGACTGGGACGACTTCACCTTTTCCTTTTGATTCGCCCGTATATTGCTACCACCTGACATTGGTATGTGTGTTTGTGTACATGGTTATCTGGCCAACTTGATATGTATTTGTGTATTTGCTTATCTGTATTCTTGATATGGCGTGTTATGTGCAGATATGTTTATTTGTTTATTTGGTATGTTGTATTTTGTTATTTTAGTCAATTTACTGCATTCATTCATTAAAGTACCTTTTTGAAAAGAAAAGAAAGAGAGAGGGGAAAAACTATATATATATATATGGAAGAAAGACCTAGTCGCGGACATTGTCATAGCAGTGGAACAAAGCGAGGCCAAGAGTCAAGAGAAGAAATGGGAAACAACAGCCGAACAAAACACGGACCGAGAGTGCCACTTGTATTTAATAATTTATTATGACCCATTGTTTTGCCCGACAGGCTATCATCCGAGTTCCAGCAATTCTGTGACATGGAACGTTGGGTTGAGATGTATAAGGAAATCGTGGTTCTTCGAGACGAAATAGAAGTTCAAAAGAAAAGCATACTGGGAAGGGCGATGGAAGCACGAGTATTCAGAAAAAATTGAGCTCTTGCACAAGAACTTTGAGCTAAAAAGGAAATGCGAAGGAATTTCCGAGTAGGCCTTAGCAATGGCACCAAGCACTACTTCTATGGGGGTTCCAGAGAACACTCAAAGGACAGAAATTGCAAGGCCACAAGTGAAGACCTTCCATGCAAAGAAATGGAGCTCATCTCTTGAGAGTCAAAGGCCAGAACAGGGTAAGCAAGGTAGGCCATTTGCTAAGAAGGGTCGTGGAGCGGGTGGTGTGAAAATTTTGGAGACACTTAGGAAGGATACTCCAGGAGCAGACCCGAGTGGAAAAGGACCACTGAGAGGTATCTCACGAAGAGATGAAACCTGACTGAGAGGTTTCTTTATTCCTGTGATTTATTTCGATTTTAATTGAGGACTGAAGTGAACGACTGAGTCCCGGCGAGAGCTGGGCAGGCGGTCTGCCGAACCCTCTGGTTCGCCTTAGGGGGAGGTGGGGTTGTCACAGTTAGTATGTAACGACCCCACCTCCCCCTAAGGCGTACCAGAGGGTTCGGCGGGCCGCCTGCCCAACTCTCGCCGGGACTCAGTCGTTCTTTAATCAAATCCAGAACAAATCACAAGAATAAATAGGGCAGCAATCCAAACTTAAAGGGGAACTTATATACATTGCTATCTCAAAAGGAAGTACAACCATCAAATGTACAAAGGTTCTCACTTCACCATACAACTAGCCAGTGCCAAGCACTAGGGCGAGAACCATTACAAAAGAAACAAAAGACCTAGACTAGGCTAGTCTATGCTCTCATCCTGCTCGCCGTCCCCTGTTAAGGAAAACAAAACTAAAGGGGTGGTTCCAAACAGATAATCAAACAATCAAACAATCAATTCAATACATTAAACCTGGAGTATCAATAATTCAAGAAACATTTACAATGGAAAGCAATAGTAACATTCATTAAAAGGATACGGCTCACAAGGAGCAATTCGTTCATTCGTTCATTCGTTCTCCTGACATTTCCCCTTATTCCTCCAATCATTTGAAAATGCATTTTTCGTTTATCAATAAACCCTCGTTCGTTCGTTCATTCATTCATTCACCCCCGTCCTGGCCGTTGGCCAGTCTCCACCAACCTACAGGGTAATACTCGAGTATACCAAACGTTCACCCAAGTCCCTAATCGCCCGACCGAGTCCGCTTCTGGCTCGAGACGACCGGTAACAAGGGGCAATGGCCAGTTCAACCCAAAAGGCTTACATTCATGCGCAAGTAACATTTCAATCATTAAATCCTTGAAAATTGCACAGTTATTTAGGTCGAGTGCTATAAAGTACACACTCGCCTAGAAAGCTCGTTTTGGAAATCATTAAAAGCAATTAACACATTAGCAAATGATAACAACAAGCCATAAAGTCAAATAAGGAACACTCACCTAGATATGCAAAATAACGTGCAAAATATCCTTCCGGATATTACCCTTAGTCACCAATGAAACCTAAGGTTGAACAAGAGAACATATTACAGTTTATCGAGCAAAACATTTAAGGGAAACAAAGAAACCCGACTAATTAGGAGTAAAACGTATAAAGATGACTTTCAAGTAAGAAGAGGGTTGTTTGAACCCCAGGATGAAAAATCATGTTTTAAAATGGAAAACCGGTCATGGTATTGGCCAAACAAAAGTATACAAGTTCCAATAGAAACCTAGCCCTCGAGCGAAAATTTGGGCAGCACGCCCTTTGTGTTTACCTAATTTTCCAGCCATTTTGGCTTCATTATTTTTCATCAACCACAACCCAACATCACACATAAGCAATTCAAGTCAAGAGCCGTTCCATAGGCTCACAATATCATTAGAATAAGAATTACAACAATCACAAGTGCAGAAATTCAACTTAGCACAAGACAGATTTGACGTACGAATGCGGAAATAACATATCCGAAGCTACGCTTATCGGATTGAGAGGAAACCTATGCCGTTTCGAAGGTAAGACACAGAGCTACAACATTCATGAAGGTCACTTAGTCCATTTCCTAATGTAACTTAGTCCAATTCTCAAATTACTAAACCAGAAACCAATTCGCTGGCTGTTTAAACGCAGAACACTGTAATGGACATATCTCAGAGTACACAAGTCCAAATCAGGTGTTCTTAGAGGTATTTGAAAGCTAATTCAGAATAATACAACTTTCATGTTTTGGCAAAAAGGTAAATCAGAATGGATCCTAGTCGAAAAACGTGATAAACTGGACTTAACTGATCACACGGACTGCTTGGGAAATACTTAAAACAGTAAGGGTATTTTGGACTTTTCATGTCCTACGTTGCTCCGATTGAGCTGAAATTTTGTAGGCACCTATAAAATACCATTCTCTACAACTTTCCTTCTTTGACCTAAGGCCAATTCGGCTTCTAACATAGGGTTACAAAACCGGACAGAATAGAAGAACAATTTTCCAGAATTCTGAAATTTTCAGTTTCTAGTGGAATTTTCTCAAATTTCTGGTTCTAATCACTACCAAACAGCCTTATATAACCTTAATTACAACATTTACAATCATACAACAAGTTTAGGCAGAGAGCTATGAAACCCTAGCTTGCTTATTCATCCCAAAATTCATAACAACCACTTGCGTAATCATGAAATTAAGCCAAAACTTAAGCTAAAAATCATCTTAAACCCAAAATTTAAGCAACAAGGATCATGACCAGATTTGTACCTCTAAAGCAAGACTTGGATGAGTGATAGTTCACTCCCTTTGAAATTTCTTAGTTCCTCAAACTTCCCAACTCACAACCTCCACTTTAATCGGTTTGGAATTGGAATTCCTCACTTAGTTATAGCAAATCAAGAAGATGGAATGTTTTTTTTTCTTGCTCTCACTTTCTCACACTCTTTGGTTCGGCCAGCAGCAGAAATATGGAGAGGAAAGGTGAAAAAATTGGTTAAGTAAGATGCCAAAGTGTCTTGGTCAAGATGCTCTTAGGTGGCGACAAGGCGACACTTGTCGCCACCACCACCTTTCTTTTTTTTCTCTTTCTTTTCCTTCTTTTCTAGCCACTAGTTTTGGTCAGCCTTAACTGTAATATAAGAAGATATTTTGCTCAAGTATCAATGAACTTGTAGGGTAAGAAAGTGGTGGTCAAGTGGTGCGTTCAATCGGTAGTGCGCGGGACCCGCCGGTTCGCGCCGTTTTTCTTAAAAACTCACGTACTAGGGTTTTTACTTCCCATTCACTAACCTTATATCATTGCTACCAATCACATATTATTTCTCACTTAAAAGTCACTTTTAATCCTCAAATTTAATCCTTACTCTGTATCGAAAATTCATCCGGCGAAAAATCGCGAAAACCCTAATTTTGCTCCAAACTTGAAACCGAAGCGTAAAACCCTATTTTCTAGGTTTACTTACACTTATTGTGAAATAATTGGGTAGTGGGCTTTGACAAATAATAATTTTCAAATAAAAGGGTATTTTTGAGAAAAATACAAGAAATTTGCGAGTCCTCACATTCTCTCCCCCTTAAAAAATTTCGAGGAGTCTGGAACTTGTCGGTTGTCTAAAGCATAAACCTTTGCCGGTCCGCTAGTTCGTTTCCCTCCTTCATTCACTTGTGATTTAGCTCCATCCAGTTGCAGAGTATTGCTTTCACGTGACTGTCTCCTCGGACAGTTGCTAACTTGATGATCGCCACTTCCGCAGATTAAACATTTCCGCCCCTTTCTCCAACAATCGCTTTTGACATGATTTGCCTTTCCACAGTACCCACAGACCACGTGAGAAGCCATCTTTTGGCTTTCTCGAAAACTTTTCCCAAATCTGATTTGGCTTTCTTTTGTAGATCCTTCACCTATCGCCCCTAATGTCCATGGTGGGTGGGACAAAAAGTTCACTTTTTGCACTTTGGAAGGGACTCTCGCTTCACTTAATTCTTCCGCTACACTACTCGATGCACTCCTTTTCTGGGTCTGGGAAGCTTTTATCTGTGCCTTTGCAGTCTCGATTCTTTGAGCTTTCTCAAGGGCCTCCGTAAACGTATTCACTTGTACTGCCGCTAATGCTTCTTGGAGTTCCAAATTTAATCCTTGTATAAACCGTCTTACTCTTCGCCGTTCTGTGGCCACCAATTCAGAAGCAAACTTGGATAGTTTCGTAAATTTCGTTTCATATTCGGCCACACTTAACGTTCCCTGGCGTAGTCCAATAAACTCTTCCTCTCTCCTTTCTTAAACTAAAGGAGGGAGGTATTTCTCGTTAAATTCCCTTATGAAATTCGTCCATGTCCATACAGTCTGTTCTCTTTCCCATTTTGCTTTAATAACGTTCCACCACGCTCGGGCCGATCCTTCAAATTGGAACACCGCAAAGTTTACTTGTCTTTGCTCGGTGTAGTTCAAGACGGTGAAAATATTAATCATGGCCTCTAACCATTGTTCGGCTATATCCGGATCAGATCCTCCAAGAAATTTCGGAGGAGTAAACTTCTGAAACCTCTCAAGAGCCTTATCTTCTCCGATTTCAGGGTTTCGGGGTTGATTCACGGCCATTTGGCCTTGTTGATCCACCAGTCTTGCCAAGATATCTGTCATTTGTTGCATTACCATTGCCATTTGGTCTTCGGCTTCAACCCTCGTTCCTTGATCTTGTGCAGATGTTGTTTCTCTTTCCTCTCTTGGCTTTTGAGCTCGTTCATTCCCACGGCCACGTCCACGTCCACGGCTACGTCTCCCGTCCATATATATGTTTTCCCTCTCTTTTCTTTTCCCCCAAAAGGTAATTTAGTAAATAAACACGATAAGGTTACTAAAGTAACTATTGAGGGCACCAAATATTCAAATAAACATATACCCACATAACACGCCATACCAAGATGACAGATAAGCAAATACATAAATACATATCAAGTTGGACAGATAACCATGTACATACAGGTATACTAACGTCATGTAGTAACAATATACAGGTAAATCAAAAGGAAAAGGTGAAGTCGTCCCAGTATCAGCCCGTCCGGTCTCTCACGTCACTTACTATCCAAACTAGATGTCCCTGATCTCTTGTGCTCATTCTAGTCAGACAAAGCCTGTTCATGTTCCCAAAATATAAGTCTCAAGTATTTAGCAGCACCTCAACTATAGAGTACTCAGGCACGAGAATCCGAAATAAGATAATTCACATCTCGAGCTGCAGTCCCAAGAGTAAACTATCTACAATCGGAATTCCTACCTGACATACCTATCTATGGTCCTCAGATACCATTAGAAAGATTTAAGGCCTATAACATTCGCAATTCATAGCTTCACTTAGTCCCTCATACTTATTCACCACTTAGTCCAGGGTCACTCCACGTAGAAACCACGCGAAGCAACTATAAATTTTATCCCTCAATCGCTTAACTTTCAAGTCCAATCAAATCCCACAGTCCGGTATCCTAATCTTTAATCTAGGATACACTACAGAGATCTGAAGCCTAAGCTCTGATACCACTTGTAACGACCCCACCTCCCCCTAAGGCGTACCAGAGGGTTCGGCGGGCCGCCTGCCCAACTCTCGCCGGGACTCAGTCGTTCTTTAATCAAATCCAGAACAAATCACAAGAATAAATAGGGCAGCAATCCAAACTTAAAGGGGAACTTATATACATTGCTATCTCAAAAGGAAGTACAACCATCAAATGTACAAAGGTTCTCACTTCACCATACAACTAGCCAGTGCCAAGCACTAGGGCGAGAACCATTACAAAAGAAACAAAAGACCTAGACTAGGCTAGTCTATGCTCTCATCCTGCTCGCCGTCCCCTGTTAAGGAAAACAAAACTAAAGGGGTGAGCTAAAAGCTCAGTGAGGTTCCAAACAGATAATCAAACAATCAAACAATCAATTCAATACATTAAACATGGAGTATCAATAATTCAAGAAACATTTACAATGGAAAGCAATAGTAACATTCATTAAAAGGATACGGCTCACAAGGAGCAATTCGTTCATTCGTTCATTCGTTCTCCTGACATTTCCCCTTATTCCTCCAATCATTTGAAAATGCATTTTTCGTTTATCAATAAACCCTCGTTCGTTCGTTCGTTCGTTCATTCATTCATTCACCCCCGTCCTGGCCGTTGGCCAGTCTCCACCAACCTACAGGGTAATACTCGAGTATACCAAACGTTCACCCAAGTCCCTAATCGCCCGACCGAGTCCGCTTCTGGCTCGAGACGACCGGTAACAAGGGGCAATGGCCAGTTCAGCCCAAAAGGTTTACATTCATGCGCAAGTAACATTTCAATCATTAAATCCTTGAAATTGCACAGTTATTTAGGTCGAGTGAGATAAAGTACACACTCGCCTAGAAAGCTCGTTTTGGAAATCATTAAAAGCAATTAACACATTAGCAAATGATAACAACAAGCCATAAAGTCAAATAAGGAACACTCACCTAGATATGCAAAATAACGTGCAAAATATCCTTCCGGATATTACCCTTAGTCACCAATGAAACCTAAGGTTGAACAAGAGAACATATTACAGTTTATCGAGCAAAACATTTAAGGGAAACAAAGAAACCCGACTAATTAGGAGTAAAACGTGTAAAGATGACTTTCAAGTAAGAAGAGGGTTGTTTGAACCCCAGGATGAAAAATCATGTTTTAAAATGGAAAACCGGTCATGGTATTGGCCAAACAAAAGTATACAAGTTCCAATAGAAACCTAGCCCTCGAGCGAAAATTTGGGTAGCACGCCCTTTGTGTTTACCTAATTTTCCAGCCATTTTGGCTTCATTATTTTTCATCAACCACAACCCAACATCACACATAAGCAATTCAAGTCAAGAGCCATTCCATAGGCTCACAATATCATAAGAATAAGAATTACAACAATCACAAGTGCAGAAATTCAACTTAGCACAAGACAGATTTGACGTACGAATGCGGAAATAACATATCCGAAGCTACGCTTATCGGATTGAGAGGAAACCTATGCCGTTTCGAAGCTAAGACACAGAGCTACAACATTCATGAAGGTCACTTAGTCCAGTTCCTAATGTAACTTAGTCCAATTCTCAAATTACTAAACCAGAAACCAATTCGCCGGCTGTTTAAACGCAGAACACTGTAATGGACATATCTCAGAGTACACAAGTCCAAATCAGGTGTTCTTAGAGGCATTTGAAAGCTAATTCAGAATAATACAACTTTCATGTTTTGGTAAAAAGCTAAATCAGAATGGATCCTAGTCGAAAAATGTGATAAACTGGACTTAACTGATCACACGGACTGCTTGGGAAATACTTAAAACAGTAAGGGTATTTTGGACTTTTCATGTCCTACGTTGCTCCGATTGAGCTGAAATTTTGTAGGCACCTATAAAATACCATTCTCTACAACTTTCCTTCTTTGACCTAAGGCCAATTTGGCCTCTAACATAGGGCTACAAAACCGGACAGAATAGAAGAACAATTTTCCAGAATTCTGAAATTTTCAGTTTCTAGTGGAATTTTCTCAAATTTCTGGTTCTAATCACTACCAAACAGCCTTATATAACCTTAATTACAACATTTACAATCATACAACAAGTTTAGGCAGAGAGCTATGAAACCCTAGCTTGCTTATTCATCCCAAAATTCATAACAACCACTTGCGTAATCATGAAATTAAGCCAAAACTTAAGCTAAAAATCATCTTAAACCCAAAATTTAAGCAACAAGGATCATGACCAGATTTGTACCTCTAAAGCAAGACTTGGATGAGTGATAGTTCACTCCCTTTGAAATTTCTTGGTTCCTCAAGCTTCCCAACTCACAACCTCCACTTTAATCGGTTTGGAATTGGAATTCCTCACTTAGTTATAGCAAATCAAGAAGATGGAATGTTTTTTTTTCTTGCTCTCACTTTCTCACACTCTTTGGTTCGGCCAGCAGCAGAAATATGGAGAGGAAAGGTGAAAAAATTGGTTAAGTAAGATGCCAAAGTGTCTTGGTCAAGATGCTCTTAGGTGGCGACACTTGTCGCCACCACCACCTTTCTTTTTTTTCTCTTTCTTTTCCTTCTTTTCTAGCCACTAGTTTTGGTCAGCCTTAGCTGTAATATAAGAAGATATTTTGCTCAAGTATCAATGAACTTGTAGGGTAAGAAAGTGGTGGTCAAGTGGTGCGTTCAATCGGTAGTGCGCGGGACCCGCCGGTTCGCGCCGTTTTTCTTAAAAACTCACGTACTAGGGTTTTTACTTCCCATTCACTAACCTTATATCATTGCTAAACTTAGAGCTAAAAAGGAAATGCGAAAGAATTTCCAAGGAAGCCTTTGCAATGGCACCAAACACTACTTCTATGGGGGTTCCAGAAAAAACTAAAAGGACAGAAATTGCAAGGCCACAAGTGAAGACCTTCCATGCAAAGAAAAGGAGCGCATCTCTTGAGAGTCAAGGAGCAGGTGGTGTGAAAATTTTGGAGACACTTAGGAAGGATACTCCAGGAGGAGACCCGAGTGGAAAAGGACCACTGAGAGGTATCTCACGAAGAGATGAAACCTGACTGAGAGGTTTCTTTATTCCTGTGATTTATTTCGATTTTAATTGAGGACTGAAGTGAACAACTGAGTCCCGGCGAGAGTTGGGCAGGCGGTCCGCCGAACGCTCTGGCTCGCCTTAGGGGGAGGTGGGGATGTAACAGTTAGAATCAGAGCCAGGTTCGCGTGGTCTCTGCGCGGAGTGAGCCTGGACTGAGTGGTGAATTGGTATGAAGGATTAAGTGCTCATTCGAGCATAAGCTATGAACTGTGAATTTTACAGGCCTTAAATCTTTCCTGTGGTATCTGCGGACCGTAGATAGGTACGTCAGGGAGGAATTTCGATTGTAGATAGTTTACTCTTGGAAATGGCCAGCTCGAGACGTGAATTGTCTTATTTCGGATTCTTGTGGCCGAGTACTCTGGAGTTAAGGCGGGGTTAAGTATTTGAGATTTGCATTTTGGGAACATGAACAGGCTTTGTCTGGCTAGAATGAGTACAAGAGGTCAATGGACATCTAGTTTGGATAGTAAGTGATGTGAGAGACCGGACGGGGTTATCTTAGCTGAGATTGGGACGACTTCACCATTTCCTTTTGATTCGCCCGTATATTGCTACCACCTGACGTTAGTATGTGTGTTTGTATACCTGGTTATCTAGCCAACTTGATATGTATTTGTGTATTTGCTTATCTGTATTCTTGATATGGCGTGTTATGTGCGGATATGTTTATTTGTGTATTTGGTATGTTGTATTTTGTTATTTTAGTCAATTTACTGCATTCATTCATTAAAGTACCTTTTTGAAAAGAAAAGAAAGAGGGAGGGGAAAAACTATATATATATGGAAGGAAGACGTAGTCGCGGACATTGTCATAGCCGTGGAACAAAGCGCGGCCAAGAGTCAAGTGAAGAAAGGGGAAACAACAGCTGAACAAAACACGGACCGAGAGTGCCACTTGTATTTAATACTTTATTATGACCGATTGTTTTGCCCGACAGGCTATCATCTGAGTTCCAGCAATTCTGAGACATGGCACGTTGGGTTGAGATGTATAAGGAAATCGTGGTTCTTCGAGACGAAATAGAAGTTCAAAAGAAACTAGCCGCATACTGGGAAGTGCGATGGAAGCACGAGTATTCAGAAAAAATTGAGCTCTTGCACAAGAACTTAGAGCTAAAAAGGAAATGCGAAGGAATTTCCAAGGAGGCCTTTGCAATGGCACCAATCACTACTTCTATGGGGGTTCCAGAGAAAACTAAAAGGACAGAAATTGCAAGGCCACAAGTGAAGACCTTCCATGCAAAGAAAAGGAGCGCATCTCTTGAGAGTCAAGGAGCAGGTGGTGTGAAAATTTTGGAGACACTTAGGAAGGATACTCCAGGAGGAGACCCGAGTGGAAAAGGACCACTGAGAGGTATCTCACGAAGAGATAAAACCTGACTGAGAGGTTTCTTTATTCCTGTGATTTATTTCGATTTTAATTGAGGACTGAAGTGAACAACTGAGTCCCGGCGAGAGCTGGGCAGGCGGTCCGCCGAACGCTCTGGCTCGCCTTAGGTGGAGGTGGGGATGTCACAGTTAGAATCAGAGCCAGGTTCGCGTGGTCTCTGCGCGGAGTGAGCCTGGACTGAGTGGTGAATTGGTATGAAGGATTAAGTGCTCGTTCGAGCATAAGCTATGAACTGTGAATTTTATAGGCCTTAAATCTTTCCTGTGGTATCTGCGGACCGTAGATAGGTACGTCAGGGAGGAATTTCGATTGTAGATAGTTTACTCTTGGAAATGGCCAGCTCGAGATGTGAATTGTCTTATTTCGTATTCTTGTGGCCGAGTACTCTGGAGTTGAGGCGGGGTTAAGTATTTGATATTTGCATTTTGGGAACATGAACAGGCTTTATCTGGCTAGAATGAGTACAAGAGGTCAATGGACATCTAGTTTGGATAGTAAGTGACGTGAGAGACCGGACGGGGTTATCTTAGCTGAGACTGGGACGACTTCACCTTTTCCTTTTGATTCGCCCGTATATTGCTACCACCTGACGTTAGTATGTGTGTTTGTGTACACGGTTATCTGGCCAACTTGATATGTATTTGTGTATTTGCTTATCTGTATTCTTGATATGGCGTGTTATGTGCGGATATGTTTATTTGTTTATTTGGTATGCTGTATTTTGTTATTTTAGTCAATTTATTGCATTCATTCATTAAAGTACCTTTTTGAAAAGAAAAGAAAGAGGGAGGGGAAAAACTATATATATATATGGAAGAAAGACGTAGTCGCGGACATTGTCATAGCCGTGGAACAAAGCGAGGCCAAGAGTCAAAGAAGAAAGGGGAAACAACAGCCGAACAAAACACGGAACGAGAGTGCCACTTGTATTTAATAATTTATTATGACCCATTGTTTTGCCCGATAGGCTATCATCTGAGTTCCAGCAATTCTGTGACATGGCACGTTGGGTTGAGATGTATAAGGAAATCGTGGTTCTTCGAGACGAAATAGAAGTTCAAAAGAAACTAGCCGCATACTGGGAAGGGCGATGGAAGCACGAGTATTCAGAAAAAATTGAGCTCTTGCACAAGAACTTAGAGCTAAAAAGGAAATGCGAAGGAATTTCCGAGGAGGCCTTAGCAATGGCACTGAGCACTACTTCATTGGGGGTTCCAGAGAAAACTCAAAGGACAGAAATTGTAAGGCCACAAGTGAAGACCTTCCATGCAAAGAAAAGGAGCGCATCTCTTGAGAGTGAAAGGCCAGAACAGGGTAAGCAAGGTAGGCCATTTGCTAAGAAGGGTCGTGGGGCGGGTGGTGTGAAAATTTTGGAGACACTTAGAAAGGATACTCCAGGAGGAGACCCGAGTGGAAAAGGACCACTGAGAGGTATCTCACGAAGAGATAAAACCTGACTGAGAGGTTTCTTTATTCCTGTGATTTATTTCGATTTTAATTGAGGATTGAAGTGAACGACTGAGTCCCGGCGAGAGCTGGGCAGGCGGTCCGCCGAACCCTCTAGTTCGCCTTAGGGGGAGGTTGGGTTGTCACAGTTAGCATCAGAGCCAGGTTCGCGTGGTCTCCGCGCGGAGTGAGCCTGTACTGAGTGGTGAATTGCTATGAAGGATTAAGTGCTCATTCGAGCATAAGCAATGAACTTTGAATTTTATAGGCCTTAAATCTTTCCTGTGGTATCTGCGGACCGTAGATAGGTACGTCAGGGAGGAATTTTGATTGTAGATAGTTTACTCTTGGGAAAGGCCAGCTCGAGACGTGAATTTTCTTATTTCGGATTCTTGTGGCCGAGTACTCCGGAGTTCAGGCGGGGTTAAGTATTTGAGATTTGCATTTCGGGAACATGAACAGGCTTTGTCTGGCTAGAATGAGTACAAGAGATGAATGGACATCTAGTTTGGATAGTAAGTGACGTGAGAGACCGGACGGGGTTATCTTAGCTGAGACTGGGACGACTTCACCATTTCCTTTTGATTCGCCCGTATATTGCTACCACCTGACGTTAGTATGTGTGTTTGTGTACATGGTTATCTGGCCAACTTGATATGTATTTGTGTATTTGCTTATCTGTATTCTTGATATGGCATGTTATGTGCGGATATGTTTATTTGTGTACTTGGTATGTTGTATTTTGTTATTTTAGTCAATTTACTGCATTCATTCATTAAAGTACCTTTTTGAAAAGAAAAGAAAGAGGGAGGTGAAAAACTATATATATATATATATATATATATATATATATATGGAAGGAAGACGTAGTCACGGACATTGTCATAGCCGTGGAACAAAGCGAGGGCAAGAGTCATAAGAAGTCCAAACAACAGCCGAACAAAACACGGACCGAGAGTGCCACATGTATTTAATAATTTATTATGACCCATTGTTTTGCCCGACAGGCTATCATCTGAGTTCCAGCAATTCTGTGACATGGCACGTTGGGTTGAGATGTATAAGGAAATCGTGGTTCTTCGAGACGAAATAGAAGTTCAAAAGAAACTAGCCGCATACTGGGAAGGGCGATGGAAGCACGAGTATTCAGAAAAAATTGAGCTCTTGCACAAGAACTTAGAGCTAAAAAGGAAATGCGAAGGAATTTCCGTGGAGGCCTTAGCAATGGCACCAAGCACTACTTCTATGGGGGTTCCAGAGAAAACTCAAAGGACAGAAATTGCAAGGCCACAAGTGATGACCTTCGATGCAAAGAAAAGGAGCGCATCTCTTGAGAGTCAAAGGCCAGAACAGGGTAAGCAAGGTAGGCCATTTGCTAAAAAGGGTCGTGGAGCGGGTGGTGTGAAAATTTTGGAGACACTTAGGAAGGATACTCCAGGAGGAGACCCGAGTGGAAAAGGACCACTGAGAGGTATCTCACGAAGAGATGAAACCTGACTGAGAGGTTTCTTTATTCCTGTGATTTATTTCGATTTTAATTGAGGACTGAAGTGAACAACTGAGTCCCGGCGAGAGTTGGGCAGGCGGTCCGCCGAACGCTCTGGCTCGCCTTAGGGGGAGGTGGGGATGTAACAGTTAGAATCAGAGCCAGGTTCGCGTGGTCTCTGCGCGGAGTGAGCCTGGACTGAGTGGTGAATTGGTATGAAGGATTAAGTGCTCATTCGAGCATAAGCTATGAACTGTGAATTTTATAGGCCTTAAATCTTTCCTGTGGTATCTGCGGACCGTAGATAGGTACGTCAGGGAGGAATTTCGATTGTAGATAGTTTACTCTTGGAAATGGCCAGCTCGAGACGTGAATTGTCTTATTTCGGATTCTTGTGGCCGAGTACTCTGGAGTTAAGGCGGGTTTAAGTATTTGAGATTTGCATTTTGGGAACATGAACAGGCTTTGTCTGGCTAGAATGAGTACAAGAGGTCAATGGACATCTAGTTTGGATAGTAAGTGATATGAGAGACCGGACGGGGTTATCTTAGCTGAGATTGGGACGACTTCACCTTTTCCTTTTGATTCGCCCGTATATTGCTACCACCTGACGTTAGTATGTGTGTTTGTATACCTGGTTATCTAGCCAACTTGATATGTATTTGTGTATTTGCTTATCTGTATTCTTGATATGGCGTGTTATGTGCGGATATGTTTATTTGTGTATTTGGTATGTTGTATTTTGTTATTTTAGTCAATTTACTGCATTCATTCATTAAAGTACCTTTTTGAAAAGAAAAGAAAGAGGGAGGGGAAAAACTATATATATATGGAAGGAAGACGTAGTCGCGGACATTGTCATAGCCGTGGAACAAAGCGCGGCCAAGAGTCAAGTGAAGAAAGGGGAAACAACAGCTGAACAAAACACGGACCGAGAGTGCCACTTGTATTTAATACTTTATTATGACCGATTGTTTTGCCCGACAGGCTATCATCTGAGTTCCAGCAATTCTGAGACATGGCACGTTGGGTTGAGATGTATAAGGAAATCGTGGTTCTTCGAGACGAAATAGAAGTTCAAAAGAAACTAGCCGCATACTGGGAAGTGCGATGGAAGCACGAGTATTCAGAAAAAATTGAGCTCTTGCACAAGAACTTAGAGCTAAAAAGGAAATGCGAAGGAATTTCCAAGGAGGCCTTTGCAATGGCACCAATCACTACTTCTATGGGGGTTCCAGAGAAAACTAAAAGGACAGAAATTGCAAGGCCACAAGTGAAGACCTTCCATGCAAAGAAAAGGAGCGCATCTCTTGAGAGTCAAGGAGCAGGTGGTGTGAAAATTTTGGAGACACTTAGGAAGGATACTCCAGGAGGAGACCCGAGTGGAAAAGGACCACTGAGAGGTATCTCACGAAGAGATAAAACCTGACTGGGAGGTTTCTTTATTCCTGTGATTTATTTCGATTTTAATTGAGGACTGAAGTGAACAACTGAGTCCCGGCGAGAGTTGGGCAGGCGGTCCGCCGAACGCTCTGGCTCGCCTTAGGTGGAGGTGGGGATGTCACAGTTAGAATCAGAGCCAGGTTCGCGTGGTCTCTGCGCGGAGTGAGCCTGGACTGAGTGGTGAATTGGTATGAAGGATTAAGTGCTCGTTCGAGCATAAGCTATGAACTGTGAATTTTATAGGCCTTAAATCTTTCCTGTGGTATCTGCGGACCGTAGATAGGTACGTCAGGGAGGAATTTCGATTGTAGATAGTTTACTCTTGGAAATGGCCAGCTCGAGATGTGAATTGTCTCATTTCGTATTCTTGTGGCCGAGTACTCTGGAGTTGAGGCGGGGTTAAGTATTTGAGATTTGCATTTTGGGAACATGAACAGGCTTTATCTGGCTAGAATGAGTACAAGAGGTCAATGGACATCTAGTTTGGATAGTAAGTGACGTGAGAGACCGGACGGGGTTATCTTAGCTGAGACTGGGACGACTTCACCTTTTCCTTTTGATTCGCCCGTATATTGCTACCACCTGACGTTAGTATGTGTGTTTGTGTACACGGTTATCTGGCCAACTTGATATGTATTTGTGTATTTGCTTATCTGTATTCTTGATATGGCGTGTTATGTGCGAATATGTTTATTTGTTTATTTGGTATGCTGTATTTTGTTATTTTAGTCAATTTATTGCATTCATTCATTAAAGTACCTTTTTGAAAAGAAAAGAAAGAGGGAGGGGAAAAACTATATATATATATGGAAGAAAGACGTAGTCGCGGACATTGTCATAGCCGTGGAACAAAGCGAGGCCAAGAGTCAAAGAAGAAAGGGGAAACAACAGCCGAACAAAACACGGAACGAGAGTGCCACTTGTATTTAATAATTTATTATGACCCATTGTTTTGCCCGATAGGCTATCATCTGAGTTCCAGCAATTCTGTGACATGGTACGTTGGGTTGAGATGTATAAGGAAATCGTGGTTCTTCGAGACGAAATAGAAGTTCAAAAGAAACTAGCCGCATACTGGGAAGGGCGATGGAAGCACGAGTATTCAGAAAAAATTGAGCTCTTGCACAAGAACTTAGAGCTAAAAAGGAAATGCGAAGGAATTTCCGAGGAGGCCTTAGCAATGGCACTGAGCACTACTTCATTGGGGGTTCCAGAGAAAACTCAAAGGACAGAAATTGTAAGGCCACAAGTGAAGACCTTCCATGCAAAGAAAAGGAGCGCATCTCTTGAGAGTGAAAGGCCAGAACAGGGTAAGCAAGGTAGGCCATTTGCTAAGAAGGGTCGTGGGGCGGGTGGTGTGAAAATTTTGGAGACACTTAGAAAGGATACTCCAGGAGGAGACCCGAGTGGAAAAGGACCACTGAGAGGTATCTCACGAAGAGATAAAACCTGACTGAGAGGTTTCTTTATTCCTGTGATTTATTTCGATTTTAATTGAGGATTGAAGTGAACGACTGAGTCCCGGCGAGAGCTGGGCAGGCGGTCCGCCGAACCCTCTAGTTCGCCTTAGGGGGAGGTTGGGTTGTCACAGTTAGAATCAGAGCCAGGTTCGCGTGGTCTCCGCGCGGAGTGAGCCTGTACTGAGTGGTGAATTGCTATGAAGGATTAAGTGCTCATTCGAGCATAAGCAATGAACTTTGAATTTTATAGGCCTTAAATCTTTCCTGTGGTATCTGCGGACCGTAGATAGGTACGTCAGGGAGGAATTTTGATTGTAGATAGTTTACTCTTGGGAAAGGCCAGCTCGAGACGTGAATTTTCTTATTTCGGATTCTTGTGGCCGAGTACTCCGGAGTTCAGGCGGGGTTAAGTATTTGAGATTTGCATTTCGGGAACATGAACAGGCTTTGTCTGGCTAGAATGAGTACAAGAGATGAATGGACATCTAGTTTGGATAGTAAGTGACGTGAGAGACCGGACGGGGTTATCTTAGCTGAGACTGGGACGACTTCACCATTTCCTTTTGATTCGCCCGTATATTGCTACCACCTGACGTTAGTATGTGTGTTTGTGTACATGGTTATCTGGCCAACTTGATATGTATTTGTGTATTTGCTTATCTGTATTCTTGATATGGCATGTTATGTGCGGATATGTTTATTTGTGTACTTGGTATGTTGTATTTTGTTATTTTAGTCAATTTACTGCATTCATTCATTAAAGTACCTTTTTGAAAAGAAAAGAAAGAGGGAGGGGAAAAACTATATATATATATATATATATATATATATATATATATGGAAGGAAGACGTAGTCATGGACATTGTCATAGCCGTGGAACAAAGCGAGGGCAAGAGTCATAAGAAGTCCAAACAACAGCCGAACAAAACACGGACCGAGAGTGCCACATGTATTTAATAATTTATTATGACCCATTGTTTTGCCCGACAGGCTATCATCTGAGTTCCAGCAATTCTGTGACATGGCACGTTGGGTTGAGATGTATAAGGAAATCGTGGTTCTTCGAGACGAAATAGAAGTTCAAAAGAAACTAGCCGCATACTGGGAAGGGCGATGGAAGCACGAGTATTCAGAAAAAATTGAGCTCTTGCACAAGAACTTAGAGCTAAAAAGGAAATGCGAAGGAATTTCCGTGGAGGCCTTAGCAATGGCACCAAGCACTACTTCTATGGGGGTTCCAGAGAAAACTCAAAGGACAGAAATTGCAAGGCCACAAGTGATGACCTTCGATGCAAAGAAAAGGAGCGCATCTCTTGAGAGTCAAAGGCCAGAACAGGGTAAGCAAGGTAGGCCATTTGCTAAAAAGGGTCGTGGAGCGGGTGGTGTGAAAATTTTGGAGACACTTAGGAAGGATACTCTAGGAGGAGACCCGAGTGGAAATGGACCACTGAGAGGTATCTCACGAAGAGATAAAACCAGACTGAGAGGTTTCTTTATTCCTGTGATTTATTTCGATTTTAATTGAGGACTGAAGTGAACGACTGAGTCCCGACGAGAGCTGGGCAGGCGGTTCGCCGAACCCTCTTGATGTGTGCACGGGCCTCGGCCCACGCGATGACCCAGTCCGAGTCCCACTGGGCCCAGTCACACGTTCACGGGCCAAGCTGTTCAAAGAATCACTCCAAGCCCTGGTGAGAGTCGTCCAAGACCAACATGGAGTTCACAAAGATATTGAGGGCTTAGAGAAAGATCACTGGGCCAATTACACCTTGATCCAAGCCCATGACGACTCAAGTGGGTCTCCAAGGGATTCGGCCGAGTAGGGCCTTAGCCTTTGACACTTATTGGAATAGCTTACTTAGTAGAATGGGCCGGCCCACCTTACACTAAGATGGCCGACCACCCCTTTTAGGATTACTTAGGGTTTCTTTATTGTTTTCCTTAGCCTATAAATAGGCTAGCTTTGTAAGGTTAAGAACTAGCTTTTGATTAATAAAATTCTTAGTGCATTCGTTTTCTTTCATAAAGAATTCGTGCCTTTAACTTGCTTGGCAAGGGTTATTGAGCAATCTCGCGTCCTGTCCTTGATTGTTCATCCGACCTATTCCCCTGGAGTATTCACCTTCATCGGAGTGTAGTCTACCACCTCCAATCAAATCGAGTTGTCCGTTTGAGTAAAGGTTCCGCAAACCAAGCGTAGGACATCCCCGCTAGATCCTTGGGCAAACGTGCTACGTGTCTCGACCGTGGATCGAGGAACGTATCAGTTGGCTTCAGAGCTTTGGTGGAGGTATCTTCCGTTATATCCGTCGTCTTGTCTTAGTTTTCCTTAATTTTCCGCTGCCTTGTTTGTTAAAAAAAATATATATATATATTTTTCTGTTCGAATTGTTACTTGTTGAGCCGTTTCCTTCGTTTGTTCTCTAGAATTCTGGTCGTTGCTTTTGTTTTGTTTTACGTTTCCATATCTGTTCGTTTTGAGTCTGCAAGTCTGTCCGTTGCTGTTTTTGTTCGTCAAAAAAAAAAAAAAAATTTCTGTTCGCTAGTTCTTGTTGTTGTCGCATCAAATTTCTGGACAGCTGTGTGTTATTATTGTTAGTCCCAATCTGCCCAGATTTCATACTCTAGTGACATCCATTCTGCCCAGCAATTAGCCTTGCCGAATCTGCATACAAAAAAAAAAAAAAAACAAAACAGGCGCGGCTAGGGTTTTGCGGCTAGGGTTTTGTTGTTTGTCCGAATCTGTCCAAGTAGTTATTGATTATCCAAGTTGTTTGCTTACCTTGTCTAAACTGATTTGGGGGTAAAAACTTGTTGGGGTGGTGAATCTTGAATAGCACCCGCAAGGTTTGTAGGGTTCTTGAAGTTCTTGAACACTTTCTTGAATTTCTTGAAAGTCTTGAAAAAACTTTGTTAGTTTGAGGGAGTAGGGTGGTACGTTCTTGTGTGTTTCGGGCAGACCTTGTTTCTGGGATTGTTTTACTCATTCGGTCAGGTGTAGTCTATTACCAAGTGAAAAAAAAAAAACAAAGCAAAAGAAAACAGAACCGAAGAGAAAAAAAAAAAAGAGAGCAATCGGGTAACAAGAAACCCAAGAGGGAACACCGCACTTTTATTGCCAAATCTGTCTTATTGTATCGTATACCCAACCCAGAAATTACATCAAGAGAGAAAAAAAAAAAGGGAACTCAAAAGTTTTGACCAACCTCTTCTTGAACTTCTTGATTCTTGATCACTTGCACAACTCTTCGTTGAGGCTCTTGACCATCTTGAGTCTTGAAGACTTGCACCTCTCTTCGAATAAAGAGTTTCTTGTAAGATCTTGCATCCATACGAGGCTTTCTTGGCTTAGGTGTGAATTTCTTAGGAGATTCTTGAGTAACATCACTTGCTTGACCTTGGGAGTCCATTGGAGCAGAATTTCTGGAGTGCCAAGAACCGAAACTGTCTTGTTAGAAAGAGGGTCGAATTTCTTGTTCTTGGAGTAGAGAGAGAGCCGAATTGTTTGGGGTAAGTCGCGGCTGT
Organism: Coffea canephora; assembly: GCA_036785865.1. Classification (NCBI taxonomy): domain Eukaryota; kingdom Viridiplantae; phylum Streptophyta; class Magnoliopsida; order Gentianales; family Rubiaceae; genus Coffea; species Coffea canephora. Next base: position 29,312,427 of record CM071916.1, read on the forward strand.
GAAGAGGGAGTCTTATAGGAAGGATAACCGACTTAGGGAAGGGTTTCAAGAAGGAAGCAATCTGGAAATTTCAGTGGCCCAATTCTGGTTTGTGTTATGAGCATAGTGGGCGGCTGCTTAAGAGGCCTTCTAAGGTTTCTTGTAGTCGACCTTAGGAAAGGAATAAGAGAGAGGAGGAACCGAATCTGTCTTGAGAAGAATTAGGAAGTTTCCAACTCCAACTTGTTTTCCCACTTCGTTTAGGAGACTAAGTAATATACTTGGATAACTCTTGGACATCTCCTAAATTTTCTCCTCCATTTTAGGATATCCTACTATATTTTCTCATCCTTTTTAGGAAACCACTCCTACATCTTAGGATTCTTAGAGTTTCCTTTCTTGGCCATACTTTCCAAATCTGTCCACCGCCTTTAAGCTTTCCCAAAACCGTCCTTCCCTTCACCAACAACAAAGAATTCTTGTGTACTCTTGTGGGGGAATAAGTTGGTGACAATTATTGGACTCGAGCAACATTACTCAACTACCTAAACCAACAGGTAAGGTACTTGGTAAGCTTTATAGAGTGACTTGCACACTACACACGAGCGTGAGGGATACACTAAGGGAGTGAAGTGAGGACTATATTTGCATTTTCTTTGTTTCTTCTAACCTTTGCAGGGGCAACAAGGGAAGCATGGAGCAACAACACCACCATCAACAACAAGCAACCACTGATCCTTCCTTATTATTCGCCGCCATGAAGAATGAGCTCAGGCGAATCAGTGAGCAACAAATGGAGACACTACACACTCGTTTTGATGAATTGTCTAGGAGCCTTACGCGAGGCTCTCGTTCTCGGTCCCATAACCGGAGTAACCATGGCACCAAAGACACAAATGGCGAAGACTACTCCGCTAGTGAGGATGAGGAACGACCTGTGATGTGTGCACGGACCTTGGCCCACGCAATGGCCCAATCCGAGTTCCATTGGGCCCAGTCACATGTCCACGGGCCAAGCAATTCAGGGAATCACTCCAAGCCCTTGTACGGAATGTTCAAGACCAAGAAGGAGTTCATCGAGACATTGAAGGCTTAGAAGGTGATAACCCAGTTGTCTACACGATGATCCAAGCCCATGAAGAGAGCCCGTGAAGAGCCAAGTGGGCTATGGCCGATTAGGCCTTAGTGTTAGGAGTCTTAAGTTTAGATTAGTCCTTTTGTTAGCCATGGATTCGGCCCACCTTTGTCTAAGGATGGCCGAACCACTAGGCCTTCTTTATTGAGTCCATGGATCGGCCCACCTTGTCCAAGGAGTGGCCAACCATCTAGCTTTTCGATATTAGGGTTTAGGGTTTCATTAGCATTTGCCTATATAAAGGCTTGCTTTGTAAGGTTTAAGGAAGCCGTTTGATGATAATAAACTTGTTCTTGTTTCTCTTAGATGGAGAGTACAATTCCGTTACTTGCATTGGCAAGGGTTCTTGAGCAATCTCGTGATCGTCCTTGATTGTTCCACCGACCTATTCCCCTGGAGTATTCACCTTCATCGGAGTGTCGTCTACCACCTACGTCAAATCGTGTTGTCCGTTTGACTCTAGGTTCCGCAACCCAAGCGTTGGACAACTTCGCTAGATCCTTGGGCAAACGTGCTACGTGTCTCGAACCGTGGATCGAGGAACGTATCAGTTGGCTTCAGAGCTTTGGTGGAGGTATCTTCCGTTATATCCGTAGTTGTGTCTTAGTTTCATTAATTCCGCTGCCTTGTTTCAAAAAAAAAAAAAATTCTGGTCATTGTTTGTTGTTGAAGTCGAGTCCAAATCTGTCCGTTTGTGCCTGCCTTGTTAAAAGAAAAAAGAAAAAAAAAAGTCACTGTTCATCGTACTGTTCACCGCACTGTTCATCGTTACTGTTCACCGTCACTGTTCACGGTACTGTACATCCGAACACAAAATCTTTTGGTGTGTTATCTCCTTTGTGTTGTGTCTAGTTTGTTGATAATTTCTGTCCACAACTTGTTTCTTGCGTTTGAGTCATTTGTTGCGTCAAAAAATTCTGTTCATGTGTTTCCTTGCGTTGTAAATCTGTCCGCTGTTTAGTACTTCGTTGTTGCGTCCAATTTCTGGTCAAAGTTGTGCCCAATCTGTCCGTGGGTGTTGTTTCGTGGTATAGAGTCGTTTGTTGCATCGAAATTTCTGGTCGTTGGTGTTCCAACATGGCTACCAAATTCTGTCCAAGTCGTTAGTCGAAGCAACAAGAAAATAAGGACGCGACGGCTAGGGCTATTGGCGGCTAGGGTTTTGCTTGGCGGCTAGGGTTTCCTGACGGCTAGGGTTTTGCTTGGCGGCTAGGGTTTCTTGGCGGCTAGGGTTTCCTTGTGGCGGCTAGGGTTTCGTTTGCACTAGGGTTTCATTTGCGCTAGGGTTTCTTTGCTTTCACTTGGACACTCTCCTATATTCTCTCCTACATTCTAGGAACACTCTCCTACATTTTAGGAACTCTCTCCTACATCCTCTCCTACATTTTAGGAATACTCACCTACATTCTCTCCTATATTTTAGGGCACTCTCCTACATCCTCTCCTACATTTTAGGAACACTCTTTTACATTCTCTCATCCATTTTTTTTGGAAACTTTCCTAAATTCTCTCATCCATTTTTAGGAAACTTTCCTAATTTTTTGGAAATTTTCCTAAATTCTCTCATCCAATTTTAGGAAATTTTCCTAAACTCTCTCATCCATTTTTTTTGGAAACTTTCCTAAATTCTCTCATCCACTTTTAGGAAATCTTCCTAAACTCTCCCATCCATTTTTAGGAAACTTGCCTAAAATTCTCTCATCCATTTTTAGGACCTTTCCTATATTCTCTCATCCACTTTAGGAACCTCTCCTATATTCTCTCATCCACTTTAGGAAACTCTCCTATATTTTCTCCTAGTTTTAGGAACACTTCCCTACACTTTCTCCTACATCTTCGTGATTACTCTTGAGGAAGAAGTTGGTGACAATTACTGGATTTTTACGGCATTTCTCAATTACTCGGTCCAACAAGTAAGGAATTTTGGTAAGCTTATTTGAGTGCTTTGAGTGATATACGAGTGAGGAGCACATACACGAGAGCTTGTGTGTTGTGAGGAAAATTCCTTTGCTCTACTAACCGTTTTGCAGGTCACATAGTCATGCCCACCGGAGTTGTATCTTGCTCATACAATCAAGAATTCGTGGAGGCCGAACCTTTCAAGAGGAGATGTCCCAAGCGAAGTACCTCCAGGTATAAACAAGATTGTGATGAGTATGAGAAGGAGCAAAGAAGTTTGCGCCGAACGTCTAAATCAAGGTCAACCTCAAGCAAACAAGTTTCATCTCCAAAGTGCCTTGACAATCAAGGCAAGGCGTTCGAGAACTCTCGAATTGAGGCAAAGCTCCGTGAGTCAAAGGATAAATTCCTAAGTCAGACTAAAGCATTGATTGATGATATGATGGAAAGACTTAGCCAAGTGCTGGATTCACACCTGGAGCAACTTAACCATGTGCCAACTGGTGGTAATAAAGGGAAAATTCATCCTAGTCCCTCGTTGATTGGAGAGCCAAATATGAATGAGTTACAACTGAGCCATGAACATGAGCTAGACAATGAAGATCAAACCTCATGTACAATGCGTGAGCAATGGTCTGAGAAGAATGGAGTGGAAAAAGACAAGAATAATTTGGCCTTAGTGAAGAGTAAAAAGGAGAAGTTGGCCGTGTTTACAAAGGCTGAAAGTGTGACCATTTTGTTTGCTAACCAGCTAACATGTGTTTTGTTTAGTACCTCTTCTTTTGTGCAGGTTACACAAAGTCAAGTAGAGTTGGTCATGGCATGTTCCATTCCGAAGTCACTTGGACACTTTGCGAGTTTCCATGGAATTTGTCTCCTAGGAGCTAAATCTCGTTGGTATCAATCCATGGAACAACCTGCATTCAAACTTGTCCGCGCCATTGGAGGAGTCATTCGAGCCCATTATTTTGATGAGAAGTATTGTAAAGCTGTCCAAAATTTTCCCACAACGACTAAAGAGTTGCAACCTGATTTCATGCTTGTTCCAGCTACGTGTTGCGCGAATGCACGTGATTCGTATGGGGTAGACTTCACTTCATTCCTGCCGCTTATGTTGGGTGATGCCCGCAAGGGTGTCAATCAAGATCCGAGTGCTGTTCTTACCTCACTGGTTCGTGTTTCTATGGATGTGCAACACGGGTGGCTCAGTGTCCCGCCTCTAGAGTGGCAAGTTGCGCCGATTCAGTGCCTAGGGCTGAATTACACCACCTTGCACAACCAGGTTCGAGGCTTTTCTAGTTTCAATGAACATTGTTATGAAGTGCATGTGAATGTCCGGGTGCGAAGGCTAATTAGCGAGCTTTGGGTAGCAACCTGGAACGTTCACAAGCCTTATACACGTTCCTTCCTACCTTGGAGAATGTCCTTGTTTGAGAACCCCTTGAAGCTGACTAAGAGACATGTGCACCAAATTATCTTAATCATAACATATGCAAGTATCCTTCAATCTAAGAGGGCCAATATGTGGAGACTTGGGTGTCACACTACCCACTCTCATTAGTATCATTCATCTCCATCCAGATTTGAGGACAAATCCTTCTCAAGAGGAGGGGACTGATGTGTGCACGGACCTTGGCCCACGCAATGGCCCAATCCGAGTTCCATTGGGCCCAGTCACATGTCCACGGGCCAAGCAATTCAGGGAATCACTCCAAGCCCGTGTACGGAATGTTCAAGACCAAGAAGGAGTTCATCGAGACATTGAAGGCTTAGAAGGTGATAACCCAGTTGTCTACACGATGATCCAAGCCCATGAAGAGAGCCCGTGAAGAGCCAAGTGGGCTATGGCCGATTAGGCCTTAGTGTTAGGAGTCTTAAGTTTAGATTAGTCCTTTTGTTAGCCATGGATTCGGCCCACCTTTGTCTAAGGATGGCCGAACCACTAGGCCTTCTTTATTGAGTCCATGGATCGGCCCACCTTGTCCAAGGAGTGGCCAACCATCTAGCTTTTCGATATTAGGGTTTAGGGTTTCATTAGTATTTGCCTATATAAAGGCTTGCTTTGTAAGGTTTAAGGAAGCCGTTTGATGATAATAAACTTGTTCTTGTTTCTCTTAGATGGAGAGTACAATTCCGTTACTTGCATTGGCAAGGGTTCTTGAGCAATCTCGTGATCGTCCTTGATTGTTCCACCGACCTATTCCCCTGGAGTATTCACCTTCATCGGAGTGTCGTCTACCACCTACGTCAAATCGTGTTGTCCGTTTGACTCTAGGTTCCGCAACCCAAGCGTTGGACAACTTCGCTAGATCCTTGGGCAAACGTGCTACGTGTCTCGAACCGTGGATCGAGGAACGTATCAACCTGAGAGGCCTACAAGGGACATGCCCAAAAACGAAATCAAGGGGCTTAAAATACAAGTTCCCGCATTCAAAGGCAAAAGTGACCCTGAGGCTTACTTGGAGTGGGAAGGCCGCATCGAGATGGTCTTCGACTGCTACGACTATAGCGAGGAACAGAAAGTGAAGGTTGCCACCGTGGAGTTCACCGACTACGCACTCGTCTGGTGGGACCAAGTGAGGACCACGAGGAGGAGGATGGGAGAACCACGTGTCCGGACTTGGCGAGAACTCAAGGCACTAATGCGCAAGCGGTTTGTTCCTAGCTACTACAATCGTGATCTCCACTCTAAGCTGCAAACACTCACGCAAGGCAACATGAGTGTGGAGGATTACCACAAAGAAATCGAGATGGCCATGATGAGGGCCAACATTCAAGAAGACAATGAAGCCACAATGGCTAGGTTTCTTAGGGGTCTCAACCCTGACCTTCAGGATGCCTTGGAGCTTCAACATTACTTGGACATGCACGACCTTCTAGAACTCGCCATTAAGGCCGAACGGGGGAAGAAATTAAGACGGGGAGGCCGTACTTTCCAACCTTCCACCACCACCTCGTGGAAAGGCAACCAACCACGAAGAGTGACCCACGAAGCTGGAAATGCAACAACATCAAACTATTCTAACCGTTTCCAAGGTAATGCTTCTACCCGGAATGCCTATTCTACACCTAACAAGGTTTCTGATGTGTCCAGTTCTACTTCTAAGGCACCGCAAGAAACTCCTAAAGCTAGGAGTAGGGACATCAAATGCTTTAAGTGCCAAGGGTTTGGGCATATTCAATCTCAATGTCCAAACCAACGGGTAATGCTGATAACTCACAATGGCGAAATCGTGTCGGATGATGACGAATGTGATGACGTGCCCGAACTAGTAGAAGATGACTGCCTGGAAGAAGAGCCAGCTGGGGAGGCTTGCTCGCCTACACGAGGAGAAGTAGGTTGCCTAGTAGCACGACGAGTGCTAACCGCCCGCGTCAAGGAGGATGAGCAGCTACAACGCGAAAACCTATTCTACACCCGCTGTAAGGTAGGAGACAAAGTCTGTAGTCTCATCATCGACGGTGGAAGTTGCACGAACGTGGTCAGTTTGCTCATGGTTGAAAGTTTAGGACTCCCCACTACCAGGCATCCACATCCTTACCGCCTCCAATGGCTAAGTGAGGATGGTGAAGTACGAGTCTTCAACCAAGTACGCATTCCCTTCTCCATTGGTACCTACATTGATGAAATCGTGTGCAACGTAGTGCCAATGCATGCTACACATATCATCTTGGGAAGGCCCTGGCAATTTGACAAACATGTCACATTCGATGGAAGAGCGAATAAGTACACACTTTTGCACGATGGCAAACGTAAGGTCCTTACACCTCTCACGCCTGCACAAGTTTATGAGGACCAACTACTTTTGCGAAGAGAGTGTGAACAAGACCGTCAAAGGAGGAAACTCAAGGCGGTCGACCCTGGTCAAGGCTCCACATCTACGACTGAGCCATCAACCAAGGATCAAGGGAGCACACCTAGGGATCTACGCGACAAACCACCTGCCGCACCTCCCACTAGGAAGCATAACATGATTATTAAGGCTAAAGATGTTAGAAAAGTGGTAAACTCTAATCAGCCTATACTTCTCATGATTTCCAAGCATGTGCTCTTAGATGTTGCTGAGCTCGACAAGGCGCTGCCTGCAAGCATAGTGGCTCTCTTACAGGAATTTGAGGATGTTTTCCCTGACGAGGTCCCTGATGGCTTACCACCCATTCGGGGAATTGAACACCAAATCGACCTCGTTCCTGGAGCACCATTACCCAACAAACCTGCCTACCGCATGGGTCCCGAGGAGACCAAGGAGCTTCAAAGGCAAGTAGATGGCCTGTTAGGTAAGGGATGGGTGAAGGAGAGTCTAAGTCCCTGCGCTGTGCCTGTGGTCCTTGTCCCCAAAAAGGATGGCACTTGGCGCATGTGCACTGACTGCCGGGCTGTAAACGCTATCACTGTCAAATATCGGCATCCCATTCCTAGACTTGATGATATGTTGGATGAACTCGATGGTGCTATTATTTTCACCAAGATTGACTTGAGGAGTGGCTATCATCAAATTAGGATGAAGGAAGGAGATGAATGGAAGACAGCCTTCAAAACCAAACATGGTCTCTATGAGTGGTTAGTTATGCCTTTTGGCTTGACTAACGTCCCTAGCACCTTCATGCGCCTCATGAACCATGTTTTGAGACATTTTATTGGTAAATTTGTCATTGTTTACTTTGATGACATTCTGATCTATTGTCGTAGTGAGCATGAGCACCTGGAGCATGTAAGATTAGTCCTCGAGGCACTTCGACAGGCGCGTCTATACGCTAACCTCAAAAAGTGCACCTTTTGTACTAACGAGCTTGTGTTTCTAGGCTATGTTGTGAGTTCGCAGGGCATCAAGGTGGACAAATCCAATATTGAGGCCATCGAGCAATGGCCAACCCCTACATCCGTTCCTGACGTGCGCAGCTTTCTTGGATTGACGGGTTTTTATCGGCGATTTGTCAAAAACTTTAGCACCATTGCCGCCCCATTGACCGCCGTGACAAAGAAGGATGACAAGTTCCACTGGGGGGAATCCCAAGAACAAGCGTTCCTCGCCCTTAAGGACACACTCACCCATGCACCTGTGTTAGCATTACCAAACTTTAACAAGACCTTTGAAATTGACTGTGATGCTTCTGGTGTAGGTATTGGAGCAGTCCTCATGCAAGACAAGAGGCCGTGTGCCTTCTTCAGCGAGAAACTGGGAGGGGCTGCGTTAAACTACCCCACGTACGACAAGGAGTTGTACGCACTAGTGAGGGCCTTGGAGACTTGGCAACACTATCTTCGCCCTCGGGAGTTCGTGATACACACTGATCACGAGTCATTGAAGTACCTCAAGGGACAGCCCAAGCTAAGCAAGCGACATGCCAAATGGGTAAGCTTCATTGACACCTTTTCGTATGTTATTAAATATAAGACTGGCAAAACGAATGTAGTGGCTGATGCATTATCACGTAGACATTCATTGCTGGCACTTCTGGATGCCAAGTTACTAGGGTTCGAAATGGTTAAGGAACTCTATACACATGATCATGACTTTGGTGATATCTATGCTGCTTGTGTTAAGAACCCGCATGGAAAGTACTTTTTGCATGATGGATTTCTATTCCATGTAGATAAATTGTGTGTGCCTAATTCTTCCATTCGTGACCTTTTGATCCGAGAGGCACATAGTGGTGGTCTCATGGGCCACTTTGGCATCGCCAAGACTCTGGCCATGTTGCAAGAGCACTTTTACTGGCCCCATATGCGTAGAGATGTTGAACGCATGGTTGGTAGGTGTGCTACTTGCCACAAGGCAAAGTCTAAGACAAATCCATATGGCTTGTATACCCCATTACCTATTCCACACCATCCCTGGATTGACTTGTCTATGGACTTTGTATTAGGATTGCCTAGATCACCAAGGGGTAATGACTCCATCTATGTTGTGGTTGATAGATTTTCTAAGATGGCGCATTTCATTCCTTGTCACAAAACTGATGATGCATCTCATGTTGCTACTTTATTTTTCAAAGAGATTGTCCGCCTGCATGGCATGCCTAGGACTATTGTTAGTGACAGGGATGTGAAATTCCTGAATTACTTTTGGAAGACCTTGTGGTCCAAACTTGGCACTAGGTTATTATTTTCCACAACTAGTCATCCTCAAAGCGATGGACAAACTGAAGTTGTCAATCGCACACTTGGCACTTTACTTCGGGCCTTGATTAAAAAGAATCTTAAGTCTTGGGAAGAGTGCTTACCTCATGTTGAATTTGCCTACAATCGCACTGTGCATAGTGCAACTCAATATTCTCCCTTTGAGATTGTTTATGGCTTCAACCCCCTCACCCCCCTTGATCTGGTGCCCTTACCTTCCTCTGAGCAAACAAGCTTAGACGGGGAAAAGAAAGCTGGGTTTGTACGCAGGTTACATGAAGCTGTGCGAGCAAACATCGAGAAGCGCACGCAGCAATACATCCAACAAGCCAACAAGTACCGCCGCAAGATGATTTTTGAGCCTGGAGATTGGGTGTGGCTACACTTAAGAAAAGAGCGTTTCCCCAAGCAACGTCAAAGCAAATTATCCCCAAGAGGGGATGGACCATTTCGGGTACTCCAACGGGTCAATGACAATGCATACACATTGGAGCTGCCTGGGGACTACAACGTTAGTGAAACCTTCAACGTTGGGGACCTCAGCCCATTCCTTGACGAGCAGGATCCAGATTTGAGGGCAAATCCTTCTCAAGAGGAGGGGACTGATGTGTGCACGGGCCTCGGCCCACGCGATGACCCAGTCCGAGTCCCACTGGGCCCAGTCACACGTTCACGGGCCAAGCTGTTCAAAGAATCACTCCAAGCCCTGGTGAGAGTCGTCCAAGACCAACATGGAGTTCACAAAGATATTGAGGGCTTAGAGAAAGACCACTGGGCCAATTACACCTTGATCCAAGCCCATGACGACTCAAGTGGGTCTCCAAGGGATTCGGCCGAGTAGGGCCTTAGCCTTTGACACTTATTGGAATAGCTTACTTAGTAGAATGGGCCGGCCCACCTTACACTAAGATGGCCGACCACCCCTTTTAGGATTACTTAGGGTTTCTTTATTGTTTTCCTTAGCCTATAAATAGGCTAGCTTTGTAAGGTTAAGAACTAGCTTTTGATTAATAAAATTCTTAGTGCATTCGTTTTCTTTCATAAAGAATTCGTGCCTTTAACTTGCTTGGCAAGGGTTATTGAGCAATCTCGCGTCCTGTCCTTGATTGTTCATCCGACCTATTCCCCTGGAGTATTCACCTTCATCGGAGTGTCGTCTACCACCTCCAATCAAATCGAGTTGTCCGTTTGAGTAAAGGTTCCGCAAACCAAGCGTAGGACATCCCCGCTAGATCCTTGGGCAAACGTGCTACGTGTCTCGACCGTGGATCGAGGAACGTATCACCTCTGGTTCGCCTTAGGGGGAGGTTGGGTTGTCACAGTTAGCATCAGAGCCAGGTTCGCGTGGTCTCCGCGCGGAGTGAGCCTGGACTGAGTGGTGAATTGGTATGAAGGATTAGGTGCTCGTTCGAGCATAAGCTATGAACTGTGAATTTTATAGGCATTAAATCTTTACTGTGGTATCTGCGGACCGTAGATAGGTACGTCAGGGAGGAATTTCGATTGTAGATAGTTTACTCTTGGGAATGGCCAGCTCGAGACGTGAATTTTCTTATTTCAGATTCTTGTGGCCGAGTACTCCGGAGTTGAGGCGGGGATAAGTATTTGAGATTTGCATTTTGGGAACATGAACAGGCTTTGTCTGGCTAGAATGAGTACAAGAGGTGAATGGACATCTAGTTTGGATAGTAAGTGACGTGAGATACCGGACGGGGTTATCTTAGTTGAGACTGGGACGACTTCACCTTTTCCTTTTGATTCGCCCGTATATTGCTACCACCTGACGTTAGTATGTGTGTTTGTGTACATGGTTATCTGGCCAACTTGATATGTATTTGTGTATTTGCTTATCTGTATTCTTGATATGGCGTGTTATGTGCGGATATGTTTATTTGTGTATTTCGTATGTTGTATTTTGTTATTTTAGTCAATTTACTGCATTCATTCATTAAAGTACCTTTTTGAAAAGAAAAGAAAGAGGGAGGGGAAAAACTATATATATATATATATGGAAGGAAGACGTAGTCGCGGACATTGTCATAGCCGTGTAACAAAGCGAGGCCAAGAGTCAAGAGAAGAATGGGGATACAACAGCTGAACAAAACACGGACCTAGAGTGCCACTTGTATTTAATACTTTATTATGACCCATTGTTTTGCCCGACAGGCTACCATCTGAGTTCCAGCAATTCTGTGACATGGCACGTTGGGTTGAGATGTATAAGGAAATCGTGGTTCTTCGAGACGAAATAGAAGTTCAAAAGAAACTAGCCGCATACTGGGAAGGGCGATGAAAGCACGAGTATTCAGAAAAATTGAGCTCTTGCACAAGAACTTAGAGCTAAAAAGGAAATGCGAAGGAATTTCCAAGGAGGCCTTTGCAATGGCACCAAGCACTACTTCTATGGGGGTTCCAGAGAAAACTAAAAGGACAGAAATTGCATGGCCACAAGTGAAGACCTTCCATGCAAAGAAAAGGAGCGCATCTCTTGAGAGTCAAAGGCCAGAACAGGGTAAGCAAGGTAGACCATTTGCGACGAAGGGTCGTGGAGCGGGTGGTGTGAAAATTTTGGAGGCACTTAGGAAGGATACTCCAGGAGGAGACCAGAGTGGAAAAGGACCACTGAGAGGTATCTCACGAAGAGATAAAACCTGACTGAGAGGTTTCTTTATTCCTGTGATTTATTTCGATTTTAATTGAGGACTGAAGTGAACAACTGAGTCCCGGCGAGAGTTGGGCAGGCGGTCCGCCGAACACTCTAGCTCGCCTTAGGGGGAGGTGGGGATGTCACAGTTATGTATGAGAGCCAGGTTCGCGAGGTCTCTGCGCGGAGTGAGCCTGGATTGAGTGGTGAATTGCTATGAAGGATTAAGTGCTCGTTCGAGCATAAGCTATGAATTGTGAATTTTATAGGCCTTAAATCTTTCCTGTGGTATCTGCGGACCGTAGATAGGTACGTCAGGGAGGAATTTTGATTGTAGATAGTTTACTCTTGGGAATGGCCAGCTCGAGACGTGAATTTTCTTATTTCGGATTCTTGTGGCCGAGTACTCCGGAGTTCAGGCGGGGTTAAGTATTTGAGATTTACATTTCGGGAACATGAACAGGCTTTGTCTGGCTAGAATGAGTACAAGAGATGAATGGACATCTAGTTTGGATAGTAAGTGACGTGAGAGACCGGACGGGGTTATCTTAGCTGAGACTGGGACGACTTCACCTTTTCCTTTTGATTCGCCCGTATATTGCTACCACCTGACGTTAGTATGTGTGTTTGTGTACATGGTTATCTGGCCAACTTCATATATATTTGTGTATTTGCTTATCTGTCTTCTTGATATGGCGTGTTATGTGCGGATATGTTTATTTGTGTATTTGGTAGGTTGTATTTTGTTATTTTAGTCAATTTACTGCATTCATTCATTAAAGTACCTTTTTGAAAAGAAAAGAAAGAGGGAGGGGAAAAACTATATATATATATATATATGTAAGGAAGACGTAGTCGCGGACATTGTCATAGCTGTGGAACAAAGCGAGGCCAAGAGTCAAGAGAAGAATGGGGAAACAACAGCTGAACAAAACACGGACCGAGAGTGCCACTTGTATTTAATACTTTATTATGACCCATTGTTTTGCCCGACAGGCTATCATCTGAGTTCCAGCAATTCTGTGACATGGCACGTTGGGTTGAGATGTATAAGGAAATCGTGGTTCTTCGAGACGAAATAGAAGTTCAAAAGAAACTAGCCGCATACTGGGAAGGGCGATGGAAGCACGAGTATTCAGAAAAAATTGAGCTCTTGCACAAGAACTTAGAGCTAAAAAGGAAATGCGAAGGAATTTCCAAGGAGGCCTTTGCAATGGCACCAAGCACTACTTCTATGGGGGTTCCAGAGAAAACTAAAAGGACAGAAATTGCATGGCCACAAGTGAAGACCTTCCATGCAAAGAAAAGGAGCGCATCTCTTGAGAGTCAAAGGCCAGAACAGGGTAAGCAAGGTAGGCCATTTGCGACGAAGGGTCGTGGAGCGGGTGGTGTGAAAATTTTGGAGGCACTTAGGAAGGATACTCCAGGAGGAGACCAGAGTGGAAAAGGACCACTGAGAGGTATCTCACGAAGAGATAAAACCTGACTGAGAGGTTTCTTTATTCCTGTGATTTATTTCGATTTTAATTGAGGACTGAAGTGAACAACTGAGTCCCGGCGAGAGTTGGGCAGGCGGTCCGCCGAACACTCTAGCTCGCCTTAGGGGGAGGTGGGGATGTCACAGTTATGTATGAGAGCCAGGTTCGCGAGGTCTCTGCGCGGAGTGAGCCTGGATTGAGTGGTGAATTGCTATGAAGGATTAAGTGCTCGTTCGAGCATAAGCTATGAATTGTGAATTTTATAGGCCTTAAATCTTTCCTGTGGTATCTGCGGACCGTAGATAGGTACGTCAGGGAGGAATTTTGATTGTAGATAGTTTACTCTTGGGAATGGCCAGCTCGAGACGTGAATTTTCTTATTTCGGATTCTTGTGGCCGAGTACTCCGGAGTTCAGGCGGGGTTAAGTATTTGAGATTTACATTTCGGGAACATGAACAGGCTTTTTCTGGCTAGAATGAGTACAAGAGATGAATGGACATCTAGTTTGGATAGTAAGTGACGTGAGAGACCGGACGGGGTTATCTTAGCTGAGACTGGGACGACTTCACCTTTTCCTTTTGATTCGCCCGTATATTGCTACCACCTGACGTTAGTATGTGTGTTTGTGTACATGGTTATCTGGCCAACTTCATATATATTTGTGTATTTGCTTATCTGTCTTCTTGATATGGCGTGTTATGTGCGGATATGTTTATTTGTGTATTTGGTATGTTGTATTTTGTTATTTTAGTCAATTTACTGCATTCATTCATTAAAGTACCTTTTTGAAAAGAAAAGAAAGAGGGAGGGGAAAAACAATATATATATATATGTAAGGAAGACGTAGTCGCGGACATTGTCATAGCCGTGGAACAAAGCGAGGCCAAGAGTCAAGAGAAGAATGGGGAAACAACAGCTGAACAAAACACGGACCGAGAGTGCCACTTGTATTTAATACTTTATTATGACCCATTGTTTTGCCCGACAGGCTATCATCTGAGTTCCAGCAATTCTGTGACATGGCACGTTGGGTTGAGATGTATAAGGAAATCGTGGTTCTTCGAGACGAAATAGAAGTTCAAAAGAAACTAGCCGCATACTGGGAAGGGCGATGGAAGCACGAGTATTCAGAAAAAATTGAGCTCTTGCACAAGAACTTAGAGCTAAAAAGGAAATGCGAAGGAATTTCCAAGGAGGCCTTTGCAATGGCACCAAGCACTACTTCTATGGGGGTTCCAGAGAAAACTAAAAGGACAGAAATTGCATGGCCACAAGTGAAGACCTTCCATGCAAAGAAAAGGAGCGCATCTCTTGAGAGTCAAAGGCCAGAACAGGGTAAGCAAGGTAGGCCATTTGCGAAGAAGGGTCGTGGAGCGGGTGGTGTGAAAATTTTGGAGGCACTTAGGAAGGATACTCCAGGAGGAGACCAGAGTGGAAAAGGACCACTGAGAGGTATCTCACGAAGAGATAAAACCTGACTGAGAGGTTTCTTTATTCCTGTGATTTATTTCGATTTTAATTGAGGACTGAAGTGAACAACTGAGTCCCGGCGAGAGTTGGGCAGGCGGTCCGCCGAACACTCTAGCTCGCCTTAGGGGGAGGTGGGGATGTCACAGTTATGTATGAGAGCCAGGTTCGCGAGGTCTCTGCGCGGAGTGAGCCTGGATTGAGTGGTGAATTGCTATGAAGGATTAAGTGCTCGTTCGAGCATAAGCTATGAATTGTGAATTTTATAGGCCTTAAATCTTTCCTGTGGTATCTGCGGACCGTAGATAGGTACGTCAGGGAGGAATTTTGATTGTAGATAGTTTACTCTTGGGAATGGCCAGCTCGAGACGTGAATTTTCTTATTTCGGATTCTTGTGGCCGAGTACTCCGGAGTTCAGGCGGGGTTAAGTATTTGAGATTTACATTTCGGGAACATGAACAGGCTTTGTCTGGCTAGAATGAGTACAAGAGATGAATGGACATCTAGTTTGGATAGTAAGTGACGTGAGAGACCGGACGGGGTTATCTTAGCTGAGACTGGGACGACTTCACCTTTTCCTTTTGATTCGCCCGTATATTGCTACCACCTGACGTTAGTATGTGTGTTTGTGTACATGGTTATCTGGCCAACTTCATATATATTTGTGTATTTGCTTATCTGTCTTCTTGATATGGCGTGTTATGTGCGGATATGTTTATTTGTGTATTTGGTAGGTTGTATTTTGTTATTTTAGTCAATTTACTGCATTCATTCATTAAAGTACCTTTTTGAAAAGAAAAGAAAGAGGGAGGGGAAAAACTATATATATATATATATGTAAGGAAGACGTAGTCGCGGACATTGTCATAGCTGTGGAACAAAGCGAGGCCAAGAGTCAAGAGAAGAATGGGGAAACAACAGCTGAACAAAACACGGACCGAGAGTGCCACTTGTATTTAATACTTTATTATGACCCATTGTTTTGCCCGACAGGCTATCATCTGAGTTCCAGCAATTCTGTGACATGGCACGTTGGGTTGAGATGTATAAGGAAATCGTGGTTCTTCGAGACGAAATAGAAGTTCAAAAGAAACTAGCCGCATACTGGGAAGGGCGATGGAAGCACGAGTATTCAGAAAAAATTGAGCTCTTGCACAAGAACTTAGAGCTAAAAAGGAAATGCGAAGGAATTTCCAAGGAGGCCTTTGCAATGGCACCAAGCACTACTTCTATGGGGGTTCCAGAGAAAACTAAAAGGACAGAAATTGCATGGCCACAAGTGAAGACCTTCCATGCAAAGAAAAGGAGCGCATCTCTTGAGAGTCAAAGGCCAGAACAGGGTAAGCAAGGTAGGCCATTTGCGACGAAGGGTCGTGGAGCGGGTGGTGTGAAAATTTTGGAGGCACTTAGGAAGGATACTCCAGGAGGAGACCAGAGTGGAAAAGGACCACTGAGAGGTATCTCACGAAGAGATAAAACCTGACTGAGAGGTTTCTTTATTCCTGTGATTTATTTCGATTTTAATTGAGGACTGAAGTGAACAACTGAGTCCCGGCGAGAGTTGGGCAGGCGGTCCGCCGAACACTCTAGCTCGCCTTAGGGGGAGGTGGGGATGTCACAGTTATGTATGAGAGCCAGGTTCGCGAGGTCTCTGCACGGAGTGAGCCTGGATTGAGTGGTGAATTGCTATGAAGGATTAAGTGCTCGTTCGAGCATAAGCTATGAATTGTGAATTTTATAGGCCTTAAATCTTTCCTGTGGTATCTGCGGACCGTAGATAGGTACGTCAGGGAGGAATTTTGATTGTAGATAGTTTACTCTTGGGAATGGCCAGCTCGAGACGTGAATTTTCTTATTTCGGATTCTTGTGGCCGAGTACTCCGGAGTTCAGGCGGGGTTAAGTATTTGAGATTTACATTTCGGGAACATGAACAGGCTTTTTCTGGCTAGAATGAGTACAAGAGATGAATGGACATCTAGTTTGGATAGTAAGTGACGTGAGAGACCGGACGGGGTTATCTTAGCTGAGACTGGGACGACTTCACCTTTTCCTTTTGATTCGCCCGTATATTGCTACCACCTGACGTTAGTATGTGTGTTTGTGTACATGGTTATCTGGCCAACTTGATATGTATTTGTGTATTTGCTTATCTGTCTTCTTGATATGGCGTGTTATTTGCGGATATGTTTATTTGTGTATTTGGTATGTTGTATTTTGTTATTTTAGTCAATTTACTGCATTCATTCATTAAAGTACCTTTTTGAAAAGAAAAGAAAGAGGGAGGGGAAAAACAATATATATATATATGTAAGGAAGACGTAGTCGCGGACATTGTCATAGCCGTGGAACAAAGCGAGGCCAAGAGTCAAGAGAAGAATGGGGAAACAACAGCTGAACAAAACACGGACCGAGAGTGCCACTTGTATTTAATACTTTATTATGACCCATTGTTTTGCCCGACAGGCTATCATCTGAGTTCCAGCAATTCTGTGACATGGCACGTTGGGTTGAGATGTATAAGGAAATCGTGGTTCTTCGAGATGAAATAGAAGTTCAAAAGAAACTAGCCGCATACTGGGAAGGGCGATGGAAGCACGAGTATTCAGAAAAAATTGAGCTCTTGCACAAGAACTTAGAGCTAAAAAGGAAATGCGAAGGAATTTCCAAGGAGGCCTTTGCAATGGCACCAAGCACTACTTCTATGGGGGTTCCAGAGAAAACTAAAAGGACAGAAATTGCATGGCCACAAGTGAAGACCTTCCATGCAAAGAAAAGGAGCGCATCTCTTGAGAGTCAAAGGCCAGAACAGGGTAAGCAAGGTAGGCCATTTGCGAAGAAGGGTCGTGGAGCGGGTGGTGTGAAAATTTTGGAGGCACTTAGGAAGGATACTCCAGGAGGAGACCAGAGTGGAAAAGGACCACTGAGAGGTATCTCACGAAGAGATAAAACCTGACTGAGAGGTTTCTTTATTCCTGTGATTTATTTCGATTTTAATTGAGGACTGAAGTGAACAACTGAGTCCCGGCGAGAGCTGGGCAGGCGGTCCGCCGAACACTCTAGCTCGCCTTAGGGGGAGGTGGGGATGTCACAGTTATGTATGAGAGCCAGGTTCGCGAGGTCTCTGCGCGGAGTGAGCCTGGATTGAGTGGTGAATTGCTATGAAGGATTAAGTGCTCGTTCGAGCATAAGCTATGAATTGTGATTTTTATAGGCCTTAAATCTTTCCTGTGGTATCTGCGGACCGTAGAGATGTACGTCAGGGAGGAATTTCGATTGTAGATAGTTTACTCTTGGGAATGGCCAGCTCGAGACGTGAATTTTCTAATTTCGGATTCTTGTGGCCGAGTACTCCGGAGTTGAGGCGGGGTTAAATATTTGAGATTTGCATTTTGGGAACTTGAACAGGCTTTGTCTGGCTGGAATGAGTACAAGAGGTGAATGGACATCTAGTTTGGATAGTAAGTGACGTGAGAGACCGGACGGGGTTATCTTAGCTGAGACTGGGACGACTTCACCTTTTCCTTTTGATTCGCTCGTATATTGATACCACCTGACGTTAGTATGTGTGTTTGTGTACATGGTTATCTGGCCAACTTGATATGTATTTGTGTATTTGCTTATCTGTCTTCTTGATATGCGTGTTATGTGCGGATATGTTTATTTGTGTATTTGGTATGTTGTATTTTGTTATTTTAGTCAATTTACTGCATTCATTCATTAAAGTACCTTTTTGAAAAGAAAAGAAAGAGGGAGGGGAAAAACTATATATATATATATGGAAGGAAGACGTAGTCGCGGACATTGTCATAGCCGTGGAACAAAGCGAGGCCAAGAGTCAAGAGAAGAATGGGGATACAACAGCTGAACAAAACACGGACCGAGAGTGCCACTTGTATTTAATACTTTATTATGACCCATTGTTTTGCCCGACAGGCTACCATCTGAGTTCCAGCAATTCTGTGACATGGCACGTTGGGTTGAGATGTATAAGGAAATCGTGGTTCTTCGAGACGAAATAGAAGTTCAAAAGAAACTAGCCGCATACTGGGAAGGGCGATGGAAGCACGAGTATTCAGAAAAAATTGAGCTCTTGCACAAGAACTTAGAGCTAAAAAGGAAATGCGAAGGAATTTCCGTGGAGACCTTTGCAATGGCACCAAGCACTACTTCTATGGGGGTTCCAGAGAAAACTAAATGGACAGAAATTGCATGGCCACAAGTGAAGACCTTCCATGCAAAGAAAAGGAGCGCATCTCTTGAGAGTCAAAGGCCAGAACAGGGTAAGCAAAGTAGGCCATTTGCGAAGAAGGGTCGTGGAGCGGGTGGCGTGAAAATTTTGGAGACACTTAGGAAGGATACTCCAGGAGGAGACCCGAGTGAAAAAGGACCACTGAGAGGTATCTCACGAAGAGATAAAACCTGACTGAGAGGTTTCTTTATTCCTGTGATTTATTTCGATTTTAATTGAGGACTGAAGTAAACAACTGAGTCCCGGCGAGAGCTGGGTAGGCGGTCCGCCGAATCCTCTGGTTCGCCTTAGGGGGAGGTGGGGTTGTTACAGTTAGTATCAGAGCCAGGTTCACGTGGTCTCCACGCGGAGTGTGACTGTACTGAGTGGTGAATTGCTATGAAGGATTAAGTGCTCGTTCGAGCATAAGCAATGAACTTTGAATTTTATAGGCCTTAAATCTTTCCTGCGGTATCTGCGGACCGTAGATAGGTACGTCATGGAGGAATTTTGATTGTAGATAGTTTACTCTTGGGAATGGCCAGCTCGAGACGTGAATTTTCTTATTTCGGATTCTTGTGGCCGAGTACTCCGGAGTTGAGGCGGGGTTAAGTATTTGAGATTTGCATTTTGGGAACTTGAACAGGCTTTGTCTGGCTGGAATGAGTACAAGAGGTGAATGGACATCTAGTTTGGATAGTAAGTGACGTGAGAGACCGGACGGGGTTATCTTAGCTGAGACTAGGACGACTTCACCTTTTCCTTTTGATTCGCCCGTATATTGCTACCACCTGACGTTAGTATGTGTGTTTGTGTACATAGTTATCTGACCAACTTGATATGTATTTGTGTATTTGCTTATCTGTCTTCTTGATATGCGTGTTATGTGCGGATATGTTTATTTGTGTATTTGGTATGTTGGATTTTGTTATTTTAGTCAATTTACTGCATTCATTCATTAAAGTACCTTTTTGAAAAGAAAAGAAAGAAGGAGGGGAAAAACTATAAATATATATATATATATATGGAAGGAAGACGTAGTCGCGGACATGGTCATAGCCGTGGAGCGAAGCGAGGCCAAGAGTCAAGAGAAGAATGGGGAAACAACAGCTGAACAAAATACGGACCGAGAGTGCCACTTGTATTTAATACTTTATTATGACCCATTGTGATACGAACGTCGCCAACCTTGTGACGAAACCCGTAAAAGATTAGCTTCAGGATCGACAAGAGGACACCAAGTTTGAAGCGGATGACCTCAACCCGTTAATCACGTGGTTAACGAACCTTGGTATAATGGTAGAAGACGCCACAACCTAGTGCGATTCTAGATTGATAATGTGACGGCCCCACCTCCCCCTAGGGCGTACCAAAGGGTTCAGCGGGTCGCCTGCCCAGCTCTCGCCAGGACTCACTCACTATGGAACTCGAATCATGTATATACATCCATAGACAATAGATGCTCAAGTAAAAGATAAGAAACTTCTACACACCAGAAGTCTTCAAAGTTTTTACCATTCAAGTACAACCATCGAATATACAAGGGTTCTCATTCCTCATACAACCAGCCCGTGCCAAGCACTAGGGCGAGAACCATTACAAGGCCAAAGAACTAGATCAACTAGACTATACAGAACTCTCGTCCTTGCTCGCCTTCCCCTGCTAAGGAAAACAATTGACGTGGTATGAGCTAAAAAGCCCAGTGAGGTTCTATATACATAAACAAGTAATTAAACAAGGAACATTAGTCATGTAATAACAATTAATCCAGAAAACTTTATGTATAGTTCATGAGTGGTTGGGACTTATTACAGGTATGGAGCATATCACAGGTATAACACATGATTTCATGTTGGCATTTTAGCATGGAACAATTATCGTGATACACGGTAACCATATACTGAAGGATACGGTGTTCCGGTGGAACTTTGTCGGTCCTCTGCACCTTATAACTTCCGAATCCCCACGGTTGACTGGCCATCACCTTATCCCTCCAGTGGTAATACTCGAGTATACCGACGGTTGTCCAGGGTTCCAACCTACCCAACCGAGCCCAGTCCTGGCTCGAGTAGGTCGGTAACCGAGGCGGGGCCCAAGTTCAGCTTAGAGCTTACAACATGCACAACTAACCAAGTAAATCGGTAAACGGTAAATGGTAAAATTCATCAATTGAATAGGTCGAATGAGGTAAAGTACACACTCGCCTAACAATGATGGACAACTTCATATAGCATGTGATTCATGATAATTAAGTAATCAAGTGGACACTTAGCACGTAAGCAATACAAATTGATTTCATGGGAGCATGTAATTCACGGATATCACGTAATCACCTAAATTGGAAATCGAGTAAACAGATAGTCAGGTAATCAGGTAGTCACAGAAAACACGGGTATATAGAACACTCACCTATTTACGCACAACAACGTGCAAAATATCCTTCCGGATATTATCTTTAGTCACTGAGAAAACCTAAAATTAAATGAAAAGAATATTACCACTCATTTATCACAAACAATTAGGTGCAATCAAAGAAACTCGACGAATGATGAGTAGAACGTATAAAAAGGGACTTTAAAGTGGAACGAGGACATTTGGACCCGTGGACAAAATACTCAAGAAAATCCTAAACCACTCCTCTTTATTTGGTAAGAGTAAGTAAACATTTGGAGTTTCCAATTGAAGAAGGATCATGTTTTTAAGATGGAAAAACGGTCATAGTATTATACAAGTTCAAATAGAACTTAGCTTTCGGGCGAAAATTTGGGCAGCATGCCCTTTGTGTTTACCTAATTTCCAGCCATTTATGGCTTCATGATTTTTCTCAGCCAATCCCAAAGTCATGTACAGCACAAACTCATCATAATAGCCATTTCATAGGCTCAAGACAATATAAGAACAAAATCAAAGGAATAACAAGTGCGGAAATGCAATTTGACAAAAGACAGCTTTGACGGGTTCATGCATAACGGTCACAACCGGAGTTACACTTATCGGATTGGGATGAAACTTAAGCCGTTTCGAAGCTAAGACACAGGACTACAATGTTGAAGAAGGCCACTCAGTCCAGTTTGCCCTGTATCTAGGTCAAATTTATCAAAATGATCCCAGATTTTCTAGTTCGAGGTTTACTGTGGTAGTCTTGATTCATCCACTCTAATCTCCGCACACATAACTCCAAATCCAATAATTCCAAAGCCATATGAAAGCTAAGACAAATGTATACAATTCTCATGAAGATGACTTAGTCAGATTTACAGTGCAATCTAGTCAAATGCCCACTTTACAGATCCAAAATCCAACTAGTTGGTCAATTAACCGCACTGCATTCAAATGACCATATCCCAGTCTACCGAGGTCCGTTTAAGACGTTCTTGGCGGCGTTGAAAAGCTAATACAGGGTACTAAAACTTTCATGTTTTGACAATTGGCTAAATCTGAACGGATTATAGTAAACAAACACAACCAAAGAGACTAAACTGTCCACGCGGAATTCTGGAAAGTAACCTAGATCAGCGAGGGTATTTTCGTCTTTTCACAAGCTACGTTGCTCTGATTGAGCTGAAATTTTATAGGCATATATAAAATACCATTCTCTACAACTTTCATGTTTTGTGCCAAGCCAAATTCGGCCTCTAACATGGAGCAATAAAATCGGGCAGAAAAGGGGGAAAATTTTCCAGAAATCTGGAATTTTGATTTCTAATGGAACCTTTCTTGATTTCTTGCTCCCATCATCACTATAACCACTTATCTAAGCTTAGATACAACATAGATCATCCATATAGCAAGTATAAGCAGCACATACCTCAAAAGAAACAAGGCTTGCAAGAGTACCACTTCACTTCCTCTTGAAAATTTTAGCTTCCCTAGCTTCCCAAGATCACAATTCACACTTTAATCGGTTTAGAATTTGTTTCTTGCACTTGGATGGTGCAAATCAAGAAGAAATTTTGGTTTTCTCTTGCTCTCCCTTTCCTCTCTCCTTGCTCGGCTATGCAGCAGAAAAATTGGGGAAGAATGAAGCTCACTTGGTCTTATAAGAAGACAAGAAAATTAGAACAAATTCTGTCCACAAGTTTAGCCAACACTTGGCTTGATTTCCACCACACAATTTTCTCTCTCCTTCCTTGCATTTTAGCCACAAATTTCGGCCAAGCTGTCATCATGAGAGAGGAGATATTTTACTCCATTAGTAATAAACTTGTGTGACAAGTAAGTGGCGGTCAAGTGGTCGGTTCAAACGGTAGTGCACGGTACACGTCGGTGTGACGCGTTTTCTCTTAAATCGCACGTACTAGGGTTTTTGCTTCCTATTCACTAACTTTTTATCATTGCTTCTAATCACATATTATTTCTCACTTAAAAGTCACTTTTAAGCACCAAATTTGATCCTTACTCGGTACCGGATAATTATACTGCGGTTACACGAAAAAATCCGATTTCACCTTGAATTGAAAACGAATAGGAAAACCCTAATTTCCTATGGTCATTGGCACTTTTCTAGGGTGATTGAACCATGGATAACATGAAATAATAATTTCCAAATAATTTCAAATAAAAGGGAATTTTTGAGAAATATGCAAGGAATTTGCGAGTCCTCACACTCTCTCCCCCTTAAAAGAATTTCGACCTCGAAATTCCAACTTGCATTAATCAGATCAAAAAAAAAGTTCTCGAAAGTTGATCACGTACTAAGAATCATTTCAATCTCACCACAAGGATCTTTTGGGTTACAATATTTTCCAGACTCAGCTAAGATGACCCCGTCCGGTCTCTCACGTCACTTCCTAGTCACTAGATGTCCGTAGATTTCGTATATTCATTTTGGTCGGACAAAGCCTGTTCATGTTCCAAAATACAAGTCTCAAGTACCTAATAGCTAGCATCGCCTCAACTCTGGAGTACTCGGGCACGAGAATCCGAAATAAGATAATTCACATCTCGAGCTGCAGTCCCAAGAGTAAACTATCTACAATCGAAATTCCTACCTGACGTACCTATCTATGTCCTCAAATACCATGAGAAAGATTTAAGGCCGATAACATTTATGATCCATAACTTATGCTCGAACGAACACTTAATCCTTCATACTTATTCACCACTTAGTCAAGGCTCACTCCGCGCAAAGACCACGCGAAGCAGCTATAGGTTTTATCCCTCAATTGCTTACCTTTCAAATCAAATCAAATCCCACAGTCCGGCATCCCAAACTTTAAGCCTAGGATACACTACAGAAATCTGAAGCCTAAGCTCTGATACCACCTGTGACGGCCCCACCTCCCCCTAGGGCGTACCAAAGGGTTCAGCGGGTCGCCTGCCCAGCTCTCGCCAGGACTCACTCACTATGGAACTCGAATCATGTATATACATCCATAGACAATAGATGCTCAAGTAAAAGATAAGAAACTTCTACACACCAGAAGTCTTCAAAGTTTTTAACATTCAAGTACAACCATCGAATATACAAGGGTTCTCATTCCTCATACAACCAGCCCGTGCCAAGCACTAGGGCGAGAACCATTACAAGGCCAAAGAACTAGATCAACTAGACTATACAGAACTCTCGTCCTTGCTCGCCTTCCCCTGCTAAGGAAAACAATTGACGTGGTATGAGCTAAAAAGCCCAGTGAGGTTCTATATACATAAACAAGTAATTAAACAAGGAACATTAGTCATGTAATAACAATTAATCCAGAAAACTTTATGTATAGTTCATGAGTGGTTGGGACTTATTACAGGTATGGAGCATATCACAGGTATAACACATGATTTCATGTTGGCATTTTAGCATGGAACAATTATCGTGATACACGGTAACCATATACTGAAGGATACGGTGTTCCGGTGGAACTTTGTCGGTCCTCTGCACCTTATAACTTCCGAATCCCCACGGTTGACTGGCCATCACCTTATCCCTCCAGTGGTAATACTCGAGTATACCGACGGTTGTCCAGGGTTCCAACCTACCCGACCGAGCCCAGTCCTGGCTCGAGTAGGTCGGTAACCGAGGCGGGGCCCAAGTTCAGTTTAGAGCTTACAACATGCACAACTAACCAAGTAAATTGGTAAACGGTAAATGGTAAAATTCATCAATTGAATAGGTCGAATGAGGTAAAGTACACACTCGCCTAACAATGATGGACAACTTCATATAGCATGTGATTCATGATAATTAAGTAATCAAGTGGACACTTAGCACGTAAGCAATACAAATTGATTTCATGGGAGCATGTAATTCACGGATATCACGTAATCACCTAAATTGGAAATCGAGTAAACAGATAGTCAGGTAATCAGGTAGTCACAGAAAACACGGGTATATAGAACACTCACCTATTTACGCACAACAACGTGCAAAATATCCTTCCGGATATTATCTTTAGTCACTGAGAAAACCTAAAATTAAATGAAAAGAATATTACCACTCATTTATCACAAACAATTAGGTGCAATCAAAGAAACTCGACGAATGATGAGTAGAACGTATAAAAAGGGACTTTAAAGTGGAACGAGGACATTTGGACCCGTGGACAAAATACTCAAGAAAATCCTAAACCACTCCTCTTTATTTGGTAAGAGTAAGTAAACATTTGGAGTTTCCAATTGAAGAAGGATCATGTTTTTAAGATGGAAAAACGGTCATAGTATTATACAAGTTCAAATAGAACTTAGCTTTCGGGCGAAAATTTGGGCAGCATGCCCTTTGTGTTTACCTAATTTCCAGCCATTTATGGCTTCATGATTTTTCTCAGCCAATCCCAAAGTCATGTACAGCACAAACTCATCATAATAGCCATTTCATAGGCTCAAGACAATATAAGAACAAAATCAAAGGAATAACAAGTGCGGAAATGCAATTTGACAAAAGACAGCTTTGACGGGTTCATGCATAACGGTCACAACCGGAGTTACACTTATCGGATTGGGATGAAACTTAAGCCGTTTCGAAGCTAAGACACAGGACTACAATGTTGAAGAAGGCCACTCAGTCCAGTTTGCCCTGTATCTAGGTCAAATTTATCAAAATGATCCCAGATTTTCTAGTTCGAGGTTTACTGTGGTAGTCTTGATTCATCCACTCTAATCTCCGCACACATAACTCCAAATCCAATAATTCCAAAGCCATATGAAAGCTAAGACAAATGTATACAATTCTCATGAAGATGACTTAGTCAGATTTGCAGTGCAATCTAGTCAAATGCCCACTTTACAGATCCAAAATCCAACTAGTTGGTCAATTAACCGCACTGCATTCAAATGACCATATCCCAGTCTACCGAGGTCCGTTTAAGACGTTCTTGGCGGCGTTGAAAAGCTAATACAGGGTACTAAAACTTTCATGTTTTGACAATTGGCTAAATCTGAACGGATTATAGTAAACAAACACAACCAAAGAGACTAAACTGTCCACGCGGAATTCTGGAAAGTAACCTAGATCAGCGAGGGTATTTTCGTCTTTTCACAAGCTACGTTGCTCTGATTGAGCTGAAATTTTATAGGCATATATAAAATACCATTCTCTACAACTTTCATGTTTTGTGCCAAGCCAAATTCGGCCTCTAACATGGAGCAATAAAATCGGGCAGAAAAGGGGGAAAATTTTCCAGAAATCTGGAATTTTGATTTCTAATGGAACCTTTCTTGATTTCTTGCTCCCATCATCACTATAACCACTTATCTAAGCTTAGATACAACATAGATCATCCATATAGCAAGTATAAGCAGCACATACCTCAAAAGAAACAAGGCTTGCAAGAGTACCACTTCACTTCCTCTTGAAAATTTTAGCTTCCCTAGCTTCCCAAGATCACAATTCACACTTTAATCGGTTTAGAATTTGTTTCTTGCACTTGGATGGTGCAAATCAAGAAGAAATTTTGGTTTTCTCTTGCTCTCCCTTTCCTCTCTCCTTGCTCGGCTATGCAGCAGAAAAATTGGGGAAGAATGAAGCTCACTTGGTCTTATAAGAAGACAAGAAAATTAGAACAAATTCTGTCCACAAGTTTAGCCAACACTTGGCTTGATTTCCACCACACAATTTTCTCTCTCCTTCCTTGCATTTTAGCCACAAATTTCGGCCAAGCTGTCATCATGAGAGAGGAGATATTTTACTCCATTAGTAATAAACTTGTGTGACAAGTAAGTGGCGGTCAAGTGGTCGGTTCAAACGGTAGTGCACGGTACACGTCGGTGTGACGCGTTTTCTCTTAAATCGCACGTACTAGGGTTTTTGCTTCCTATTCACTAACTTTTTATCATTGCTTCTAATCACATATTATTTCTCACTTAAAAGTCACTTTTAAGCACCAAATTTGATCCTTACTCGGTACCGGATAATTATACTGCGGTTACACGAAAAAATCCGATTTCACCTTGAATTGAAAACGAATAGGAAAACCCTAATTTCCTATGGTCATTGGCACTTTTCTAGGGTGATTGAACCATGGATAACATGAAATAATAATTTCCAAATAATTTCAAATAAAAGGGAATTTTTGAGAAATATGCAAGGAATTTGCGAGTCCTCACAGATAAGTCACGAACACCTAGAGAAATTCTAAGGTATTCAAGAAGCCTTGGAGAAACCAAGAAAACTCTCAAAATCTGATTTATTGATTGAATGCCTAAACCATTGGAAGTGTGGGCTATTTATAGCCTTACATAGAGATGAACAACTAAATGTGGAACTAGTCTAGAGTTGTGGTCTTGACTAAGACTAACAATTGTAGGCTTGACTATTCCATAAGACTAAGAATTGTGGGCTTGACCAAACCTTATGAGGTCATCCCTTAGGTAAACAACCTTATGAGGTCATTGCTTAGGTAAATAACCTTATGAGATCATCGCTTAGGTAAATAAAGCAAGGCTATGGACCATTAAGCCCTTATTACAATGACTTAACTAAAACAGCAAATGTGACTAGAGAAGGGTCACACATGGTTCTCTTTGGCGTGCACTACATGGATGACTTTCATTCCTTCATGCTCAAGCCCCTCAATGACCTTGGGGACAATTTCTTGGCCTTGTATCTCATGAACAAGTCCTTGGAGTTCCTTCCTCATCTTGTTAGCTCGTGCTCGAGTTACGGGTCCTAGGGGAACTCGAATAGTTCGCACTGGTGTCTCTTGGTTCGTATCATCCCCTCCTCTTCAAAAGGATTTGTCCTCAAATCAGCTTCATCGTCTGCAAGAAAAGGAGATAGATCAGAGACATTGAATGTAGCGCTCACATTGTACTCACCGGGTAGGTCCAGTTTGTAAGCATTGTCATTGATGCGCTTGATGACTTGGAACGGCCCATCTCCTCGGGGAAGTAATTTATTACGCCTTTGGACTGGGAACCTTTCCTTGCGTAGATGTAACCACACCCAGTCACCAGGTTCAAACACAACGCGTTGGCGTCCCTTGTTAACCCGTTGAGCAACTTAGTCCATCCTTCGCTCAATGTTTAGGCGTACCTGCTCGTGTAATCAGTCCTAGTGGGACTTGAACCTTATCCAATGGCATAGCTTAACTCGTATCATTCCCCTCCTCTTGAAAGCAATTTGCCCACAAATTGAAGCATGAATGATGATAAGAAAAGTTACATGCCGTCGAGTCAATTTTGTTATGATTACCACAAGTTTCATCCAATGCATAAACCACTTGCTAAGCTGGAAAGTAAACCTTGTTGAACTTTGAATCTCACGAACCAGTTTCAATGTATGCCCAACTTGATCGCTTATGATCATGAGGTAAGGATCCTCAAAGTGATGCGATGTAGATCCTATGAAATCAGACTCCTCAAACTTGAATAAGCTTGCAAAGTATGGAAGCTGACTTGGTGAAGTTGGAGCTTCAAGTGGACTAGGTACAAGATGAGCATAGGTATTGTAGTGACCATTGAAGACCTCGCTCCTTGTGTAAAACTCGTGGAACGTGGTCGATTCTAATGTCTTGAGGGTACACATAGTTTGATCCTCCAAAGACGTGAATAGCGTTGAAATCATCCGATTCCATGAATGGGAACCAAATTGATCTAACTCCTAGAAGACAAAACTCCATGGAAACTCGCAAATTGTACAAGTGACTTTGGGATGGAACATTGTAAGATCAAAGCGATTGCACTTTGCTTAACCTGCACAAAACAAGGAACACTAGACAGAGCAATGTTAAGGTGGCAATAAACCCCTCACTCTCATTTTTGTTTGAAACTTAAAATCTCAGTCAATACTTTGGATGTTTCAATCTCTTTCTCGTGCTCAATAGCTGTCTTTTCCTCTCATTATTTTCAACCTCTTTCTCCTTTTCAACTCCCTCGGATTTTACCTCATCAGTCAAATTTCCTCATCTAGCTCTTTTTTCATACTATAATGCTCATGCTCACTTTTCATGTATGCTAGATCAGTACAAAGTTGGTCATAAATAAGTGGTACAAGTGCAGAACGACGACCATTAAATAAGAAGGAATATTATTAGTATGTCCATCATATTAACTTCTCGCCTCAAATCCACGCCTTGCCCAGCAACACATGTGTATTGAATGGACTACATCACACAACACCTCATCCACATACTTGCCAATTTGAATAGGTACAAGTGTGTGCTTAGTAACCCAAACATCACCATGAGCACTCGGCAACTTATACGGTTGAAGATGATCAATAGTTGGAAGATTTAATTTGTGAACCATGATAGCGCTTGCAAGATTGACTCACAACTCTTATCAATGGCAAGCTGCATGTTTTATCTTTGACACCACAACGAGTATAACCACGTAATGCTACTTCTTTGACTCCCTTAGGATCAAGAAGAAGATGTTGTAAGCTAGCTTTTAAATGCCTCGTATTCGCCATGATGTATGAGGAAACCTGCAAAAAATTAGTGAAACAAAAGATATTTTTCCTCGCCACACAAGCTCACATGTTTACACTCGTCACTCGTGTATCACTCAAGTGTTTAAAACACTCTAATTAACTCACCAAGGTATTTTCAAGGCTCCTCGGTCAACTCCTCGAACAAGTTAGAACTCCTTCTAGTGGACGACTTACCAACCAGGGTCACGAACTGTAGTGTGGATCGACTTACCAACCAGGGTCACAAGATGTAGCACTTTGAACGAAAAAAAATAAAGGATGAAGGGACTGACACGACTCAAAGAATGACTCAAAGTTGAATTTTAAGGATCCTAGACAAAACTCTACCCAAAACTGGAATTTTGAGCTGCTGGTTGCTGCATTTTTGGGCAATGTTTTGGTAGATAAATGGACACTTAGAGGATTCAGAATGACACTTAAAACTGACCTAATGATGCACAAAAATTTCCAGAAATTCATGATTGGACAGAAATCCCCAATGGTTGCAAAGATGGAATCCGAATGGAAGATGAATTTGTGTTGCGGTAGGACTGTTTTGGAAACTCAAGGCTGATTTTTTTTTTTTTTTAAACCATTGGAAACAAGGATTAGTCTTCCTATTTACTGGTTCCCACGAATTCTAAGGTCAAGTTCAAGATTGGAACTGATTTGGTTCCTTTTGGGAACAAGGGTGGAAAATTTGACTTGAACAGGTTGGAAATTTTGACTTCAATAGGTTGGAAAATTTGACTTGAATAGGCTGAATGTTCTTCTTCTTCCTTTGTTTTGTTTTCTAATCAGCCAAGAAGAGTCAAATTTCGTGGCTAAAATGTTCTTAGTCAAGAAAGAAGATTATTGTGGTGAAGACAAGATTTTGGCAGCTGGAAATTGCAGCCTTGTTGTTTACCAAGATTGAAGATGATTTCCTCCCTAAACAATCCAAATTTCACGATTTGATCAAGACAGATTTTTGGTTGGCTTCAAGAATCCCAAACTAAAGTTCCAAGAACTTGTTGATTCGCCCGTATATTGCTCAACCACCTAGCGTTAGTAGTGTGTTTGTGTACATAGTTTATCTCGACCAACTTGATATGTATTTTGTGTATTTGCTTATCTGTCTCTTGATATGCGTGTTAGTGCGGATATGTTTATTTGTGTATTTGGTATGTTGGATTTTGTTATTTTTAGCATTTTACTGCATTCATCATTAAAGTACCTTTTGAAAAAAGAAAGAAGAGAAGAGGGGAAAAACTATAAAATATATATATATATATATGGAAGGAAGACGTAGTCGCGGGACCATGGTCATAGCCGTGGAGGCGAAGCGAGGCCAAGATCAAGAGACAGAAGGGAACAACAGCCTGAACAATACGGACCGAGAGTTGCCACTGTTATTTAATATTATTTATGACCCATTGTGATACGAACGTCGCCAACCTCTGTGACGAACCCCGTAAAAGATTAGCTTCAGAAACGACAAGAGGACACCAAGTTTGAAGCGGATGACCTCAACCCGTTAATCACGTGGTTAACGAACCTTGGTATAATGGTAGAAAGACGCCACAACCTAGTGCATTCTAGATTGATAATGTGACGGCCCCACCTCCCCCTAGGCGTACCAAAGGGTTCAGCGGGTCGCCTGCCCAGCTCTCGCCAGGACTCACTCACTATGAAGACTCGAATCAATGTATATACATCCATAGACAATAGATGCTCAAGTAAATAAGAAACTTCTAACACACAGAAGCTCTTCAAAGTTTTTACCATTCAAGTACAACCATCGAATATACAAGGGTCTCACTTCCTCATACAACCAGCCCGTGCCAAGCACTAGGGCGAGAACCATTTACAAGGCCAAAGAACTAGATCAAACTAGACTATACAGAACTTCTCGTCCTTGCCTCGCCTTCCCCTGCTAAGGAAACAAATTGACGTGGTAAGAGCTAAAAAGCCAGTGAGGTTCTATATACTAAACAAGTAAATAAACAAGGAACATTAGTCATGTAATAACAATTAATCCAGAAAACTTTATGTATAGTTCATGAGTGGTTGGGACTTATTACAGGTATGAGCTATCACAGGATAACACATGATTTCATGTTGGCATTTTAGCATGGGAACAATTATCGTGATACACGGTAAACCATACACTGAAGGATACGGTGTTCCGCGTGGAACTTTGTCGGTCCTCTGCACCTTATAACTTCCGAATCCCCACGGTTGACTGGCCATCACCTTACCCTCCAGTGGTAATACTCGGATATACCGA
The DNA here is from genome assembly GCA_036785865.1 of Coffea canephora. Classification (NCBI taxonomy): domain Eukaryota; kingdom Viridiplantae; phylum Streptophyta; class Magnoliopsida; order Gentianales; family Rubiaceae; genus Coffea; species Coffea canephora. The sequence goes on from CM071916.1 coordinate 29,344,487, forward strand.
CGGTTGTCCGGGTTCCAACCTACCCAACCGAGCCCAGTCCTGGCTCGAGTAGTCGGTAACCGAGGCGGGGCCCAAGTTCAGCTTAGAGCTTACAACAGCACAACTAACCAAGTAAATCGGTAAACGGTAAATGGTAAAATCATCAATTGAATAGGTCGAATGAGGTAAAAGTACACTACTCGCCTAACAATGATGGACAACTTCATATAGCATGTGATCATGATAATTAAGTAATCAACAAGTGGACACTTAGCACGTAAGCAATACAAATTGATTTCATGGGAGCATGTAATTCACGGATATCACGTAATCACCTAAATTGGAAATCGAGTAAACAGATAGTCAGGGTAATCAGGTAGTCACAGAAAACACGGGTATATAGAACACTCACCTATTAACGCAAAAACGTGCAAAATATCCTTCCGGAGATTTTATCTTAAGTCACTGAGAAAACCTAAAATTAAGAAAAAGAAATTAACCACCATTTATCAACAAACAATTAGGTGCAATCAAAGAAACTCGACGAATATGAGATAGAACGTATAAAAAGGGACTTTAAAGTGGAACGAGAACATTTGGACCCGTGGACAAAATACTCAAGAAAATCCTAAACCACTCCTCTTTATTTGGTAAGAGTAAGTAAACATTTGGAGTTTCCAATTGAAGAAGGATCAATGTTTTTAAGATGGAAAAACGGTCATAGTATTATACAGTTCAAATAGAACTTAGCTTTCGGGCGAAATTTGGGCAGCATGCCCTTTGTGTTTACCTAATTTCCAGCCATTTTATGCTTCATGATTTTTCTCAGCCAATCCCAAAGTCATGTACAGCACAAACTCATCATAATAGCCATTTCATAGGCTCAAAGACATATAAGAACAAAATCAAAGGAATAACAAGTGCGGAAATGCAATTTGACAAAAGACAGCTTTGACGGGTTCACCCCCTCACCACAGTCAACGGGCACTTATCGGATTGGGATGAAACTTAAAGCCGTTTCGAAGCTAAGACAACAGGACTACATGTTGAAGAAGGCCACTCATCCAGTTTGCCCTGTATCTAGGTCAAATTTATTCAAATTCCCAGATTTTCTAGTTCGAGGTTTACTGTGGTATCTGTTCACCCTCTATCCCGCACACATAACTCCAAATCCAATAATTCCAAAGCCATATGAAAGCTAAGACAAATGTATACAATTCTCATGAAGATGACTTAGTCAGATTTACAAGTGCAACTCTAGTCAAAATGCCCACTTTACAGATCCAACCAAATAGTTGGTCAATTAACCGCACTGCATTCAAATGACCATATTCCCAGTCTACCGAGGTCCGTTTAAGAGTTCTTGGCGGCGTTGAAAAGCCTAATACAGGGTACTAAAACTTTCATGTTTTGACAATTGGCTAAATCTGAACGGATTATAGTAAACAAACACAACCAAAGAGACTAAACTGTCCACGCGGAATTCTGGAAAGTAACCTAGATCAGCGAGGGTATTTTCGTCTTTTCATCACAAGCTACGTTGCTCTGAATGAGCTGAAATTTTATAGGCATATAAAATACACATTCTCTGACAACTTTCATGTTTGTGCCAGACGCAAATTCGGCCTCTAACATGGAGCAATAAAACGGGCAGAAAAGGGGGAAAATTCCAGAAATCTGGAATTTTGATTTCTAATGGAACCTTTCTTGATTTCTCTTGCTCCCATCACACTATAAACCACACTTATCTAAGCTTAGATACAACATAGATCATCCATATATAGCAAGTATAAAGCAGCACATACCTCAAAAGAAACAAGGCTTGCAAGAGTACCACTTCACTTCCTCTTGAAAATTTAGCTTCCCTAGCTTCCCAAGATCACAATTCACACTTATCGGTTTAGAATTTGTTCTTGCACTTGGATGGTGCAAATCAAGAGAAGATTTTGGTTTTCTCTTGCTCTCCCTTTCCTCTCTCCTTGCTCGGCTATGCAGCAGAAAAATTGGGGAAGAATGAAGCTCATTGGTCTTATAAAGACAAGAAAATTAGAAACAAATTCTGTCCACAAGTTTAAGACCACCTTGGCTTGATTTCCAACCACACAATTCTCCTTCTCCTTCCTTGCATTTAAGCCACAAATTTCGGCCAAGCTGTCATCATTGAGAGAGGAGATATTTTACTCCTATTAGTAATAAACTGTGTGACAAGTAAGTGGCGGTCAAGTGGTCGGTTCAAACGGTAGTGCACGGTACACGTCGTGTGGACGCGTTTTCTCTTAAATCGCACGTACTGAGGTTTTTTGCTTCCCTATTCACTAACTTTTATCATTGCTTCTAATCACATTATTTCTCACTTAAAAGTCACTTTAAGCACCAAATTTAATCCTTAACTCGGTACGGATAATTATACTGCGGTTACACGAAAAAATCCGATTTCACCACTTGAATTGAAAACGAATAGGAAAAACCTAATTTCCTATGGTCATTGGCACTTTTCTAGGTGAATTGAACCATGGATAACATGAAATAATAATTTCCAAATAATTTCAAATAAAAGGGAATTTTTGAGAAATATGCAAGGAATTTGCGAGTCCTCACACTCTCTTCCCCCTTAAAAAGAATTTCGACCTAGAAATTCCAACTTGCATTAATCAGATCAAAAAAGTTCTCGAAGAGTTGATCACGTAACTAAGAATCATTTCAATCTCAACCACAGATTCTTGGGGTTACAATATTTTCCAGACTCAGCTAAGATGACCACCCGTCCGTTCCTCACGTCACTTCCCTAGTCACTAGATGTCCGTAGATTTCGTATATTCATTTTTGGTCGGACAAAGCCTGTTCAATGTTCCAAAATACAAGTCTCAAGTACCTAATAGCTAGCAATCGCCTCAACTCTGGAGTACTCGGGCAACGAGAATTCCGAAATAAGATAATTCACATCTCGAGCTGCAGTCCAAGAGTAAACTATCTACAATCGAAATTCCTACCTGACGTACCTATCTATGTCCTCAAATACCATGAGAAAAGATTTAAGGCCGATAACATTTATGATCCATAACTTATGCTCGAACGAACCTTAATCCTTCATACTTATTCACCACTTAGTCAAGGCTCACTCTCGCGCGCAAAGACCACGCGAAGCAGCTATAGGTTTATACCCTCAATTGCTTACCTTTCAAATCAAATCAAATCCCACAGTCCGGCATCCAAAAACTTTAAGCTAGGAATACACTACAGAAATCTGAAGCCTAAGCTCTGATACCACCTGTGACGGCCCACCTCCCCCTAGGGCGTACCAAGGGTTCAGCGGGTCGCCTGCCCAGCTCTCCGCCAAGGACTCACTCAATATGGAACTGAATCATGTATATACATCCATAGACAATAGATGCTCAAGTAAAGAATAAGAAACTTCTACACACCAGAATCCTTCAAAGTTTTTAACATTCAAAGTACAACCATCGAATATACAAGGGTTCTCATTCCTCATACAACCAGCCCGTGCCAAGCACTAGGGCGAGAAACCATTACAAGGCCAAAGAACTAGATCAACTAGACTATACAGAACTCTCGTCCTTGCTCGCCTTCCCCTGCTAAGGAAAACAATTGACCGTGGTAATGAGCTAAAAAGCCCAGTGAGGTTCTATATACAATAAACAAGTAATTAAACAAGGAACATTAGTCATGTTAATAACAATTAACCAGAAACTTTATGTATAGTTCATGAGTGGTTGGGACTTATTACAGGTATGGAGCATTATCACAGGTATAACACATGATTTCATGTTGGCATTTTAGCATGGAACAATCGTGATACACGGTAACCATATACTGAAGGATACGGTGTTCCGGTGGAATTGTCGGTCCTCTGCACCTTTATAACTTCCGAATCCCCACGGTTGACTGGCCATCACCTTATCCCTCCAGTGGTAATACTCGAGTAAACCGGACGGTTGTCCAGGGTTCACCAACCACCCGACGAGCCCAGTCCTGGCTCGAGAGGTCGGTAACCGAGGCGGGGCCCAAGTTCAGTTTAGAGCTAACAACAGCACAACTAACCAAGTAAATTGGTAAACGGTAAATGGTAAAATTCATGCAATTGAATAGGTCGAATGAGGTAAAGTACACACCCGCCTAACAATGATGGACAACTCATATAGCATGTGATTCATGATAATTAAGTAATCAAGTGGACACTTAGCACGTAAGCAATCAAATTGATTTCATGGGAGCATGTATAACGGATATCAACGTAATCACCTAAATTGGAAATCGAGTAAACAGAAGTCAGGTAACAGGTAGTCACAGAAAACACGGGTATATAGAACACTCACCTATTACGCACAACAACGTGCAAAATATCCTTCCGGATATTATCTTTAGTCACTGAGAAAACCTAAAATTAAATGAAAAGATATTACCACTCATTTATCAACAAACAAATTAGGTGCAATCAAAGAAACTCGACGAATGATGAGTAGAACGTATAAAAAGGGACTTTAAAGTGGAACGAGGACATTTGGACCCGTGGACAAATACTCAAAGAAAATCCTAAACCACTCCTCTTTATTTGGTAAGAGTAAGTAAACATTTGGAGTTTCCAATTGAGAAAGGATCATGTTTTTAGATGGAAAAAACGGTCCATAGATATATACAAGTTCAAATAGAACTAGCTTCGGGCGAAAATTTGGGCAGCATGCCCTTTTGTGTTTACCTAATTTCCACATCCATTTAATGGCTTCATGATTTTTCTCAGCCAATCCCAAAGTCATGTACAGCACAAACTCATCATAATAGCCATTTCATAGGCTCAAGACAATATAAGAACAAAATCAAAGGAATAACAAGTGCGGAAATGCAATTTGACAAAAGACAGCTTTGACGGGTTCATGCATAACGGTCACAACCGGAGTTACACTTATCGGATTGGGATGAAACTTAAGCCGTTTCGAAGCTAAGACACAGGACTACAATGTTGAAGAAGGCACTCAGTCCAGTTTGCCCTGTATCTAGGTCAAATTTATCAAAATGACTCCGTTTTTCTAGTTCGAGGTTTACTGGGTAGTCTTGATTCATCCACTCTAATCTCCGCACACATAACTCCAAATCCAATAATCTCAAAGCCATATGAAAGCTAAGACAAATGTATACATTCTCATGAAGATGACTTAGTCAGATTTGCAGTGCAATCTAGTCAAAATGCCCACTTTAACAGCATCCAATCAGTTGGTCAATTAACCGCACTGCATTCAAATGACCATTATCCCAGTCTACCGAGGTCCGTTTAAGACGTTCTTGGCGGCGTTGAAAAGCTAATACAGGGTACTAACATTTCATTTTGACAATTGGCTAAATCTGAACGGATTATAGTAAACAAACACAACCAAAGAGACTAAACTGTCCGCGCGGAATTCTGGAAAGTAACCTAGATCAGCGAGGGTATTTTCGTCTTTTCACAAGCTACGTTGCTCTGATTGAGCTGAAATTTTAAGGCATATATAAATACCATTCTCTACAACTTTCATGTTTTGTGCCAAGCCAATTCGGCCTCTAACATGGAGCAATAAAAATCGGGCAAGAAAAGGGGAAAATTTCCAGAAATCTGGAATTTTGATTCTAATGGAACCTTTCTTGATTCTCTGCTCCCATCATCACTAATAACACTTATCTAAGCTTAGAATACACATAGATCATCATATAGCAAGTATAAGCAGCACATACCTCAAAAAGAAACAAGGCTTGCAAGAGTACCACTTCACTTCCTCTTGAAAATTTTAGCTTCCTAGCTTCCCAAGAATCACAATTCACACTTTAATCGGTTTAGAATTTGTTTCTTGCACTTGGATGGTGCAAATCAAGAAGAAAATTTTGGTTTTCTCTTGCTCTCCCTTTCCTCTCTCCTTGCTCGGCTTAGCAGCAGAAAATGTGGAAGAATGAAGCTCACTTGGTCTTATAAGAAGACAAGAAATTTAGAACAAATTCTGTCCACAAGTTTAGCCAACACTTGGCTTTGATTTCCACACAACAATTTTCTCTCTCCTTCCTTGCATTAGCCACAAATTTCGGCCAAGCTGTCATCATGAGAGAGGAGATATTTTACTCCTATTAGTAAATAAACTTGTGTGACAAGTAAGTGGCGGTCAAGTGGTCGGTTCAAACGGTAGTGCCGGTACACGTCGGTGTGACGCGTTTTCTTTAAATCGCACGTACTAGGGTTTTTGCTTCCTATTCACTAACTTTTTTCATTGCTTCTAATCACATATTATTTCTCACTTAAAAGTCACTTTTAAGCACCAAATTGATCCTTACTCGGTACCGGATAATTATACTGGCGGTTACACGAAAAAATCCGATTTCACCTTGAATTGAAAAACGAATAGGAAACACCTAATTCCTATGGTCATTGGCACTTTTCTAGGGTGATTGAACCATGGATAACATGAAATTTTTCCAAATATATCAAAATAAGGGAATTTTTGAGAAAATATGCAAGGAATTTGCGAGTCCTCACAGATAAGTCACGAACACCTAGAGAAATTCAGGTATTCAAGAAGCCTTGGAGAAACCAAGAAAACTCTCAAAATCTGATTTATTGATTGAATGCCTAAAACCATTGGAAGTGTGGGCTATTTATAGCCTTACATAGAGATAAACAACTAAATGTGGAACTAGTCTAGAGTTGTGGTCTTGACTAAGAACTAACAATTGTAGGCTTGACATATTCCATAAGACTAAAATTGTGGGCTTGACCAAACCTTATGAGGTCTCCTTAGGTAAACAACCTTATGAGGTCATTGCTTAGGTAAATAACCTTATGAGATCATCGCTTAGGTAAATAAAGCAAGGCTATGGACCATTAAGCCCTTATTACATGACTTAACTAAAACAGCAAATGTGACTAGAGAGGTCACACATGGTTCTCTTTGGCGTGCACTACATGGATGACTTTCATTCCTTCATGCTCAAGCCCTCAATGACCTGGGGACAATTCTTGGCCTTGTATCTCATGAACAAGTCCTTGGAGTTCCTTCCTCATCTTGTTAGCTCGTGCCGAGTTACGGGTCCTAGGGGAACTCGAATAGTTCGCACTGGTGTCTCTTGGTTCGTATCATCCCCTCCTTTTCAAAAGGATTTGTCCTCAAATCAGCTTCATCGTCTCGCAAGAAAAGGAGATAGATCAGAGACATTGAAAATGTAGCGCGTCACATTGTACTCACCGGGTAGGTCCAGTTGTAAGCATTGTCATTGATGCGCTTGATATTGGAACGCCCTCTCCCTCGGGGAAGTAATTTATTACGCCTTTGGACTGGGAACCTTGTCCTTGCACATGGCACGTTGGGTTGAGATGTATAAGGAAATCGGGTTCTTCGAGACGGAAATAAAAGTTCAAAAGAAACGACCGCATACTGGGAAGGACGATGGAAGCACGAGTATTCAGAAAAAATTGAGCTCTTGCACAAGAACTTAGAGCTAAAAAGGAAATGCGAAGGAATTTCCGAGGAGGCCTTAGCAATGGCACCAAGCACTACTTCTATGGGGTTCCAGAGAAAACTCAAAGGACAGAAATTGCAAGGCCACAAGTGAAGACCTTCCATGCAAAGAAAAGGAGCGCATCTCTTGAGAGTCAAAGGCCAGAACAGGGTAAGCAAGGTAGGCCATTTGCTAAGAAGGTTCGTGGAGCGGGTGGTGTGAAAATTTTGGAGACACTTAGGAAGGATACTCCAGGAGGAGACCCGGAGTGGAAAGGACCACTGAGAGGTATCTCACGAAGAGATAAAACCTGACTGAGAGGTTATCTTAGCTCCTGTGATTTATTTCGATTTTAATTGAGGATTGAAGTGAACGACTGAGTCCCGGCGAGAGCTGGGCAGGCGGTCCGCCGAACCCTCTGGTTCGCCTTAGGGGGTGGTTGGGTTGTCACAGTTAGGCATCAGAGGCAGGTTCGCGTGGTCTCCGCGCGGAGCGAGCCTGGACTGAGTGGTGAATTGCAATGAAAGATTAAGTGCTCGTTCGAGCATAAGCTATGAACTGTGAATTTTATAGGCCTTAAATCTTTCCTGTGGAATCTGAGGATCGTAGATAGGTACGTCAGAGTGGAATTTCGATTGTAGATAGTTTAATCTTGGAAATGGCCAACTCGAGACGTGAATTGTCTTATTTCGAGTTCTTGTGGCCGAGTACTCTGGAGTTGAGGCGGGGTTAAGTATTTGAGATTTGCATTTTGGGAACATGAACAGGCCTTGTCTGGCTAGAATGAGTACAAGAGGTCAATTGACATCTAGTTTGGATAGTAAGTGACGTGAGAGACCGGACGGGGTTATCTTAGCTGAGACTGGGATGACTTCACCTTTTCCTTTTGATTCGCCCGTATATTGCTGCTACCTGACGTTAGTATGTGTGTTTGTGTACATGGTTATCTGGCCAACTTGATATGTATTTGTGTATTTGCTTATCTGTATTCTTGATATGGTTGTTATGTGCGGATATGTTTATTTGTGTATTTGGTATGTTGTATTTTGTTATTTTTAGTCAATTTACTGTATTCATTCATTAAAGTACCTTTTTGAAAAGAAAAGAAAGTGGGAGGGGCAAAACTATATATATATATATATATATATGGAAGGAAGACGTAGTCACGGACATTGTCATAGCCGTGGAACAAAGCGACGGCAAGAGTCAAGAGAAGTAAGGGGAAACAACAGCTGAACAAAACACGGACCGAGAGTGCCACTTGTATTTAATAATTTATTATGACCCATTGTTTTGCCCGACAGGCTATCATCTGAGTTCCAGCAATTCTGTGACATGGCATGTTGGGTTGAGATGTATAAGGAAATCGTGGTTCTTCGAGACGAAATAGAAGTTCAAAAGAAACTAGCCGCATACTGGGAAGGGCGATGGAAGCACGAGTATTCAGAAAAAATTGAGCTCTTGCACTAGAACTTAGAGCTAAAAATGAAATGCGAAATAATTTCCGAGGAGGCCTTAGCAATGGCACCAAGCACTACTTCTTTGGAGGTTTCAGAGAAAACTCAAAGGACAGAAATTGGCAAGGCCACAAGTGAAGACCTTCCACGCAAAGAAAAGGAGCGCATCTCTTGAGAGTCAAAGGCCAGAACAGGGTACGCAAGGTAGGCCATTTGCTAAGAAGGGTCGTGGGGCGGGTGGTGTGAAAATTTTGGAGACACTTAGGAAGGATACTCCAGGAGGAGACCCGAGTGGACCACTGAGAGGTATCTCACGAAGAGATAAAACCTGACTGAGAGGTTTCTTTATTCCTGTGATTTATTTCGATTTTAATTTAGGACTGAAGTAAACGACTGAGTACCGGCGAGAGCTAGGCAGGCGGTCCGCCGAACGCTCCGGCTCGCCTTAGGGGAGGTGGGGATGTCACAGTTAGTATCAGAGCCAAGTTCGCGTGGTCTCTGCGCGGAGTGAGCCTGGACTGAGTGGTGAATTGCTATGAAGGAATAAGTGCTCGTTCGAGCATAAGCTATGAATTGTGAATTTTATAGGCCTTAAATCTTTCCTGTGGTATCTGCGGACCGTAGATAGGTACGTCAGGGGGAAATTTCGATTGTAGATAGTTTACTCTTGGAAATGACCAGCTCGAGACGTGAATTGTCTTATTTCGGATTCTTGTGGCCGAGTACTCTGGAGTTGAGGCGGGGTTAAGTATTTGAGATTTGCATTTTGGAAACATGAACAGGCTTTGTCTGGCCAGAATGAGTACAAGAGGTCAATGGACATCTAGTTTGGATAGTAAGTGACGTGAGAGACCGGACGGGGTTATCTTTGCTGAGACTGGGACGACTTCACCTTTTCTTTTTGATTCGCCCGTATATTGCAACCACCTGACATTAGTATGTGTGTTTGTGTACATGGTTATCTGGCCAACTAGATATGTGTTTGTGTATTTGCTTATCTGTATTCTTGATATGGCGTGTTATGTGCGGATATGTTTATTTGTGTATTTGGTATGTTGTATTTTGTTATTTTAGTCAATTTATTGCATTCATTCATTAAAGTACCTTTTTGAAAAGAAAAGAAAGAGGGAGGGGAAAAACTATATATATATATATGGAAGAAAGATGTAGTCGCGGACATTGTCATTGCCGTGGAACAAAGCGAGGCCAAGAGTCAAGAGAAGAAAGGGGAAACAGCAGCCGAACAAAACACGGACCGAGAGTGCCACTTTATTTAATAATTTATTATGACCCATTGTTTTGCCCGACAGGCTATCATCTGAGTTCCAGCAATTCTGTGACATGGCACGTTGGGTTGAGATGTATAAGGAAATCGTGGTTCTTCGAGACGAAATAGAAGTTCAAAAGAAACTAGCCGCATACTGGGAAGGGCGATGGAAGCACGAGTATTCAGAAAAAATTGAGCTCTTGCACAAGAACTTAGAGCTAAATAGGAAATGCGAAAGAATTTCCGAGGAGGCCTTAGCAATGGCACCAAGCACTACTTCTATGGGGGTTCTAGAGAAAACTGAAAGGACAGAAATTGCAAGGCCACAAGTGAAGACCTTCCATGCAAAGAAAAGGAGCGCATCTCTTGCGAGTCAAAGGCCAGAACAGGGAAAGCAAGGTCGGCCATTTGCTAAGAAGGGTTGTGGAGCGGGTGGTGTGAAAATTTTGGAGACACTTAGGAAGGATACTCAAGGAGGAGACCCGAGTGGAAAAGGACCACTGAGAGGTATCTCACGAAGAGATAAAACCTGACTGAGAGGTTTTTTATTCCTGTGATTTATTTCGATTTTAATTGAGGACTGAAGTGAACGACTGAGTACCGGCGAGAGTTGGGCAGGCGGTCCGCCGAACGCTCTGGCTCGCCTTAGGGGGAGGTGGGGATGTCACAGTTAGTATCAGAGCCAGGTTCGCGTGGTCTCTGCGCGGAGTGAGCCTGGACTGAGTGGTGAATTGTTATGAAGGATTAAGTGCTCGTTCGAGCATAAGCTATGAATTGTGAATTTTATAGGCCTTAAATCTTTCCTGTGGTATCTGCGGACCGTAGATAGGTACGTCAGGGAGGAATTTCGATTGTAGATAGTTTACTCTTGGAAATGGCCAACTCGAGACGTGAATTGTTTTATTTCGGATTCTTGTGGCCGAGTACTCTGGAGTTGAGGCGGGGTTAAGTATTTGAGATTTGCATTTTGGGAACATGAACAGGCTTTGTCTGGCCAGAATGAGTACAAGAGGTCAATGGACATCTAGTTTGGATAGTAAGTGACGTGAGAGACCGGACGGGGTTATCTTAGCTGAGACTGGGACGACTTCACCTTTTCCTTTTGATTCGCCCGTATATTGCTGCCACCTGACGTTAGTATGTGTGTTTGTGTACATGGTTATCTGGCCAACTTGATATGTATTTGTGTATTTGCTTATCTGTATTCTTGATATGGCGTGTTATGTGCGGATATATTTATTTGTTTATTTGGTATGTTGTATTTTGTTATTTTAGTCAATTTACTGCATTCATTCATCAAAGTACCTTTTTGAAAAGAAAAGAAAGAGTGAGAGGAAAAACTATATATATATATATATATGGAAGAAAGACGTAGTCGCGGACATTGTCATTGCCGTGGAACAAAGCGAGGCCAAGAGTCAAGAGAAGAAAGGGGAAACAACAGCCGAACAAAACACGGACCGAGAGTGCCACTTGTATTTAATAATTTATTATGACCCATTGTTTTGCCCGACAGGCTATCATCTGAGTTCCAGCAATTCTGTGACATGGCACGTTGGGTTGAGATGTATAAGGAAATCGTGGTTCTTCGAGACGAAATAGAAGTTCAAAAGAAACTAGCCGCATACTGGGAAGGGCGATGGAAGCACGAGTATTCAGAAAAAATTGAGCTCTTGCACAAGAACTTAGAGCTAAAAAGGAAATGCGAAGGAATTTCCGAGGAGGCCTTAGCAATGGCACCAAGCACTACTTCTATGGGGGTTCCAGAGAAAACTCAAAGGACAGAAATTGCAAGGCCACAAGTGAAGACCTTCCATGCAAAGAAAAGGAGCGCATCTCTTGAGAGTCAAAGGCCAGAACAGGGTAAGCAAGGTAGGCCATTTGCTAAGAAGGGTCGTGGAGCGGGTGGTGTGAAAATTTTGGAGACACTTAGGAAGGATACTCCAGGAGGAGACCCGAGTGGAAAAGGACCACTGAGAGGTATCTCACGAAGAGATAAAACCTGACTGAGAGGTTTCTTTATTCCTGTGATTTATTTCGATTTTAATTGAGGATTGAAGTGAACGACTGAGTCCCGGTGATACGAACGTCGCCAACCTTGTGACGAAACCCGTAATAGATTAGCTTCAGGATCGACAAGAGGACACCAAGTTTGAAGCGGATGACCTCAACCCGTTAATCACGTGGTTAACGAACCTTGGTATAATGGTAGAAGACGCCACAACCTAGTGCGATTCTAGATTGATAAGTCACGAACACCTAGAGAAATTCTAAAGTATTCAAGAAGCCTTGGAGAAACCAAGAAAACTCTGAAAATCTGATTTATTGATTGAATGCCTAAAACCATTGGAAGTGTGGGCTATTTATAGCCTTACATAGAGATGAACAACTAAATGTGGAACTAGTCTTGAGTTGTGGTCTTGACTAAGACTAACAATTGTAGGCTTGACTATTTCCATAAGACTAAAAATTGTGGGCTTGACCAAACCTTATGAGGTCATTGCTTAGGTAAATAACCTTATGAGGTCATCGCTTAGGTAAATAAAGCAAGGCTATGGACCATAAAGCCCTTATTACAAACGACTTAACTAAAACAATAAATGTGATTAGATGGGCAGACGACTTGAGCTTATAAAGCGTGCCCACGCCTTATAATGACTTTGCTGCGGTGAATCAATTAAATGGCAGAAGACATATCCTTATAAAGCGTGCCCGCGCCTTATAACGTCTTTGCTGCGATGAAGCTGAATGAACTGCTCGAGCTCGTGTAACCAGTCCTAGTGGGACTTGAACCTTATCCAATGGCATAGCTTAACTCGTATCATTCCCCTCCTCTTGAAAGCAATTTGCCCACAAATTGAAGCATGAATGATGATAAGAAAAGTTATATGCCGTCGAGTCAATTTTGTTATGATTACCACAAGTTTCATCCAATGCATAAACCACTTGCTAAGCTGGAAAGTAAACCTTGTTGAACTTTGAATCTTACGAACCAGTTTCAATGTATGCCCAACTTGATTGCTTATGATCATGAGGTAAGGATCCTCAAAGTGATGCGATGTAGATCCTATGAAATCAGACTCCTCAAACTTGAATAAGCTTGCAAAGTATGTTGGAGCTTCAAGTGGACTAGGTACAAGATGAGCATAGGTATTGTAGTGACCATTGAAGACCTCGCTCCTTGTGTAAACTCGTGGAACGTGGTCGATTCTAATGTCTTGAGGGTACACATAGTTTGATCCTCCAAAGACGTGAACAGCGTTGAAATCATCCGATTCCATGAATGGGAACCAAATTGATCTAACTCCTAGAAGACAAATTCCATGGAAACTCGCAAATTGTACAAGTGACTTTGGGATGGAATATTGTAAGATCAAAGCGATTGCACTTTGCTTAACCTGCACAAAACAAGGAACACTAGACAGAGCAATGTTAAGGTTGTTAGAATGGCAATAAACCCCCTCACTCTCATTTTTGTTGAAACTTAAAATCTCAGTCAATACTTTGGATGTTTCAATCTCTTTCTCATGCTCAATAGCTGTCTTTTTCCTCTCATTATTTTCAACCTCTTTCTCCTTTTCAACTCCCTCGGATTTTACCTCATCAGTCACAATTTCCTCATCTAACTCTTTTTTCATACTATAATGCTCATGCTCACTTTTCATGTATGCTAGATCAGTACAAAGTTGGTCATAAATAAGTGGTACAAGTGCAGAACGACGACCATTAAATAAGAAGGAATACTTATTAGTATGTCCATCATATTTAACTTCTCGCCTCAACATCCATGCCTTGCCCAGCAACACATGTGTCATTTGAATTGGGACTACATCACACAACACCTCATCCACATACTTGCCAATTTGAATAGGTACAAGTGTGTGCTTAGTAACCCAAACATCACCATGAGCACTCGGCAACTTATACGGTTGAAGATGATCAATAGTTGGAAGATTTAATTTGTGAACCATGATAGCGCTTGCAAGATTGACTTCACAACTCTTATCAATGGCCAAGCTGCATGTTTTATCTTTGACACCACAACGAGTATAAAACCAATCATGCAACTGAGATTTGACGATATCCAATTGCTCATCTACACCACGTAATGCTACTTCTTTGACTCCCTTAGGATCAAGAAGAAGATGTTGTAAGCTAGCTTTTAAATGCCTCGTATTCGCCATGATGTATGAGGAAACCTGCAAAAAATTAGTGAAACAAAAGATATTTTTCCTCGCCGCACAAGCTCACATGTTTACACTCGTCACTCGTGTATCACTCAAGTGTTTAAAACACTCTAATTAACTCACCAAGGTATTTTCAAGGCTCCTCGGTCAACTCCTCGAACAAGTTAGAACTCCTTCTAGTGTGGATCGACTTACCAACCAGGGTCACAAGATTGTAGCACTTTGAACGAAAAAAAATAAAGGATGAAGGGACTGACCACGACTCAAAGAATGACGTAAAGTTGAATTTTAAGGATCCTAGACAAAACTCTACCCAAAATTGGAATTTTGAGCTGCTGGTTGCTGCATTTTTGGGCAGTGTTTTGGTAGATAAATGGACACTTAGAGGATTCAGAATGACACTTAAAACTAACCTAATGATGCACGAAAATTTCCAGAATTAATGATTGGACAGAAATTCCCCAATGGTTGCAAAGATGGAATCCGAATGGAAGATGAATTTGTGTTGTGGTAGGACTGTTTTGGAAACCCAAGGCTGACTTTTCTTCTTTAATCCTTTGGAAACAAGGATTAGTCTTCCTATTTGCTGGTTCCCATAAATTCTAAGGTCAAGTTCAAGATTGGAACTGATTTGGTTGTTTTTGGGAACAAGGGTGGAAAATTTGACTTGAACAGGTTGGAAAATTTGACTTGAATAGGTTGGGAAATTTGACTTGAATAGGCTGAATATTCTTCTTCTTCCTTTGTTTTTGTTTTCTAATCAGCCAAGAAGAGCCAAATTTCGTGGCTAAAATGTTCTTAGTCAAGAAAGAAGATTGTTGTGGTGAAGACAAGGATTTTGGCAGCTGAAAATTTGCAGCCTTGTTGTTTACCAAGATTTGGTTCCCAAAACCCAGAAACTTCAAGATTCTTTCAAGAATTCAAGATGTTAATTCCCAGAATTCAAGAAACACAAAATTGAAGATGATTTCCTCCCTAAACAATCCAAGATTTCACGATTTGATCAAGACAGATTTTGGTTGGCTTCAAGAATCCCAACTAAAGTTCCAAGAACTTCAAGATTGTGGTTTTAAACAATCAGGAACTTCAAGAAACCCAAGTTTTGGTCAAGACAGATTTCCAAGAATTTTTGTAAGGTTAGCCAGCTATTTTTTTTTTTTGTATGTAAACAAGAACACAAGGTAATAACTAGATAGGACTCTAAAACCCTTGCTACAAACTGATTTTTTTCGGATGAACAGTAACCTCGAATGATCAAATAGAACAAAAGACTGGAATTGAATGGATATAACAGGATAGAAACAAGACTCAAACAAGGAATCAAGAATAAGACACAAAAAAAAAAGGCTGGACCAAACCAGGCTAACCACAGCAATTAACAACAACTAGACACAAGTTTATGTCGTAACAAATCTGAAAAAACAACGCAAGAACACGAAGTAACAAATCTGGAAATTGCGGATAGCAACTTAGAACACGAAAACAGAATTTTCGACAACTTGACTCGAAAAGCAAATAAAAAAAAAAGGATATAACGTGATACCTCTTAATTAGCTCTGATTACCAACTGATACGAACGTCGCCAACCTTGTGACGAAACCCGTAATAGATTAGCTTCAGGATCGACAAGAGGACACCAAGTTTGAAGCGGATGACCTCAACCCGTTAATCACGTGGTTAACGAACCTTGGTATAATGGTAGAAGACGCCACAACCTAGTGCGATTCTAGATTGATAAGTCACGAACACCTAGAGAAATTCTAAGGTATTCAAGAAGCCTTGGAGAAACCAAGAAAACTCTGAAAATCTGATTTATTGATTGAATGCCTAAAACCATTGGAAGTGTGGGCTATTTATAGCCTTACATAGAGATGAACAACTAAATGTGGAACTAGTCTTGAGTTGTGGTCTTGACTAAGACTAACAATTGTAGGCTTGACTATTTCCATAAGACTAAAAATTGTGGGCTTGACCAAACCTTATGAGGTCATTGCTTAGGTCAATAACCTTACGAGGTCATCGCTTAGGTAAATAAAGCAAGGCTATGGACCATAAAGCCCTTATTACAAACGACTTAACTAAAACAATAAATGTGATTAGATGGGCAGACGACTTGAGCTTATAAAGCGTGCCCACGCCTTATAATGACTTTGCTGCGGTGAATCAATTAAATGGCAGAAGACATATCCTTATAAAGCGTGCCCGCGCCTTATAACGTCTTTGCTGCGATGAAGCTGAATGAACTGCTTGAGCTCGTGTAACCAGTCCTAGTGGGACTTGAACCTTATCCAATGGCATAGCTTAACTCGTATCACCCGGCGAGAGCTGGGCAGGCGGTCCGCCGAACCATCTGGTTCGCCTTATGGAGAGGTTGGGTTGTCACAGTTAGCATCAGAGCCAGGTTCGGGGTGGTCTCCGCGCGGAGTGAGCCTGGACTGAGTGGTGAATTGCAATGAAAGATTAAGTGCTCGTTCGAGCATAAGCTATGAACTCTGAATTTTATAGGCCTTAAATCTTTCCTGTGGAATCTGCGGACCGTAGATAGGTACGTCAGGGAGGAATTTCGATTGTAGATAGTTTACTTTTGGGAATGGCCAGCTCGAGACGTGAATTTTCTTATTTCGGATTTTTGTGGCCGGGTACTCCGGAGTTGAGGCGGAGTATTTGAGATATGCATTTTGGGAACGTGAACAGGTTTTGTCTGGCAAGAATGAGTAGAAGAGGTCAATGGACATCTAGTTTGGATAGTAAGTGACGTGAGAGACCGGACGGGGTTATCTTAGCTGAGACTGGGACGATTTCACCTTTTCCTTTTGATTCGCCCGTATATTGCTACCACCTGACGTTAGTATGTGTGTTTGTGTACATGGTTATCTGGCCAACTTGATATGTATTTGTGTATTTGCTTATCTGTCTTCTTGATATGGCGTGTTATGTGCGGATATGTTTATTTGTGATGTGTGCACGGACCTTGGCCCACGCAATGGCCCAATCCGAGTTCCATTGGGCCCAGTCACATGTGCACGGGCCAAGGAATTCAGGGAATCACTCCAAGTCCTTGTACGGAATGTTCAAGACCAACAAGGAGTTCATCGAGACATTGAAGGCTTAGAAGGTGATAACCCAGTTGTCTACACGATGATCCAAGCCCATGAAGAGAGCCCGTGAAGAGCCAAGTGGGCTATGGCCGATTAGGCCTTAGTGTTAGGAGTCTTAAGTTTAGATTAGTCCTTTTTGTTAGCCATGGATTCGGCCCACCTTTGTCTAAGGATGGCCGAACCACTAGGCCCTTCTTTATTGAGTCCATGGATCGGCCCACCTTGTCCAAGGAGTGGCCGACCATCTAGCTTTTCGATATTAGGGTTTAGGGTTTCATTAGTATTTGCCTATATAAAGGCTTGCTTTGTAAGGTTTAAGGAAGCGGTTTTGATGATAATAAACTTGTTCTTGTTTCTCTTGGATGGAGAGTACAATTCCGTTACTTGCATTGGCAAGGGTTCTTGAGCAATCTCGTGATCGTCCTTGATTGTTCCACCGACCTATTCCCCTGGAGTATTCACATTCATCGGAGTGTCGTCTACCACCTACGTCAAATCGTGTTGTCCGTTTGACTCTAGGTTCCGCAACCCAAGCGTTGGACAACCTCGCTAGATCCTTGGGCAAACGTGCTACGTGTCTCGAACCGTGGATCGAGGAACGTATCAGTTGGCTTCAGAGCTTTGGTGGAGGTATCTTCCGTTATATCCGTAGTTTTTGTCTTAGTTTTCCTTATTTCCGCTGCACATTCTGGTCATTGTTTGTTGTTGAAGTCGAGTCCAAATCTGTCCGTTTGTGCCTGCCTTGTTAAAAAAAAAAAAAAAAAAAAAGTCACTGTTCATCGGTACTGTTCACCGTCACTGTTCATCGTTACTGTTCACTGAACTGTTCACCGTCACTGTTCACGGTACTGTTCATCCGAACACAAAATCTTTTGGTGTGTTATCTCCTTTGTGTTGTGTCTAATTTGTTGATAATTTCTGTCCACAACTTGTTTCTTGCGTTTGAGTCATTTGTTGCGTCAAAAAATTCTGTTCGTGTGTTTCCTTGCGTTGTAAATCTGTCCGCTGTTTAGTACTTCGCTGTTGCGTCCAATTTCTGGTCAAAGTTGTGCCCAATCTGTCCGTGGGTGTTGTTTCGTGGTATAGAGTCGTTTGTTGCATCGAAATTTCTGGTCGCTGGTGTTCCAACATGGCTACCAAATTCTGTCCAAGTCGTTAGTCGAAGCAACAAGAAAATAAGGACGCGACGGCTAGGGCTCTTGGCGGCTAGGGTTTTGCTTGGCGGCTAGGGTTTCTTGGCGGCTAGGGTTTCCTGACGGCTAGGGTTTCCTTGTGGCGGCTAGGGTTCCCTTTGTGCGGCTAGGATTTCATTTGTGCAGCTAGGGTTTCATTTGCACTAGGGTTTCATTTGCGATAGGGTTTCTTTGCTTTCACTTGGACACTCTCCTATATTCTCTCCTACATTCTAGGAACACTCTCCTACATTTTAGGAACTCTCTCCTACATCCTCTCCTACATTTTAGGAATACTCACCTACATTCTCTCCTATATTTTAGGGCACTCTCCTACATCCTCTCCTACATTTTAGGAACTCTCTCCTACATCCTCTCCTACATTTTAGGAATACTCTCCTACATTCTCTCCTACATTTTAGGCATTCTCTCCTACATTTTAGGAACACGCTCCTACATTCTCTCCTATATTTTAGGAACACTCTCCTACATTCTCTCCTACATTTTAGGAGTACTCTCCTACATTCTAGGAACCCACTCCTACATTTTAGGAAGTTAGGGTTTCTTTCTTTTGTGTTCTCATTGGCGCACTTCCATTTCTGTCCGCCACTATTTGCCTTCCAAATTTGTCCATTTCCACTTCATTTTGCACCCACATTTGTGTCTTACCTTCTTGGTTACTCTTGTGGAAAAAGTTGGTGACAATTATTGGACTTGAGCGGCATTTCTCAACTACGTAACCCAACAGGTAAAGATATTTGGTAAGTCCATTGGAGTGACATCTATATACACGAGTGCGAGTGAATACACGTAAGGGAGCGTGAAAGGCAATATCTTCGGTTTTGTTGCTAACTTTTTGCAGGTTCCCTCATACATCATGGCGAGTACAAGACGCATAAAAGCTAGCTCACAACATTGTCTTCTTGATCCTAAGGGAGCCAAAGAAGTGGCATTACGTGGTGTAGATGAGCAATTGGACATCGTCAAATCTCAGTTGCCTGGTTGGTTTTATACCCGTTGCGGTGTCAAAGATAAAATTTGTAGCTTGGCCATTGATGGGAGTTGTGAAGTCAACCTTGCAAGTGCTATCATGGTTGAGAAATTAAATCTTCCAACCATTGATCATCTTCAACCGTACAAGTTGACGAGCACTCATGGTGATGTTTGGGTTACTAAACACACACTTGTACCTATTCAAATCGGCAAATATGTGGATGAGGTGTTGTGTGATGTAGTCCCAATTCAAGTAACACATGTGTTGTTGGGCAAAGCATGGATGTCGAGGCGAGAAGTTAGATATGACGGACATACTAATAAGTATTCTTTCTTATTTAATAGTCATCGTTTGGCACTTGTATCACTTACTTATGACCAGCTTTGTATTGATCTAGCACGCATGAAAAGTGAGCTTGAGCGTTATAGGATGGAGAAAAACCGAGATGAGGGATTTGAGCCTGAAGAGATAAAATCCGAGGGAGTTGAAAGCAATGAGATCAAAGGGGCAGCTGTTGAACTAGAAAAAGAGATGGACAAATCGGATGAGATGGGTGATAAAAAGGAAGAGCAGAGAGAAAGAGGACTGATTTTGAGCAAGAATATGAGGGTCTATTATTGTCCTAATGAACTTACCTTTGCTTTGTTTAGCATCTCTTCTTTTGTGCAGGTTACACAAAGTCACGTAGAGCTGGTCATGGCATGTTCCATTCCGAAGTCACTTGGACACTTTACGAGTTTCCATGGAGTTTGTCTCCTAGGAGCTAAATCTCGTTGGTATCAATCCATGGAACAATCTGCATTCAAACCTGTCCGCGCCATTGGAGGAGTCATTCGAGCCCATTATTTTGATGAGAAGTATTGCAAAGCTGTCCAAAATTTTCCCACAACGACTAAAGAGTTACAACCTGATTTCATGCTTGTAAATGCATGTGATTCGTATGGGGTGGACTTCACTTCATTCCTGTCGCTTATGTTGGGTGATGGCCGCAAGGGTGTCAATCAAGATCCGAGTGTTGTTCTTCCCGCACTGGTTCGTGTTTCTATGGATGTGCAACACGGGTGGCTTAGTGTCCCACCTCCAGAATGGCAAGTGGCGCCGATTCAGTGCCTAGGGCTGAATTACACCACCTTGCACAACCAGGTTCGAGGCTTTTCTAGTTTCAATGAACATTGTTATGAAGTGCATGTGAATGTCCGGGTGCGAAGGCTAATTAGCGAGCTTTGGGTAGCAACCTGGAACGTTCACAAGCCTTATACACGTTCCTTCCTACCTTGGAGAATGTCCTTGTTTGAGAACCCCTTGAAGCTGACTAAGAGACATGTGCACCAAATTATCTTAATCATAACATATGCAAGTATCCTTCAATCTAAGAGGGCCAATATGTGGAGACTTGGGTGTCACACTACCCACTCTCATTAGTATCATTCATCTCCATCCAGATTTGAGGACAAATCCTTCTCAAGAGGAGGGGACTGATGTGTGCACGGACCTTGGCCCACGCAATGGCCCAATCCGAGTTCCATTGGGCCCAGTCACATGTGCACGGGCCAAGGAATTCAGGGAATCACTCCAAGTCCTTGTACGGAATGTTCAAGACCAACAAGGAGTTCATCGAGACATTGAAGGCTTAGAAGGTGATAACCCAGTTGTCTACACGATGATCCAAGCCCATGAAGAGAGCCCGTGAAGAGCCAAGTGGGCTATGGCCGATTAGGCCTTAGTGTTAGGAGTCTTAAGTTTAGATTAGTCCTTTTTGTTAGCCATGGATTCGGCCCACCTTTGTCTAAGGATGGCCGAACCACTAGGCCCTTCTTTATTGAGTCCATGGATCGGCCCACCTTGTCCAAGGAGTGGCCGACCATCTAGCTTTTCGATATTAGGGTTTAGGGTTTCATTAGTATTTGCCTATATAAAGGCTTGCTTTGTAAGGTTTAAGGAAGCGGTTTTGATGATAATAAACTTGTTCTTGTTTCTCTTGGATGGAGAGTACAATTCCGTTACTTGCATTGGCAAGGGTTCTTGAGCAATCTCGTGATCGTCCTTGATTGTTCCACCGACCTATTCCCCTGGAGTATTCACATTCATCGGAGTGTCGTCTACCACCTACGTCAAATCGTGTTGTCCGTTTGACTCTAGGTTCCGCAACCCAAGCGTTGGACAACCTCGCTAGATCCTTGGGCAAACGTGCTACGTGTCTCGAACCGTGGATCGAGGAACGTATCAATTTGTGTATTTGGTATGTTGGATTTTGTTATTTTAGTCAATTTACTGCATTCATTCATTAAAGTACCTTTTTGAAAAGAAAAGAAAGAGGGAGGGGAAAAACTATATATATATATATATGGAAGGAAGACGTAGTCGCGGACATGGTCATAACCGTGGAACAAAGCGAGGCCAAGAGTCAAGAGAAGAAAGGGGAAACAACAGCTGAACAAAACACGGACCGACAGTGCCACTTGTATTTAATAATTTATTATGACCCATTGTTTTGCCCGACAGGCTATCATCTGAGTTCCAGCAATTCTGTGAGATGGCACATTGGGTTGAGATGTATAAGGAATTCGTGGTTCTTCGAGATGAAATAGAAGTTCCAAAGAAACTAGCCGCAAACTGGGAAGCGCGATGCAAGCACGAGTATTCAGAAAAAATTGAGTTCTTGCACAAGAACTTAGAGCTAAAAAGGAAATGCGAAGGAATTTCCGAGGAGGCCGTACCAATGGCACCGAGCACTACTTCTATGGGGGTTCCAGAGAAAACTCAAAGGACAGAAATTGCAAGGCCACAAGTGAATACCTTCCATGAAAAGAAAAGGAGCGCATCTCTTGAGAGTCAAAGGCCAGAACAGGGTAAGCAAGGAAGGCCATTTGCTAAGAAGGGTCGTGGAGCGGGTGGTGTGAAAATTTTGGAGACACTTAGGAAGGATACTCCAGGAGGAAACCCGAGTGGAAAAGGACCACTGAGAGGTATCTCACGAAGAGATAAAACCTGACTGAGAGGTTTCTTTATTCCTGTGATTTATTTCGATTTTAATTGAGGATTGAAGTGAACGACTGAGTCCCTGCGAGAGTTGGGCAGGCGGTCCGACGAACCCTCTGGTTCGCCTTAGGGGGTGGTTGGGTTGTCACAGTTAGCATCAGAGTCAGGTTCGCGTGGTCTCCGCGCGGAGTGAGCCTGGACTGAGTGGTGAATTGCAATGAAAGATTAAGTGCTCGTTCGAGCATAAGCTATGAACTGTGAATTTTATAGGCCTTAAATCTTTCCTGTGGAATCTGCGGATCGTAGATAGGTACGTCAGGGAGGAATTTCGATTGTAGATAGTTTATTCTTGGAAATGGCCAGCTCGAGACGTGAATTGTCTTATTTCGGATTCTTGTGGCCGAGTACTCTGGAGTTGAGGCGGGGTTAAGTATTTGAGATTTGCATTTTGGGAACATGAACAGGCTTTGTCTGGCTAGAATGAGTACAAGAGGTCAATTGACATCTAGTTTGGATAGTAAGTGACGTGAGAGACCGGACGGGGTTATCTTAGCTGAGACTGGGATGACTTCACCTTTTCCTTTTGATTCGCCCGTATATTGCTACTACCTGACGTTAGTATGTGTGTTTGTGTACATGGTTATCTGGCCAACTTGATATGTATTTGTGTATTTGCTTATCTGTATTCTTGATATGGCTTGTTATGTGCGGATATGTTTATTTGTGTATTTGGTATGTTGTATTTTGTTATTTTAGTCAATTTACTGCATTCATTCATTAAAGTACCTTTTTGAAAAGAAAAGAAAGAGGGAGGGGCAAAACTATATATATATATATATATATATATATATGGAAGGGAGACGTAGTCACGGACATTGTCATAGCCGTGGAACAAAGCGACGGCAAGAGTCAAGAGAAGTAAGGGGAAACAACAACTGAACAAAACACGGACCGAGAGTGCCACTTGTATTTAATAATTTATTATGACCCATTGTTTTGCCCGACAGGCTATCATCTGAGTTCCAGCAATTCTGTGACATGGCACGTTGGGTTGAGATGTATAAGGAAATGGTGGTTCTTCGAGACGAAATAGAAGTTCAAAAGAAACTAGCCGCATACTGGGAAGGGCGATGGAAGCACGAGTATTCAGAAAAAATTGAGCTCTTGCACTAGAACTTAGAGCTAAAAATGAAATGCGAAGTAATTTCCGAGGAGGCCTTAGCAATGGCAACAAGCACTACTTCTTTGGAGGTTTCAGAGAAAACTCAAAGGACAAAAATTGCAAGGCCACAAGTGAAGACCTTCCATGCAAAGAAAAGGAGCGCATCTCTTGAGAGTCAAAGGCCAGAACAGGGTAAGCAAGGTAGGCCATTTGCTAAGAAGGGTCGTGGGGCGGGTGGTGTGAAAATTTTGGAGACACTTAGGAAGGATACTCCAGGAGGAGACCCGAGTGGACCACTGAGAGGTATCTCACGAAGAGATAAAACATGACTGAGAGGTTTCTTTATTCCTGTGATTTATTTCGATTTTAATTTAGGACTGAAGTGAACGACTGAGTACCGGCGAGAGCTGGGCAGGCGGTCCGCTGAACGCTCTGGCTCGCCTTAGGGGAGGTGGGGATGTCACAGTTAGTATCAGAGCCAAGTTCACGTGGTCTCTGCGCGGAGTGAGCCTGGACTGAGTGGTGAATTGCTATAAAGGAATAAGTGCTCGTTCGAGCATAAGCTATGAATTGTGAATTTTATAGGCCTTAAATCTTTCCTGTGGTATCTGCGGACCGTAGATAGGTACGTCAGGGGGAAATTTCGATTGTAGATAGTTTACTCTTGGAAATGACCAGCTCGAGACGTGAATTGTCTTATTTCGGATTCTTGTGGCCGAGTACTCTGGAGTTGAGGCGGGGTTAAGTATTTGAGATTTGCATTTTGGGAACATGAACAGGCTTTGTCTGGCCAGAATGAGTACAAGAGGTCAATGGACATCTAGTTTGGATAGTAAGTGACGTGAGAGACCGGACGGGGTTATCTTAGCTGAGACTGGGACGGCTTCACCTTTTCTTTTTGATTCGCCCGTATATTGCAACCACCTGACATTAGTATGTGTGTTTGTGTACATGGTTATCTGGCCAACTAGATATGTGTTTGTGTATTTGTTTATCTGTATTCTTGATATGGCGTGTTATGTGCGGATATGTTTATTTGTGTATTTGGTATGTTGTATTTTGTTATTTTAGTCAATTTATTGCATTCATTCATTAAAGTACCTTTTTGAAAAGAAAAGAAAGAGGGAGGGGAAAAACTATATATATATATATATATATATGGAAGAAAGACGTAGTCGCGGACATTGTCATTGCCGTGGAACAAAGCGAGGCCAAGAGTCAAGAGAAGAAAGGGGAAACAGCAGCCGAACAAAACACAGACCGAGAGTGCCACTTGTATTTAATAATTTATTATGACCCATTGTTTTGCCCGACAGGCTATCATCTGAGTTCCAGCAATTCTGTGACATGGCACGTTGGGTTGAGATGTATAAGGAAATCGTGGTTCTTCGAGACGAAATAGAAGTTCAAAAGAAACTAGCCGCATACTGGGAAGGGCGATGGAAGCACGAGTATTCAGAAAAAATTGAGCTCTTGCACAAGAACTTAGAGCTAAAAAGGAAATGCGAAGGAATTTCCGAGGAGGCCTTAGCAATGGCACCAAGCACTACTTCTATGGGGGTTCCAGAGAAAACTCAAAGGACAGAAATTGAAAGGCCACAAGTGAAGACCTTCCATGCAAAGAAAATGAGCGCATCTCTTGAGAGTCAAAGGCCAAAACAGGGTAAGCAAGGTAGGCCATTTGCTAAGAAGGGTCGTGGAGCGGGTGGTGGGAAAATTTTGGAGACACTTAGGAAGGATACTCCAGGAGGAGACCCGAGTGGAAAAGGACCACTGAGAGGTATCTCACGAAGAGATAAAACCTGACTGAGAGGTTTCTTTATTCCTGTGATTTATTTCGATTTTAATTGAGGATTGAAGTGAACGACTGAGTCCCGGCGAGAGGTGGGCAGGCGGTCCGCCGAACACTCTGGTTCGCCTTAGGGGGAGGTTGGGTTGTCACAGTTAGCATCAGAGCCAGGTTCGCGTGGTCTCCGTGCGGAGTGAGCCTAGACCTGAGTGGTGAATTGCAATGAAAGATTAAGTGCTCCTTCGAGCATAAGCTATGAACTGTGAATTTTATAGGCCTTAAATCTTTCCTGTGGAATCTGCGGACCGTAGATAGGTACGTCAGGAAGGAATTTCGATTGTAGATAGTTTACTCTTGGAAATGGCCAGCTCGAGACGTGAGTTGTCTTATTTCGGATTCTTGTGGCCGAGTACTCTGGAGTTGAGGCGGGGTTAAGTATTTGAGATTTGCATTTTGGGAACATGAACAGGCTTTGTCTGGCTAGAATGAGTACAAGAGGTCAATGGACATCTAGTTTGGATAGTAAGTGACGTGAGAGACCGGACGGGGTTATCTTAGCTGAGACTGGGACGACTTCACCTTTTCCTTTTGATTCGCCCGTATATTGCTACCACCTGACGTTAGTATGTGTGTTTGTGTACATGGTTATCTGGCCAACTTGATATGTATTTGTGTATTTGCTTATCTGTAATCTTGATATGGCGTGTTATGTGCGGATATGTTTATTTGTGTATTTGGTATGTTGTATTTTGTTATTTTAGTCAATTTACTGCATTCATTCATTAAAGTACCTTTTTGAAAGAAAAGAAAGAGGGAGGGGAAAAACTATATATATATATATACATATGTGGAAGAAAGACGTAGTCGCGGACATTGTCATAGCCGTGGAACAAAGCGAGGCCAAGAGTCAAGAGAAGAAAGGGGAAACAACAGCCGAACAAAACACGGACTGAGAGTGCCGCTTGTATTTAATAATTTATTATGACCCATTGTTTTGCCCGACAGGCTATCATCTGAGTTCCAGCAATTCTGTGACATGGCACGTTGGATTGAGATGTATAAGGAAATCGTGGTTCTTCGAGACGAAATAGAAGTTCAAAAGAAACTAGCCGCATACTGGGAAGGGCGATGGAAGCACGAGTATTCAGAAAAAATTGAGCTCTTGCACAAGAACTTAGAGCTAAAAAGGAAATGCGAAGTAAATTTTCGAGGAGGCCTTAGCAATGGCACCAAGCACTACTTCTATGGGGGTTCCAGAGAAAACTCAAAGGACAGAAATTGAAAGGCCACAAGTGAAGACCTTCCATGCAAAGAAAAGGAGCGCATCTCTTGAGAGTCAAAGGCCAGAACAGGGTAAGCAAGGTAGGCCATTTGCTAAGAAGGGTCGTGGAGCGGGTGGTGGGAAAATTTTGGAGACACTTAGGAAGGATACTCCAGGAGGAGGCCCGAGTGGAAAAGGACCACTGAGAGGTATCTCACGAAGAGATAAAACCTGACTGAGAGGTTTCTTTATTCCTGTGATTTATTTCGATTTTAATTGAGGATTGAAGTGAACGACTGAGTCCCGGCGAGAGGTGGGCAGGCGGTCCGCCGAACACTCTGGTTCGCCTTAGGGGGAGGTTGGGTTGTCACAGTTAGCATCAGAGCCAGGTTCGCGTGGTCTCCGTGCGGAGTGAGCCTGGACCTGAGTGGTGAATTGCAATGAAAGATTAAGTGCTCATTCGTGCATAAGCTATGAACTGTGAATTTTATAGGCCTTAAATCTTTCCTGTGGAATCTGCGGACCGTAGATAGGTACGTCAGGAAGGAATTTCGATTGTAGATAGTTTACTCTTGGAAATGGCCAGCTCGAGACGTGAATTGTCTTATTTCGGATTCTTGTGGCCGAGTACTCTGGAGTTGAGGCGGGGTTAAGTATTTGAGATTTGCATTTTGGGAACATGAACCGGCTTTGTCTGGCTAGAATGAGTACAAGAGGTCGGTGGACATCTAGTTTGGATAGTAAGTGACGTGAGAGACGGACGGGGTTATCTTAGCTGAGACTGGGACGACTTCACCTTTTCCTTTTGATTCGTCCGTATATTGCTACCACCTGACGTTAGTATGTGTTTGTGTACATGGTTATCTGGCCAACTTGATATGTATTTGTGTATTTGCTTATCTGTATTCTTGATATGGCGTGTTATGTGCGGATATATTTATTTGTTTATTTGGTATGTTGTATTTTGTTATTTTCGTCAATTTACTGCATTCATTCATCAAAGTACCTTTTTGAAAAGAAAAGAAAGAGGGAGGGGAAAAACTATATATATATATATATGGAAGAAGGACGTAGTCGCGGACATTGTCATTGCCGTGGAACAAAGCGAGGCCAAGAGTCAAGAGAAGAAAGGGGAAACAACAGCCGAACAAAACACGGACCGAGAGTGCCACTTGTATTTAATAATTTATTATGACCCATTGTTTTGCCCGACAGGCTATCATCTGAGTTCCAGCAATTCTGTGACATGGCACGTTGGGTTGAGATGTATAAGGAAATCGTGGTTCTTCGAGATGAAATAGAAGTTCAAAAGAAACTAGCCGCATACTGGGAAGGGCGATGGAAGCACGAGTATTCAGAAAAAATTGAGCTCTTGCACAAGAACTTAGAGCTAAAAAGGAAATGCGAAGGAATTTCCGAGGAGGCCTTAGCAATGGCACCAAGCACTACTTCTATGGGGGTTTCAGAGAAAACTCAAAGGACAGAAATTGCAAGGCTACAAGTGAAGACCTTCCATGCAAAGAAAAGGAGCGCATCTCTTGAGAGTCAAAGGCCAGAACAGGGTAAGCAAGGTAGGCCATTTGCTAAGAAGGGTCGTGGAGCGGGTGGTGTGAAAATTTTGGAGACACTTAGGAAGGATACTCCAGGAGGAAACCCGAGTGGAAAAGGACCACTGAGAGGTTTCTCACGAAGAGATAAAACCTGACTGAGAGGTTTCTTTATTCCTGTGATTTATTTCGATTTTAATTGAGGATTGAAGTGAACGACTGAGTCCCTGCGAGAGTTGGGCAGGCGGTCCGACGAACCCTCTGGTTCGCCTTAGGGGGTGGTTGGGTTGTCACAGTTAGCATCAGAGTCAGGTTCGCGTGGTCTCCGCGCGGAGCGAGCCTGGACTGAGTGGTGAATTGCAATGAAAGATTAAGTGCTCGTTCGAGCATAAGCTATGAACTGTGAATTTTATAGGCCTTAAATCTTTCCTGTGGAATCTGCGGATCGTAGATAGGTACGTCAGGGAGGAATTTCGATTGTAGATAGTTTATTCTTGGAAATGGCCAGCTCGAGACGTGAATTGTCTTATTTCGGATTCTTGTGGCCGAGTACTCTGGAGTTGAGGCGGGGTTAAGTATTTGAGATTTGCATTTTGGGAACATGAACAGGCTTTGTCTGGCTAGAATGAGTACAAGAGGTCAATTGACATCTAGTTTGGATAGTAAGTGACGTGAGAGACCGGACGGGGTTATCTTAGCTGAGACTGGGATGACTTCACCTTTTCCTTTTGATTCGCCCGTATATTGCTACTACCTGACGTTAGTATGTGTGTTTGTGTACATGGTTATCTGGCCAACTTGATATGTATTTGTGTATTTGCTTATCTGTATTCTTGATATGGCTTGTTATGTGCGGATATGTTTATTTGTGTATTTGGTATGTTGTATTTTGTTATTTTAGTCAATTTACTGCATTCATTCATTAAAGTACCTTTTTGAAAAGAAAAGAAAGAGGGAGGGGCAAAACTATATATATATATATATATATATGGAAGGGAGACGTAGTCACGGACATTGTCATAGCCGTGGAACAAAGCGACGGCAAGAGTCAAGAGAAGTAAGGGGAAACAACAACTGAACAAAACACGGACCGAGAGTGCCACTTGTATTTAATAATTTATTATGACCCATTGTTTTGCCCGACAGGCTATCATCTGAGTTCCAGCAATTCTGTGACATGGCACGTTGGGTTGAGATGTATAAGGAAATGGTGGTTCTTCGAGACGAAATAGAAGTTCAAAAGAAACTAGCCGCATACTGGGAAGGGCGATGGAAGCACGAGTATTCAGAAAAAATTGAGCTCTTGCACTAGAACTTAGAGCTAAAAATGAAATGCGAAGTAATTTCCGAGGAGGCCTTAGCAATGGCAACAAGCACTACTTCTTTGGAGGTTTCAGAGAAAACTCAAAGGACAAAAATTGCAAGGCCACAAGTGAAGACCTTCCATGCAAAGAAAAGGAGCGCATCTCTTGAGAGTCAAAGGCCAGAACAGGGTAAGCAAGGTAGGCCATTTGCTAAGAAGGGTCGTGGGGCGGGTGGTGTGAAAATTTTGGAGACACTTAGGAAGGATACTCCAGGAGGAGACCCGAGTGGACCACTGAGAGGTATCTCACGAAGAGATAAAACATGACTGAGAGGTTTCTTTATTCCTGTGATTTATTTCGATTTTAATTTAGGACTGAAGTGAACGACTGAATACCGGCGAGAGCTGGGCAGGCGGTCCGCTGAACGCTCTGGCTCGCCTTAGGGGAGGTGGGGATGTCACAGTTAGTATCAGAGCCAAGTTCACGTGGTCTCTGCGCGGAGTGAGCCTGGACTGAGTGGTGAATTGCTATGAAGGAATAAGTGCTCGTTCGAGCATAAGCTATGAATTGTGAATTTTATAGGCCTTAAATCTTTCCTGTGGTATCTGCGGACCGTAGATAGGTACGTCAGGGGGAAATTTCGATTGTAGATAGTTTACTCTTGGAAATGACCAGCTCGAGACGTGAATTGTCTTATTTCGGATTCTTGTGGCCGAGTACTCTGGAGTTGAGGCGGGGTTAAGTATTTGAGATTTGCATTTTGGGAACATGAACAGGCTTTGTCTGGCCAGAATGAGTACAAGAGGTCAATGGACATCTAGTTTGGATAGTAAGTGACGTGAGAGACCGGACGGGGTTATCTTAGCTGAGACTGGGACGGCTTCACCTTTTCTTTTTGATTCGCCCGTATATTGCAACCACCTGACATTAGTATGTGTGTTTGTGTACATGGTTATCTGGCCAACTAGATATGTGTTTGTGTATTTGTTTATCTGTATTCTTGATATGGCGTGTTATGTGCGGATATGTTTATTTGTGTATTTGGTATGTTGTATTTTGTTATTTTAGTCAATTTATTGCATTCATTCATTAAAGTACCTTTTTGAAAAGAAAAGAAAGAGGGAGGGGAAAAACTATATATATATATATATATATGGAAGAAAGACGTAGTCGCGGACATTGTCATTGCCGTGGAACAAAGCGAGGCCAAGAGTCAAGAGAAGAAAGGGGAAACAGCAGCCGAACAAAACACAGACCGAGAGTGCCACTTGTATTTAATAATTTATTATGACCCATTGTTTTGCCCGACAGGCTATCATCTGAGTTCCAGCAATTCTGTGACATGGCACGTTGGGTTGAGATGTATAAGGAAATCGTGGTTCTTCGAGACGAAATAGAAGTTCAAAAGAAACTAGCCGCATACTGGGAAGGGCGATGGAAGCACGAGTATTCAGAAAAAATTGAGCTCTTGCACAAGAACTTAGAGCTAAAAAGGAAATGCGAAGGAATTTCCGAGGAGGCCTTAGCAATGGCACCAAGCACTACTTCTATGGGGGTTCCAGAGAAAACTCAAAGGACAGAAATTGAAAGGCCACAAGTGAAGACCTTCCATGCAAAGAAAATGAGCGCATCTCTTGAGAGTCAAAGGCCAAAACAGGGTAAGCAAGGTAGGCCATTTGCTAAGAAGGGTCGTGGAGCGGGTGGTGGGAAAATTTTGGAGACACTTAGGAAGGATACTCCAGGAGGAGCCCGAGTGGAAAAGGACCACTGAGAGGTATCTCACGAAGAGATAAAACCTGACTGAGAGGTTTCTTTATTCCTGTGATTTATTTCGATTTTAATTGAGGATTGAAGTGAACGACTGAGTCCCGGCGAGAGGTGGGCAGGCGGTCCGCCGAACACTCTGGTTCGCCTTAGGGGGAGGTTGGGTTGTCACAGTTAGAATCAGAGCCAGGTTCGCGTGGTCTCCGTGCGGAGTGAGCCTGGACCTGAGTGGTGAATTGCAATGAAAGATTAAGTGCTCATTCGTGCATAAGCTATGAACTGTGAATTTTATAGGCCTTAAATCTTTCCTGTGGAATCTGCGGACCGTAGATAGGTACGTCAGGAAGGAATTTCGATTGTAGATAGTTTACTCTTGGAAATGGCCAGCTCGAGACGTGAATTGTCTTATTTCGGATTCTTGTGGCCGAGTACTCTGGAGTTGAGGCGGGGTTAAGTATTTGAGATTTGCATTTTGGGAACATGAACAGGCTTTGTCTGGCTAGAATGAGTACAAGAGGTCAATGGACATCTAGTTTGGATAGTAAGTGACGTGAGAGACCGGACGGGGTTATCTTAGCTGAGACTGGGACGACTTCACCTTTTCCTTTTGATTCGCCCGTATATTGCTACCACCTGACGTTAGTATGTGTGTTTGTGTACATGGTTATCTGGCCAACTTGATATGTATTTGTGTATTTGCTTATCTGTATTCTTGATATGGCGTGTTATGTGCGGATATGTTTATTTGTGTATTTGGTATGTTGTATTTTGTTATTTTAGTCAATTTACTGCATTCATTCATTAAAGTACCTTTTTGAAAAGAAAAGAAAGAGGGAGGGGAAAAACTATATATATATATATATAATATTGGAAGAAGACGTAGTCGCGGACATTGTCATTGCCGTGGAACAAAGCGAGGCCAAGAGTCAAGAGAAGAAAGGGGAAACAACAGCCGAACAAAACACGGACCGAGAGTGCCACTTGTATTTAATAATTTATTATGACCCATTGTTTTGCCCGACAGGCTATCATCTGAGTTCCAGCAATTCTGTGACATGGCACGTTGGGTTGAGATGTATAAGGAAATCGTGGTTCTTCGAGACGAAATAGAAGTTCAAAAGAAACTAGCCGCATACTGGGAAGGGCGATGGAAGCACGAGTATTCAGAAAAAATTGAGCTCTTGCACAAGAACTTAGAGCTAAAAAGGAAATGCGAAGAATTTCCGAGGAGGCCTTAGCAATGGCACCAAGCACTACTTCTATGGGGGTTCCAGAGAAAACTCAAAGGACAGAAATTGCAAGGCCACAAGTGAAGACCTTCCATGCAAAGAAAAGGAGCGCATCTCTTGAGAGTCAAAGGCCAGAACAGGGTAAGCAAGGTAGGCCATTTGCTAAGAAGGGTCGTGGAGCGGGTGGTGTGAAAATTTTGGAGACACTTAGGAAGGATACTCCAGGAGGAGACCCGAGTGGAAAAGGACCACTGAGAGGTATCTCACGAAGAGATAAAACCTGACTGAGAGGTTTCTTTATTCCTGTGATTTATTTCGATTTTAATTGAGGATTGAAGTGAACGACTGAGTCCCGGCGAGAGTGGGCAGGCGGTCCGCCGAACCTCTGGTTCGCCTTAGGGGGAGGTTGGGTGTCACAGTTAGAATCAGAGCCAGGTTCGCGTGGTCTCCGCGCGGAGTGAGCCTGGACTGAGTGGTGAATTGCAATGAAAGATTAAGTGCTCGTTCGAGCATAAGCTATGAACTGTGAATTTTATAGGCCTTAAATCTTTCCTGTGGAATCTGCGGACCGTAGATAGGTACGTCAGGGAGGAATTTTGATTGTAGATAGTTTACTCTTGGAAATGGCCAGCTCGAGACGTGAATTGTCTTATTTCGGATTCTTGTGGCCGAGTACTCTGGAGTTGAGGCGGGGTTAAGTATTTGAGATTTGCATTTTGGGAACATGAACAGGCTTTGTCTGGCTAGAATGAGTACAAGAGGTCAATGGACATCTAGTTTGGATAGTAAGTGACGTGAGAGACCGGACGGGGTTATCTTAGCTGAGACTGGGACGACTTCACCTTTTCCTTTTGATTCGCCCGTATATTGCTACCACCTGACGTTAGTATGTGTGTTTGTGTACATGGTTATCTGGCCAACTTGATATGTATTTGTGTATTTGCTTATCTGTATTCTTGATATGGCGTGTTATGTGCGGATATGTTTATTTGTGTATTTGGTATGTTGTATTTTGTTATTTTAGTCAATTTACTGCATTCATTCATTAAAGTACCTTTTTGAAAAGAAAAGAAAGAGGGAGGGGAAAAACTATATATATATATATATATATGGAAGGAAGACGTAGTCACGGACATTGTCATAGCCGTGGAACAAAGCGAGGCAAGAGTCAAGAGAAGAAAGGGGAAACAACAGCTGAACAAAACACGGACCGAGAGTGCCACTTGTATTTAATAATTTATTATGACCCATTGTTTTGCCCGACAGGCTATCATCTGATTTCCAGCAATTCTGTGACATGGCACGTTGGGTTGAGATGTATAAGGAAATCGTGGTTCTTCGAGACGAAATAGAAGTTCAAAAGAAACTAGCCGCATACTGGGAAGGGCGATGGAAGCACGAGTATTCAGAAAAAATTGAGCTCTTGCACAAGAACTTAGAGCTAAAAAGGAAATGCGAAGGAATTTCCGAGGAGGCCTTAGCAATGGCACAAGCACTACTTCTATGGGGTTCAGAGAAAACTCAAAGGACAGAAATTGCAAGGCCACAAGTGAAGACCTTCCATGCAAAGAAAAGGAGCGCATCTCTTGAGAGTCAAAGGCCAGAACAGGGTAAGCAAGGTAGGCCATTTGCTAAGAAGGGTCGTGGAGCGGGTGGTGTGAAAATTTTGGAGACACTTAGGAAGGATACTCCAGGAGGAGACCCGAGTGGAAAAGGACCACTGAGAGGTATCTCACGAAGAGATAAAACCTGACTGAGAGGTTTCTTTATTCCTGTGATTTATTTCGATTTTAATTGAGGATTGAAGTGAACGACTGAGTCCCGGCGAGAGCTGGGCAGGCGGTCCGCCGAACCCTCTGGTTCGCCTTAGGGGGAGGTTGGGTTGTCACAGTTAGCATCAGAGCCAGGTTCGCGTGGTCTCCGCGCGGAGTGAGCCTGGACTGAGTGGTGAATTGGCTATGAAGGATTAAGTGCTCGTTCGAGCATAAGCTATGAACTGTGAATTTTATAGGCCTTAAATCTTTCCTGTGGTATCTGCGGACCGTAGATAGGTACGTCAGGGAGGAATTTCGATTGTAGATAGTTTACTCTTGGAAATGGCCAGCTCGAGACGTGAATTGTCTTATTTCGGATTCTTGTGGCCGAGTACTCTGGAGTTGAGGCGGGGTTAAGTATTTGAGATTTGCATTTTGGGAACATGAACAGGCTTTGTCTGGCTAGAATGAGTACAAGAGGTCAATGGACATCTAGTTTGGATAGTAAGTGACGTGAGAGACCGGACGGGTTATCTTAGCTGAGACTGGGACGACTTCACCTTTTCCTTTTGATTCGCCGTATATTGCTACCACCTGACGTTAGTATGTGTGTTTGTGTACATGGTTATCTGGCCAACTCGATATGTATTTGTGTATTTGCTTATCTGTATTCTTGATATGGCGTGTTATGTGCGGATATGTTTATTTGTGTATTTGGTATGTTGATTTTGTTATTTTAGTCAATTTACTGCATTCATTCATTAAAGTACCTTTTTGAAAATAAAAGAAAGAGGGAGGGGGAAAACTATATATATATATATAGAAGGAAGACGTAGTCGCGGACAATGTCATAGCCGTGGAACAAAGCGAGGCCAAGAGTCAAGAGAAGAAAGGGGAAACAACAGCTGAACAAAACACGGACCGAGAGTTCCACATGTATTTAATACTTTATTATGACCCATTGTTTTGCCCGACAGGCTATCATCTGAGTTCCAGCAATTGTGTGACATGGCACGTTGGGTTGAGATGTATAAGGAAATCGTGGTTCTTCGAGACGAAATAGAAGTTCAAAAGAAACTAGCCGCATACTGGGAAGGGCGATGGAAGCACGAGTATTCAGAAAAAATTGAGCTCTTGCACAAGAACTTAGAGCTAAAAAGGAAATGCGAAGGAATTTCCAAGGAGGCCTTCGCAATGGCACCAAGCACTACTTCTATGGGGGTTCCAGAGAAAACTAAAAGGACAGAAATTGCAAGGCCACAAGTGAAGACATTCCATGCAAAGAAAAGGAGCGCATCTCTTGAGAGTCAAAGGCCAGAATAGGGTAAGCAAGGTAGGCCATTTGCTAAAAAGGGTCGTGGAGCGGGTGGTGTGAAAATTTTGGAGACACTTAGGAAGGATACTCCAGGAGGAGACCCGAGTGGAAAAGGACCACTGAGAGGTATCTCACGAAGAGATAAAACCTGACTAAGATGTTTCTTTATTCCTGTGATTTATTTCGATTTTAATTCAGGACTGAAGTGAACGACTGAGTCCCGGCGAGAGCTGGGCAGGCGATCCGCCGAATCCTCTGGTTCGCCTTAGGGGGAGGTGGGCTGTCACAGTTAGTATCAGAGCCAGGTTCGCGTGGTCTCCGCGGTATCTGCGGACCGTAGATAGGTACGTCAGGTAGGAATTTTGATTGTAGATAGTTTACTCTTGGGAATGGCCAGCTCGTGACCTGAATTTTCTTATTTCGGATTCTTATGGCCGTGTACTCCGGAGTTGAGGCGGGGTTAAGTATTTGAGATTTGCATTTTGGGAATATGAACAGGCTTTGTCTGGTTAGAATGAGTACAAGAGGTCAATGGACATCTAGTTTGGATAGTAAGTGACGTGAGAGACCGGACGGGGTCATCTTAGCTGAGACTGGGACGACTTCACCTTTTCCTTTTGATTCGCCCGTATATTGCTACCACCTGACGTTAGTATGTGTGTTTGTGTACATGGTTATCTGGCCAACTTGATATGTAAGACGTAGTCGCGGACATGGTCATAGCCGTGGAACAAAGCGAGGCCAAGAGTCAAGAGAAGGAAGGGGAAACAACAGCTGAACAAAACACGGACCGAGAGTGCCACTTGTATTTAATAATTTATTATGACCCATTGTTTTGCCCGACAGGCTATCATCGGATTTCCAGCAATTCTGTGAGATGGCACATTGGGTTGAGATGTATAAGGAAATCGTGGTTCTTCGAGACGAAATAGAAGTTCGAAAGAAACTAGCCGCATACTGGGAAGGGCGATGGAAGCACGAGTATTCAGAAAAAATTGAGCTCTTGCACAAGAACTTAGAGCTAAAAATGAAATGCGAAGGAATTTCCGAGGAGGCCTTAGCAATGGCACCGAACACTACTTCTATGGGGGTTCCAGAGAAAACTCAAAGGACAGAAATTGCAAGGCCACAAGTGAAGACCTTCCATGCAAAGAAAAGGAGCGCATCTCTTGAGAGTCAAAGGCCAGAACATGGTAAGCAAGGTAGGCCATTTGCTAAGAAGGGTCGTGGAGCGGGTGGTGTGAAAATTTTGGAGACACTTAGGAAGGATGCTCCAGGAGGAGACCCGAGTGGAAAAGGACCACTGAGAGGTATCTCACGAAGAGATAAAACCTGACTGAGAGGTTTCTTTATTCCTGTGATTTATTTCGATTTTAATTGAGAACTGAAGCGAACGACTGAGTACCGGCGAGAGCTGGGCAGGCTGTCCGCCGAACGCTCTGGCTCGCCTTAGGGGGAGGTGGGGATGTCACAGTTAGAATCAGAGCCAGGTTCGCGTGGTCTCTGCGCGGAGTGAGTCTAGACTGAGTGGTGAATTGGTATGAAGGATTAAGTGCTCGTTCGAGCATAAGCTATGAACTGTGAATTTTATAGGCCTTAAATCTTTCCTGTGGTATCTGCGGACCGTAGATAGGTACGTCAGGGAGGAATTTCGATTGTAGATAGTTTACTCTTGGAAATGGCCAGCTCGAGACGTGAATTGTCTTATTTCGGATTCTTGTGGCTGAGTACTTTAGAGTTGAGGCGGGGTTAAATATTTGAGATTTGCATTTTGGGAACATGAACAGGCTTTGTCTGGCTAGAATGAGTACAAGAGGTCAATGGACATCTAGTTTGGATAGTAAATGACGTGAGAAACCGGACGGGGTTATCTTAGCTGAGACTGGGACGACTTCACCTTTTCCTTTTGATTCGCCCGTATATTGCTACCAACTGACGTTAGTATGTGTGTTTCTGTACATGGTTATCTGGCCAACTTGATATGTATTTGTGTATTTGATTATCTGTATTCTTGATATGGCGTGTTATGTGCGGATATGTTTATTTGTGTATTTGGTATGTTGGATTTTGTTATTTTAGTCAATTTACTGCATTCATTCATTAAAGTGCCATTTTGAAAAGAAAAGAAAGAGGGAGGGGAAAAACTATATATATATATATATACATATATATATATATGGAAGGAAGACGTAGTCGCGGACATGGTCATTGCCGTGGAACAAAGCGAGGCCAAGAGTCAAGAGAAGAAAGGGGAAACAACAGCTGAACAAAATACGGACCGAGAGTGCCACTTGTATTTAATAATTTATTATGACCCATTGTTTTGCCCGACAGGCTATCATCTGAGTTCCAGCAATTCTGTGACATGGCACATTGGGTTGAGATGTATAAGGAAATCGTGGTTCTTCGAGACGAAATAGAAGTTCGAAATAAACTAGCCGCATACTGGGAAGGGCGATGGAAGCACGAGTATTCAGAAAAAATTGAGCTCTTGCACAAGAACTTAGAGCTAAAAAGGAAATGCGAAGGAATTTCCGAGGAGGCCTTAGCAATGACACCAAGCACTACTTCTATGGGGGTTCCAGAGAAAGACAGAAATTGCAAGGCCACAAGTGAAGACCTTCCATGCAAAGAAAAGGAGCGCATCTTTTGAGAGTCAAAGGCCAGAACAAGGTAAGCAAGGTAGGCCATTTGCTAAGAAGGGTCGTGGAGCGGGTGGTGTGAAAATTTTGGAGACACTTAGGAAGGATGCTCCAGGAGGAGACCCGGGTGGAAAAGGACCACTGAGAGGTATCTCACGAAGAGATAAAACCTGACTGAGAGGTTTCTTTATTCCTGTGATTTATTTCTATTTTAATTGGGGACTGAAGCGAACGACTGAGTACCGGCGAGAGCTGGGCAGGCTGTCCGCCGAACGCTCTGGCTCGCCTTAGGGGGAGGTGGGGATGTCACAGTTAGAATCAGAGCCAGGTTCGCGTGGTCTCTGCGCGGAGTGAGCCTGGACTGAGTGGTGAATTGGTATGAAGGATTAAGTGCTCGTTCGAGCATAAGCTATGAACTGTGAATTTTATAGGCCTTAAATCTTTCCTGTGGTATCTGCGGACCGTAGATAGGTACGCCAGGGAGGAAATTTCGATTGTAGATAGTTTACTCTTGGAAATGGCCAGCTCGAGACGTGAATTGTCTTATTTCGGATTCTTGTGGCCGAGTACTCTGGAGTTGAGGCGGGGTTAAGTATTTGAGATTTGCATTTTGGGAACATGAACAGGCTTTGTCTGGCTAGAATGAGTACAAAAGGTCAATGGACATCTAGTTTGGATAGTAAGTGACGTGAGAGACCGGACGGGGTTATCTTAGCTGAGACTGGGACGACTTCACATTTTCCTTTTGATTCGCCCGTATATTGCTACCAACTGACGTTAGTATGTGTGTTTCTGTACATGGTTATCTGGCCAACTTGATATGTATTTGTGTATTTGATTATCTGTATTCTTGATATGGCGTGTTATGTGCGGATATGTTTATTTGTGTATTTGGTATGTTGTATTTTGTTATTTTAGTCAATTTATTGCATTCATTCATTAAAGTACCTTTTTGAAAAAAAAAAGAAAGAGGGATGGGAAAAACTATATATATATATATATATGGAAGGAAGACGTAGTCACGGACATTGTCATAGCCGTGGAACAATGCGAGGGCAAGAGTCAAGAGAAGAAAGGGGAAACAACAGCTGAACAAAACCCGGACCGAGAGTGCCACTTGTATTTAATAATTTATTATGACCCATTGTTTTGCCCGACAGGCTATCATCTGAGTTCCAGCAATTCTGTGACATGGCACGTTGGGTTGAGATGTATAAGGAAATCGTGGATCTTCGAGACGAAATGGAAGTTCAAAAGAAACTAGCCGCATACTGGGAAGGGCGATGGAAGCACGAGTATTCAGAAAAAATTGAGCTCTTGCACAAGAACTTAGAGCTAAAAAGGAAATGCGAAGGAATTTCCGAGGAGGCCTTAGCAATGGCACTGAGCACTACTTCTATGGGGTTCCAGAGAAAACTCAAAGGACAGAAATTGCAAGGCCACAAGTGAAGACCTTCCATACAAAGAAAAGGAGCGCATCTCTTGAGAGTCAAAGGCCTGAACAGGGTAAGCAAGGTAGGCCATTTGCTAAGAAGGGTCGTGGAGCGGGTGGTGTGAAAATTTTGGAGACACTTAGGAAGGATACTCCAGGAGGAGACCCGAGTGGAAAAGGACCACTGAGAGGTATCTCACGAAGATATAATACCTGACTGAGAGGTTTCTTAAT
Organism: Coffea canephora; assembly: GCA_036785865.1. Classification (NCBI taxonomy): domain Eukaryota; kingdom Viridiplantae; phylum Streptophyta; class Magnoliopsida; order Gentianales; family Rubiaceae; genus Coffea; species Coffea canephora. Next base: position 29,384,523 of record CM071916.1, read on the forward strand.
TCCTGTGATTTATTTCGATTTTAATTGAGGATTAAAGTGAACGACTGAGTCCCGGCGAGAGCTGGGCAGGCGGTCCGCCGAACCCTCTGGTTCGCCTTAGGGGGAGGTTGGGTTGTCACAGTTAGCATCAGAGCCAGGTTCGCGTGGTCTCCGCGCGGAGTGAGCCTGGACTGAGTGGTGAATTGGTATGAAGGATTAAGTGCTCGTTCGAGCATAAGCTATGAACTGTGAATTTTATAGGCCTTAAATCTTTCCTGTGGTATCTGCAGACCGTAGATAGGTACGTCAGGGAGGAATTTCGATTGTAGATAGTTTACTCTTGGAAATGGTCAGCTCGAGACGTGAATTGTCTTATTTCGGATTCTTGTGGCCGAGTACTTTGGAGTTGAGGCGGGGTTAAGTATTTGAGATTTGCATTTTGGGAACATGAACAGGCTTTGTCTGGCTAGAATGTGTACAAGACGTCAATGGACATCTAGTTTGGATTGTAAGTGACGTGAGAGATCGGACGGGGTTATCTTAGCAGAGACTGGGACGACTTCACCTTTTCCTTTTGATTCGCCCGTATATTGCTACCACCTGACGTTAGTATGTGTGTTTGTGTACATGGTTATCTGGCCAACTTGATATGTATTTGTGTATTTGCTTATCTGTCTTCTTGATATGGCGTGTTATGTGCGGATATGTTTATTTGTGTATTTGGTATGTTGGATTTTGTTATTTTAGTCAATTTACCGCATTCATTCATTAAAGTACCTTTTTGAAAAGAAAAGAAAGAGGGAGGGGAAAAACTATATATATATATATATATATATATATGGATGGAAGACGTAGTCGCGGACATGGTCATAGCCGTGGAACAAAGCGAGGCTAAGAGTCAAGAGAATAAAGGGGAAACAACAGCTGAACAAAACACGGACCGAGAGTGCCACTTGTATTTAATAATTTATTATGACCCATTGTTTTGCCCGACAGGCTATCATCTGAGTTCCAGCGATTCTGTGACATGGCACGTTGGGTTGAGATGTATAAGGAAATCGTGGATCTTCGAGACGAAATGGAAGTTCAAAAGAAACTAGCCGCATACTGGGAAGGGCGATGGAAGCACGAGTATTCAGAAAAAATTGAGCTCTTGCACAAGAACTTAGAGCTAAAAAGGAAATGCGAAGGAATTTCCGAGGAGGCCTTAGCAATGGCACTGAGCACTACTTCTATGGGGGTTCCAGAGAAAACTCAAAGGACAGAAATTGCAAGGCCACAAGTGAAGACCTTCCATGCAAAGAAAAGGAGCGCATCTCTTGAGAGTCAAAGGCCAGAACAGGGTAAGCAAGGTAGGCCATTTGCTAAGAAGGGTCGTGGAGTGGGTGGTGTGAAAATTTTGGAGACACTTAGGAAGGATACTCCAGGAGGAGACCCGAGTGGAAAAGGACCACTGAGAGGTATCTCACGAAGAGATAATACCTGACTGAGCGGTTTCTTTATTCCTGTGATTTATTTCGATTTTAATTGAGGATTGAAGTGAACGACTGAGTCCCGGCGAGAGCTGGGCAGGCGATCTGCCGAACCCTCTGGTTCCCCTTAGGGGGAGGTTGGGTTGTCACAGTTAGCATCAGAGCCAGGTTCGCGTGGTCTCCGCGCGGAGTGAGCCTGGACTGAGTGGTGAATTGGTATGAAGGATTAAGTGCTCGTTCGAGCATAAGCTATGAACTGTGAATTTTATAGGCCTTAAATCTTTCCTGTGGTATCTGCGGACCGTAGATAGGTACGTCAGGGAGGAATTTCGATTGTAGATAGTTTACTCTTGGAAATGGTCAGCTCGAGACGTGAATTGTCTTATTTCGGATTCTTGTGGCCGAGTATTTTGGAGTTGAGGCGGGGTTAAGTATTTGAGATTTGCATTTTGGGAACATGAACAGGCTTTGTCTGGCTAGAATGTGTACAAGATGTCAATGGACATCCAGTTTGGATAGTAAGTGACGTGAGAGACCGGACGGGGTTATCTTAGCAGAGACTGGGACGACTTCACCTTTTCCTTTTGATTCGCCCGTATATTGCTACCACCTGACGTTAGTATGTGTGTTTGTGTACATGGTTATCTGGCCAACTTGATATGTATTTGTGTATTTGCTTATCTGTCTTCTTGATATGGCGTGTTATGTGCGGATATGTTTATTTGTGTATTTGGTATGTTGGATTTTGTTATTTTAGTCAATTTACTGCATTCATTCATTAAAGTACCTTTTTGAAAAGAAAAGAAAGAGGGAGGGAAAAAACTATATATATATATATATGGAAGGAAGACGTTGTCGCGGACATGGTCATTGCCGTGGAACAAAGCGAGGCCAAGAGTCAAGAGAAGAAAGGGGAAACAACAGCTGAACAAAATACGGACCGAGAGTGCCACTTGTATTTAATAATTTATTATGACCCATTGTTTTGCCCGATAGGCTATCATCTGAGTTCCAGCAATTCTGTGACATGGCACATTGGGTTGAGATGTATAAGGAAATCGTGGTTCTTCGAGACGAAATAGAAGTTCGAAAGAAACTAGCCGCATACTGGGAAGGGCGATGGAAGCACGAGTATTCAGAAAAAATTGAGCTCTTGCACAGGAATTTAGAGCTAAAAAGGAAATGCGAAGTAATTTTCGAGGAGGCCTTAGCAATGGCACCGAGCGCTACTTCTATGGGGGTTCCAGAGAAAACTCAAAGGACAGAAATTGCAAGGCCACAAGTGAAGACCTTCCATGCAAAGAAAAGGAGCGCATCTCTTGAGAGTCAAAGGCCAGAACAGGGTAAGCAAGGTAGGCCATTTGCTAAGAAGGGTCATGGAGCGGGTGGTGTGAAAATTTTGGAGACACTTAGGAAGGATACTCCAGGAGGAGACCCGAGTGGAAAAGGACCACTTTGAGGTTTCTCACGAAGAGATAAAACCTGACTGAGAGGTTTCTTTATTCCTGTGATTTATTTCGATTTTAATTGAGGATTGAAGTGAACGACCGAGTCCCGGCGAGAGCTGGGCAGGCGGTCCGACGAACCCTCTGGTTCGCCTTAGGGGGAGGTGGGGTTGTCACAGTTAGTATCAGAGCCAAGTTTGCGTGGTCTCCGCTCGGAGTGAGCATGGACTGAGTGGTGAATTGCAATGAAAGATTAAGTGCTCGTTCGAGCATAAGCTATGAACTGTGAATTTTATAGGCCATAAATCTTTCCTGTGGTATCTGCGGACCGTAGATAGGTACGTCAGGGAGGAATTTCGATTGTAGATAGTTTACTCTTGGAAATGGTCAGCTCGAGACGTGAATTGTCTTATTTCGGATTCTTGTGGCCGAGTACTTTGGAGTTGAGGCGGGGTTAAATATTTGAGATTTGCATTTTGGGAACATGAACAGGCTTTGTCTGGCTAGAATGAGTACAAGAGGTCAATGGACATCTAGTTTGGATAGTAAGTGACGTGAGAGACCGGACGGGGTTATCTTAGCTGAGACTGGGATGACTTCACCTTTTCCTTTTGATTCGCCCGTATATTGCTACCACATGACGTTAGTATGTGTGTTTGTGTAGATGGTTATCTGGCCAACTTGATATGTATTTGTGTATTTGCTTATCTGTCTTCTTGATATGGCGTGTTATGTGCGGATATGTTTATTTGTGTATTTGGTATGTTGGATTTTGTTATTTTAGTCAATTTACTGCATTCATTCATTAAAGTACCTTTTTGAAAAGAAAAGAAAGAGGGAGGGGAAAAACTATATATATATATATATATATATATATGGAAGGAAGACGTAGTCGCGGACATGGTCATAGCCGTGGAACAAAGCGAGGCTAAGAGTCAAGAGAATAAAGGGGAAACAACAGCTGAACAAAACACGGACCGAGAGTGCCACTTGTATTTAATAATTTATTATGACCCATTGTTTTGCCCGACAGGCTATCATCTGAGTTCCAGCGATTCTGTGACATGGCACGTTGGGTTGAGATGTATAAGGAAATCGTGGATCTTCGAGACGAAATGGAAGTTCAAAAGAAACTAGCAGCATACTGGGAAGGGCGATGGAAGCACGAGTATTCAGAAAAAATTGAGCTCTTGCACAAGAACTTAGAGCTAAAAAGGAAATGCGAAGGAATTTCCGAGGAGGCCTTAGCAATGGTACCGAGCACTACTTCTATGGGGGTTCCAGAGAAAACTCAAAGGACAGAAATTGCAAGGCCACAAGTGAAGACCTTCCATGCAAAGAAAAGGAGCGCATCTCTTGAGAGTCAAAGGCCAGAACAGGGTAAGCAAGGTAGGCCATTTGCTAAGAAGGGTCGTGGAGCGGGTGGTGTGAAAATTTTGGAGACACTTAGGAAGGATACTCCAGGAGGAGACCCGAGTGGAAAAGGACCACTGAGAGGTATCTCACGAAGAGATAAAACCTGATTGAGAGGTTTCTTTATTCCTGTGATTTATTTCGATTTTAATTGAGGATTGAAGTGAACGACTGAGTCCCGGCGAGAGTTGGGCAGGCGGTCCGCCGAACCCTCTGGTTCGCCTTAGGGGGAGGTTGGCATGTCACAGTTAGCATCAGAGCCAGGTTCGCGTGGTCTCCGCGCGGAGTGAGCTTGGACTGAGTGGTGAATTGCAATGAAAGATTAAGTCCTCATTCGAGCATAAGCTATGAACTGTGAATTTTATAGGCCTTAAATCTTTCCTGTGGTATCTGCGGACCGTAGATAGGTACGTCAGGGAGGAATTTCGATTGTAGATAGTTTACTCTTGCAAATGGCCAGCTCGAGACGTGAATTGTCTTATTTCGGATTCTTGTGGCCGAGTACTCTGGAGTTGAGGCGGGGTTAAGTGTTTGACATTTGCATTTTGGGAACATGAATAGGCTTTGTCTGGCTAGAATGAGTACAAGAGGTCAATGGACATCTAGTTTGGATAGTAAGTGACGTGAGAGACCGGACGGGGTTATCTTAGCTGAGACTGGGACGACTTCACCTTTTCCTTTTGATTCGCCCGTATATTGCTACCAACTGACGTTAGTATGTGTGTTTGTGTACATGGTTATCTGGCCAACTTGATATGTATTTGTGTATTTGCTTATCTGTCTTCTTGATATGGCGTGTTATGTGCGGATATGTTTATTTGTGTATTTGGTATGTTGGATTTTGTTATTTTAGTCAATTTACTGCATTCATTCATTAAAGTACCTTTTTGAAAAGAAAAGAAAGAGGGAGGGGAAAAACTATATATATATATATATATGGAAGGAAGACGTAGTCGCGGACATGGTCATAGCTGTGGAAGAAAGCGAGGCCAAGAGTCAAGAGATGAAAGGGGAAACAACAGCTGAACAAAACACGGACCGAGAGTGCCACTTGTATTTAATAATTTATTATGACCCATTGTTTTGCCCGACAGGCAATAATCTGAGTTCCAGCAATTCTGTGAGATGGCACATTGGGTTGAGATGTTGGAAATCGTGGTTCTTCGAGACGAAATAGAAGTTCAAAAGAAACTAGCCGCATATTGGGAAGGGCGATGGAAGCACGAGTATTCAGAAAAAATTGAGCTCTTGCACAAGAACTTAGGGCTAAAAAGGAAATGCGAAGGAATTTCCGAGGAGGCCTTAGCAATGACACCAAGCACTACTTCTATGGGGGTTCCAGAGAAAACTCAAAGGACAGAAATTGCAAGGCCACAAGTCAAGACCTTCCATGCAAAGAAAAGGAGCGCATCTTTTGAGAGTCAAAGGCCAGAACAGGGTAAGCAAGGTAGGTCATTTGCTAAGAAGGGTCGTGGAGCGGGTGGTGTGAAAATTTTGGGGACAGTTAGGAAGGATACTCCAGGAGGAGACCCGAGTGGAAAAGGACCACTGAGAAGTATCTCACGAAGAGATAGTGTGAGAACCCGTATTTGTTTTCCCTTAATGTTTTTCCTAGGGTTTTCCCCCTTTAATTGCATGTTTGCTGCATTTTTTAGCGTAGGAAAAATTCTCCTGGTAGATTTTATGAGTAATTATAGTTTTTAGATGATTTTTCTAGTATTGGGGAGTTTTTGAAAGATTAAGAGTATATAATGGACGTGGGACCCACTAGTGCGAAAGGTTTGGAAAAATTCGGCCAATTAGGTTAAATTCCGGATACTGTGTGAAATTTTTCGGGTGTTAAGAGATAAGTAGAGGATGTGAAGTGATTGATGTGAGAGGAAAAAGAAAAGATAGGATTGCATTAATGGAGGTGACAAGTGTCACCATTGTATTGGAAGTGACTTATGACTTACTATTCATTTTTTTGACTTTTGACCAATTGCTTAAATATCTCAAAAATCACACAAAATTCATTTTTGTCTTCAACCTCTTGGCCGACTTTCTCTCTAGGAAAAGAAGGAAAAACTTCTCCAATTTTCAAGCTTCCAACTAGCTCAAATCCTCCAAAACAATTGCTTAAATTAGTTTCTACTCCATAAAATCCCTCCCTTTGGTGCTAGTAAGTGTTTTTGTGGAAGTGTTCAAGGAAGCTAAAGTGTTCTACAACTCCTCTTCTCTTGTTTACTAGGTAAGTGGTGCTTCAACTTTCCCCTACACCTAATGATGCTTAATTTGTGCCTAGTGGAAGCTAAAGTGATGATATTTGTGGTTTATTTCTTGGTTTGAGATGAATTGGTGAAGTTTTCAATTTATTGGAGATTTTTCTGGTTTAATTTGATCATGATGTTGTGGCCTTGTTTTATGATTGGCAATGGCCTATAAAGACTCTAGTAGGTGCAAATTATGGGTAATTGCAACCAATTTTGGGTTTGGAAGGAATTTGAGGAAGTTAGGGTTTCATAACCCCCTTTTCTGTCCGGTTTTGTATCATATGGTTACAGGCCGAATTGGCCTTTGCTTAAAACAGGAAAGTTGTAGGTATTGATGTGTTTGAGGTGCCTGTAAAATTTTAGGTTATTTGGAGTAGTGTAGAGTGAGATATGTTGATTTTACTGTTGCTGTTCTGGGTTGATCAGAATGTGCGAACTACGTCTGAAATGGGTTGTTTTGGCTGGGATTGTTTCGGAATTTGTTGTTGGTGTCTTCTGATGAAATGTAGCTTGATGTCCTAGCTATCATATGCCTTTGGAATTTCTGCATTTGGACCTGTATAGACTGAGTTGTACTGATTACAGCATAGTGTGATTTGTAAACCAGCAATTACGGTTCTGGTTTGGTATTCTGCATATTTGACCTAGTTGTGCTAGGATTTGGATTGAGTGGCCTTCTACATTGTTGTAGCCCTGTCTTTTAGCTTCGAGATGGTGGGTCTTACACCCTCATCCGATAAGCGTAGTGCAATTTGTGCCATTACCGCATAATGAAGGCAAAACTGTTTTTGTGGTTATGGCCAAGATGGCTACATTTCCTGATTTTCTGGTTTGCTATAATGCTTATATATGCATATGAAACCTAATTGGGGTCATATTTGGCATGGATTTATGATTAGTTATTGAGTCTCATTGTACTTGTTTACATGTTTTAAGGCTTACTCTTATTCCGGTCATTTCCTAGCTAACTTTTGTACTTGTACTACTTTGAGCCTAAGGAACGGCTTTTGGTAAGTGAGATGACTTTTGTGTGAAATGTTGGAACTGATTTGAGGAAATAATGAAGCCTTAATGGCTGGAAAAGTAAGAATTTTAGGGGAGGTGCTGCCCGATTTTCTAGGCCGTTTGGTTCTTTTAAGTTGGATTTGCCTTTTGGTGGAAATGAAAGGCTTTTGGGTTGTTTGCGCCTAAGTCTTCATGTTACCTTTTCGTTTCCAAGAAAATCATGTTTTCCACCCTTGCATTAGTATTTCTTTGGCAAGGCGTACGACGTGTAGTCGAGCCTCATGTGCATTGTGTTTACTCGATTATGGATGTGAAACCTTCAATTGGTTTATTTTGGTTATTTTAGGGTTTCTTGGCGATTAAGGCCAATCTGAAGTTAAAACTTTTGAAGTTGAGCCGGTGAGTGTACCACTCCCCTCCATTGCTGTTTAACTTGATTTCTGCTCTGCAATCTATTTATTTGTTTGAGACGAGGGTGTACTTTATCACACTCGCTCTCTTGTCTGTTCATATGCCAATTTACTATGCAAAATTTGAATCTGTTATCTGTGTCTGCATCTGTTCGGATTTCTATGACCTATGAGCTCAGTCCTGTGGCTAAGTTATTCGAGTCGGGTCGGCAAGGGCCTGGACGATTAGATAACGAACCACGGTAGTCTGTTCGGGGATTTTGGGTATTGAGACCCTTGATTCCGGGTATACTCGAGTATTACCATTTTGTTCGTTTGAGGTGAGCGAGCCCGGTAAAGGGGTGTTTGGTGGACGGAATTCGGTGATAAGAGGGGTCTACGGACGCGTTGGTTCTATATACGTTGACGGAGAGTCAACCGGTTTGGATCAAGAACTGCGCTGGAAATTTGGCTCCTGAGAGCCACCCGTATCCTTCTGATTTGAATCATTGGTTCCTTTGCTTTACATCTGACATGTGTATCTGATTTGTTAAATGTGAAATGCCATGATTTTAATGCTATCTGTTTGGTACCTCATTGAGCGCAAGCTCACCCCTTTCTGTTCCTTTTGTTTTCCTTACAGGAAAATAAACTCTTTTGGTCTGGATTTGACAAAAGGCTGCCAAATTGAGCTAGTTGAACATATCTTTTGTATAGCTCATGTATTAAAACCGGAAGTGTACTTTTGGGGCGTTTTCTCTTTTGATTTGGCAAACCGTGTATATGTATTAACATTTGAAAGCTTTTGTATGTCATTTTGATTTGTAAACGCTAAAGTTCAGATGTGAATGTTTGTTAGCTATTTCGGATGGGTTCTGACGGGTCGGTTACTATTCATGGCCGACTCCGGATTTCATTTTTTTTATTTTGGGTTATTTTACCATTTTGACTTGTTTACGCTCATTTGTAAGTTCCGGATCGCTATAGATAGTTCTAGTCTGCATCGTTAATCCTGGCGAGAGCTGGGCAGGCGACCCGCCAAACCCTCTGGTTCGCCTTAGGGGGAGGTGGGGCCGTCACAGATAAAACCTGACTGAGAGGTTTCTTTATTCCTGTGATTTATTTCGATTTTAATTGAGGACTGAAGTGAACGACTGAGTACCGGCGAGAGCTGGGCAGGCGGTCCGCCGAACGCTCTGGCTCGCCTTAGGGGGAGGTAGGGATGTCACAGTTAGTATCAGAGCCAGGTTCGCGTGGTCTCTGCGCGAAGTGAGCCTGGACTTAGTGGTGAATTGGTATGAAGGATTAAGTACTCGTTCGAGCATAAGCTATGAACTGTGAATTTTATAGGCCTTAAATCATTCCTGTGGTATCTGCGGACCGTAGATAGGTACGTCAGGGAGGAATTTCGATTGTAGATAGTTTACCCTTGGGAATGGCCAGCTCGAGACGTGAATTGTCTTATTTCGGATTCTTGTGGCCGAGTACTCCGGAGTTGAGGCGGGGTTAAGTATTTGAGATTTCCATTTTGGAAACATGAACAGGCTTTGTCTGGCTAGATTGAGTACAAGAGGTCAATGGACATCTAGTTTGGATAGTAAGTGACGTGAGAGACCGGACGGGGTTATCTTAGCTGAGACTGGGACGACTTCACCTTTTCCTTTTGATTCGCCCGTATATTGCTACCAACTGACGTTAGTATGTGTGTTTGTGTACATGGTTATCTGGCCAACTTGATATGTATTTGTGTATTTGCTTATCTGTCTTCTTGATATGGCGTGTTATGTGCGGATATGTTTATTTGTGTATTTGGTATGTTGGATTTTGTTATTTTAGTCAATTTACTGCATTCATTCATTAAAGTACCTTTTTGAAAAGAAAAGAAAGAGGGAGGGGAAAAACTATATATATATATATATATGGAAGGAAGACGTAGTCGCGGACATGGTCATAGCTGTGGAAGAAAGCGAGGCCAAGAGTCAAGAGATGAAAGGGGAAACAACAGCTGAACAAAACACGGACCGAGAGTGCCACTTGTATTTAATAATTTATTATGACCCATTGTTTTGCCCGACAGGCAATAATCTGAGTTCCAGCAATTCTGTGAGATGGCACATTGGGTTGAGATGTTGGAAATCGTGGTTCTTCGAGACGAAATAGAAGTTCAAAAGAAACTAGCCGCATATTGGGAAGGGCGATGGAAGCACGAGTATTCAGAAAAAATTGAGCTCTTGCACAAGAACTTAGGGCTAAAAAGGAAATGCGAAGGAATTTCCGAGGAGGCCTTAGCAATGACACCAAGCACTACTTCTATGGGGGTTCCAGAGAAAACTCAAAGGACAGAAATTGCAAGGCCACAAGTCAAGACCTTCCATGCAAAGAAAAGGAGCGCATCTTTTGAGAGTCAAAGGCCAGAACAGGGTAAGCAAGGTAGGTCATTTGCTAAGAAGGGTCGTGGAGCGGGTGGTGTGAAAATTTTGGGGACAGTTAGGAAGGATACTCCAGGAGGAGACCCGAGTGGAAAAGGACCACTGAGAAGTATCTCACGAAGAGATAGTGTGAGAACCCGTATTTGTTTTCCCTTAATGTTTTTCCTAGGGTTTTCCCCCTTTAATTGCATGTTTGCTGCATTTTTTAGCGTAGGAAAAATTCTCCTGGTAGATTTTATGAGTAATTATAGTTTTTAGATAATTTTTCTAGTATTGGGGAGTTTTTGAAAGATTAAGAGTATATAATGGACGTGGGACCCACTAGTGCGAAAGGTTTGGAAAAATTCGGCCAATTAGGTTAAATTCCGGATACTGTGTGAAATTTTTCGGGTGTTAAGAGATAAGTAGAGGATGTGAAGTGATTGATGTGAGAGGAAAAAGAAAAGATAGGATTGCATTAATGGAGGTGACAAGTGTCACCATTGTATTGGAAGTGACTTATGACTTACTATTCATTTTTTTGACTTTTGACCAATTGCTTAAATATCTCAAAAATCACACAAAATTCATTTTTGTCTTCAACCTCTTGGCCGACTTTCTCTCTAGGAAAAGAAGGAAAAACTTCTCCAATTTTCAAGCTTCCAACTAGCTCAAATCCTCCAAAACAATTGCTTAAATTAGTTTCTACTCCATAAAATCCCTCCCTTTGGTGCTAGTAAGTGTTTTTGTGGAAGTGTTCAAGGAAGCTAAAGTGTTCTACAACTCCTCTTCTCTTGTTTACTAGGTAAGTGGTGCTTCAACTTTCCCCTACACCTAATGATGCTTAATTTGTGCCTAGTGGAAGCTAAAGTGATGATATTTGTGGTTTATTTCTTGGTTTGAGATGAATTGGTGAAGTTTTCAATTTATTGGAGATTTTTCTGGTTTAATTTGATCATGATGTTGTGGCCTTGTTTTATGATTGGCAATGGCCTATAAAGACTCTAGTAGGTGCAAATTATGGGTAATTGCAACCAATTTTGGGTTTGGAAGGAATTTGAGGAAGTTAGGGTTTCATAACCCCCTTTTCTGTCCGATTTTGTATCATATGGTTACAGGCCGAATTGGCCTTTGCTTAAAACAGGAAAGTTGTAGGTATTGATGTGTTTGAGGTGCCTGTAAAATTTTAGGTTATTTGGAGTAGTGTAGAGTGAGATATGTCGATTTTACTGTTGCTGTTCTGGGTTGATCAGAATGTGCGAACTACGTCTGAAATGGGTTGTTTTGGCTGGGATTGTTTCGGAATTTGTTGTTGGTGTCTTCTGATGAAATGTAGCTTGATGTCCTAGCTATCATATGCCTTTGGAATTTCTGCATTTGGACCTGTATAGACTGAGTTGTACTGATTACAGCATAGTGTGATTTGTAAACCAGCAATTACGGTTCTGGTTTGGTATTCTGCATATTTGACCTAGTTGTGCTAGGATTTGGATTGAGTGGCCTTCTACATTGTTGTAGCCCTGTCTTTTAGCTTCGAGATGGTGGGTCTTACACCCTCATCCGATAAGCGTAGTGCAATTTGTGCCATTACCGCATAATAAAGGCAAAACTGTTTTTGTGGTTATGGCCAAGATGGCTACATTTCCTGATTTTCTGGTTTGCTATAATGCTTATATATGCATATGAAACCTAATTGGGGTCATATTTGGCATGGATTTATGATTAGTTATTGAGTCTCATTGTACTTGTTTACATGTTTTAAGGCTTACTCTTATTCCGGTCATTTCCTAGCTAACTTTTGTACTTGTACTACTTTGAGCCTAAGGAACGGCTTTTGGTAAGTGAGATGACTTTTGTGTGAAATGTTGGAACTGATTTGAGGAAATAATGAAGCCTTAATGGCTGGAAAAGTAAGAATTTTAGGGGAGGTGCTGCCCGATTTTCTAGGCCGTTTGGTTCTTTTAAGTTGGATTTGCCTTTTGGTGGAAATGAAAGGCTTTTGGGTTGTTTGCGCCTAAGTCTTCATGTTACCTTTTCGTTTCCAAGAAAATCATGTTTTCCACCCTTGCATTAGTATTTCTTTGGCAAGGCGTACGACGTGTAGTCGAGCCTCATGTGCATTGTGTTTACTCGATTATGGATGTGAAACCTTCAATTGGTTTATTTTGGTTATTTTAGGGTTTCTTGGCGATTAAGGCCAATCTGAAGTTAAAACTTTTGAAGTTGAGCCGGTGAGTGTACCACTCCCCTCCATTGCTGTTTAACTTGATTTCTGCTCTGCAATCTATTTATTTGTTTGAGACGAGGGTGTACTTTATCACACTCGCTCTCTTGTCTGTTCATATGCCAATTTACTATGCAAAATTTGAATCTGTTATCTGTGTCTGCATCTGTTCGGATTTCTATGACCTATGAGCTCAGTCCTGTGGCTAAGTTATTCGAGTCGGGTCGGCAAGGGCCTGGACGATTAGATAACGAACCACGGTAGTCTGTTCGGGGATTTTGGGTATTGAGACCCTTGATTCCGGGTATACTCGAGTATTACCATTTTGTTCGTTTGAGGTGAGCGAGCCCGGTAAAGGGGTGTTTGGTGGACGGAATTCGGTGATAAGAGGGGTCTACGGACGCGTTGGTTCTATATACGTTGACGGAGAGTCAACCGGTTTGGATCAAGAACTGCGCTGGAAATTTGGCTCCTGAGAGCCACCCGTATCCTTCTGATTTGAATCATTGGTTCCTTTGCTTTACATCTGACATGTGTATCTGATTTGTTAAATGTGAAATGCCATGATTTTAATGCTATCTGTTTGGTACCTCATTGAGCGCAAGCTCACCCCTTTCTGTTCCTTTTGTTTTCCTTACAGGAAAATAAACTCTTTTGGTCTGGATTTGACAAAAGGCTGCCAAATTGAGCTAGTTGAACATATCTTTTGTATAGCTCATGTATTAAAACCGGAAGTGTACTTTTGGGGCGTTTTCTCTTTTGATTTGGCAAACCGTGTATATGTATTAACATTTGAAAGCTTTTGTATGTCATTTTGATTTGTAAACGCTAAAGTTCAGATGTGAATGTTTGTTAGCTATTTCGGATGGGTTCTGACGGGTCGGTTACTATTCATGGCCGACTCCGGATTTCATTTTTTTTATTTTGGGTTATTTTACCATTTTGACTTGTTTACGCTCATTTGTAAGTTCCGGATCGCTATAGATAGTTCTAGTCTGCATCGTTAATCCTGGCGAGAGCTGGGCAGGCGACCCGCCAAACCCTCTGGTTCGCCTTAGGGGGAGGTGGGGCCGTCACAGATAAAACCTGACTGAGAGGTTTCTTTATTCCTGTGATTTATTTCGATTTTAATTGAGGACTGAAGTGAACGACTGAGTACCGGCGAGAGCTGGGCAGGCGGTCCGCCGAACGCTCTGGCTCGCCTTAGGGGGAGGTAGGGATGTCACAGTTAGTATCAGAGCCAGGTTCGCGTGGTCTCTGCGCGAAGTGAGCCTGGACTTAGTGGTGAATTGGTATGAAGGATTAAGTACTCGTTCGAGCATAAGCTATGAACTGTGAATTTTATAGGCCTTAAATCATTCCTGTGGTATCTGCGGACCGTAGATAGGTACGTCAGGGAGGAATTTCGATTGTAGATAGTTTACCCTTGGGAATGGCCAGCTCGAGACGTGAATTGTCTTATTTCGGATTCTTGTGGCCGAGTACTCCGGAGTTGAGGCGGGGTTAAGTATTTGAGATTTCCATTTTGGAAACATGAACAGGCTTTGTCTGGCTAGATTGAGTACAAGAGGTCAATGGACATCTAGTTTGGATAGTAAGTGACGTGAGACACCGAACGGGGTTATCTTAGCTGAGACTGGGACGACTTCACCTTTTCCTTTTGATTTGCCCGTATATTGCTACCAACTGACGTTAGTATGTGTGTTTGTGTACATGATTATCTGGCCAACTTGATATGTATTTGTGTATTTGCTTATCTGTCTTCTGGATATAGCGTGTTATGTGCGGATATGTTTATTTGTGTATTTGGTATGTTGTATTTTGTTATTTCAGTCAATTTACTGCATTCATTCATTCAAGTACCTTTTTGAAAAGAAAAGAAAGAGGGAGGGGAAAAACTATATATATATATGGAAGGAAGACGTAGTCGCGGACATTATCATAGCCGTGGAACAAAGTGATGTGTGCACGGACCTTGGCCCACCAATGACCCAGTTCAAGTACCATTGGGCCCAGTCACATGTGCACGGGCTAAGCAATTCAAGGAACGTTCAAGACCAAAATGGAGTTCACTAAGATATTGAGGGCTTGGAGAGAGACAATCGAGTCATTTACACCATGATCCAAGTCCACGAAGAGTCAAGCGGGCCACCAAGAGAATAAGGCCTTAGGCCCCATCAATTAGTTAGCAATTAGTTAATGATTAAGTAAGAGCATGGGCCGGCCCATCTTGTTTCAAAAACATGGGCCGACTTTTTCCTTTTCCTAGCCTTTAGGGTTTTAGTCACTTTAGCCTATAAATAGGCTTGCTTTGTAAGGTTTAAGGTAGACGTTTTATCAATAAAGTTGTTATTTTCGATTCTTCTTCTTGAGAGAGAATTCGAGCCTTTACTTGCTTTGGCAAGGGTTTTGAGCAGTCTTGCGTCTCGTCCTAGATTGTTCTACCGACCTATCCCGTGGAGTATCCACCTTCATTGGAGTCGTCGTCCTACCGTCTTGAATCAAATCGTGTCGTCCGTTTGATTCTAGGTTCCACCATCCAAGCGTTGGACAACCTCGCTAGATCCTTGGGCAAACGTGCTACGTGTCTCGAACGTGTGGATCGAGGAACGTATCACAAAGCGAGGCTAAGAGTCAAGAGAAGAAAGGGGAAACAACAGCAGAACAAAACACGGACCGAGAGTGCCACTTGTATTTAATAATTTATTATGACCCATTGTTTTGCCCGATAGGCTATCATCTGAGTTCCAGCAATTATGTGACATGGCACGTTGGGTTGAGATGTATAAGGAAATCGTGGTTCTTCGAGACGAAATAAAAGTTCAAAAGAAACTAGCCGCATACTGGGAAGGGCGATGGAAGCACGAGTATTCAGAAAGAATTGAGCTCTTGCACAAGAACTTAGAGCTAAAAAGGAAATGCGAAGAAATTTTCGAGGAGGCCTTAGCAATGGCACCAAGCACTACTTCTATGGGGGTTCCAGAGAAAACTCAAAGGACAGCAATTGCAAGGCCACAAGTGAAGACCTTCCATGCAAAGAAAAGGAGCGCATCTTTTGAGAGTCAAAGGCCAGAACAGGGTAAGCAAGGTAGGCCATTTGCTAAGAAGGGTCGGGGAGCGGGTGGTGTGAAAATTTTGGAGACACTTAGGAAGGAAACTCCTGGAGGAGACCCGAGTGGAAAAGGACCACTGAGAGGTATCTGACGAAGAGATAAAACCTGACTGAGAGGTTTCTTTATTCCTGTGATTTATTTCGATTTTAATTGAGGACTGAAGTGAACGACTGAGTATCGGCGAGAGCTGGGCAGGCGGTCCGCCGAACCCTCTGGCTCGCCTTAGGGGGAGGTGGGGATGTCACAGTTAGTATCAGAGCCAGGTTCGCGTGGTCTCTGCGCGGAGTGACCCTAGACTGAGTGGTGAATTGGTATGAAGGATTAAGTGCTCGTTCGAGCATGAGCTATGAACTGTGAATTTTATAGGCCTTAAATCTTTCCTGTGGTATCTGCGGACCGTAGATAGGTACGTCGGGGAGGAATTTCGATTGTAGATAGTTTACTGATACGAGTTAAGCTATGCCATTGGATTACACGAGCTCGAGCAGTTCATTCAGCTTCATCGCAGCAAAGTCATTATAAGGCGTGGGCACGCTTTATAAGCTCAAGTCGTCTGCCCATCTAATCACAATTATTGTTTTAGTTAAATCGTTTAAGCTCAAGTCGTCTGCCCATCTAATCACAATTATTGTTTTAGTTAAGTCGTTTGTAATAAGGGCTTTATGGTCCATAGTCTTGCTTTATTTACCTAAGCGATGACCTCATAAGGTTATTTACCTAAGCAATGACCTCATAAGGTTTGGTCAAGCCCACAATTTTTAGTCTTATGGAAATAGTCAAGCCTACAATTGTTAGTCTTAGTCAAGACCACAACTCAAGACTAGTTCCACATTTAGTTGTTCATCTCTATGTAAGGCTATAAATAGCCCACACTTCCAATGGTTTTAGGCATTCAATCAATAAATCAGATTTTGAGAGTTTTCTTGGTTTCTCCAAGGCTTCTTGAATACCTTAGAATTTCTCTAGGTGTTCGTGACTTATCAATCTAGAATCGCACTAGGTTGTGGCGTCTTCTACCATTATACCAAGGTTCGTTAACCACGTGATTAACGGGTTGAGGTCATCCGCTTCAAACTTGGTGTCCTCTTGTCGATCCTGAAGCTAATCTTTTACGGGTTTCGTCACAAGGTTGGCGACGTTCGTATCAGTTGGTATCAGAGCTAATTAAGAGGTATCACGTTATATCCTTTTTTTTTATTTGCTTTTCGAGTCAAGTTGTCGAAAATTCTGTTTTCGTGTTCTAAGTTGCTATCCACAATTTCCAGATTTGTTACTTCGTGTTCTTGCGTTATTTTTCCAGATTTGTTACGACATAAACTTGTGTCTAGTTGTTGTTAATTGCTGTGGTTAGCCTGGTTTGGTCCAGCCTTTTTTTTTTGTGTCTTATTCTTGATTCCTTGTTTGAGTCTTGTTTCTATCCTGTTATATCCATTCAATTCCAGTCTTTTGTTCTATTTGATCATTCGAGGTTACTGTTCATCCGAAAAAAATCAGTTTGTAGCAAGGGTTTTAGAGTCCTATCTAGTTATTACCTTGTGTTCTTGTTTACATACAAAAAAAAAAAAAAATAGCTGGCTAACTTTACAAAAATTCCTGGAAATCTGTCTTGACCAAAACTTGGGTTTCTTGAAGTTCCTGATTGTTTAAAACCACAATCTTGAAGTTCTTGGAACTTTAGTTGGGATTCTTGAAGCCAACCAAAATCTGTCTTGATCAAATCGTGAAATCTTGGATTGTTTAGGGAGGAAACCATCTTCAATTTTGTGTTTCTTGAATTCTGGGAATTAACATCTTGAATTCTTGAAAGAATCTTGAAGTTTCTGGGTTTTGGGAACCAAATCTTGGTAAACAACAAGGCTGCAAATTTTCAGCTGCCAAAATCCTTGTCTTCACTACAACAATCTTCTTTCTTGACTAAGAACATTTTAGCCACGAAATTTGGCTCTTCTTGGCTGATTAGAAAACAAAAACAAAGGAAGAAGAAGAATGTTCAGCCTATTCAAGTCAAATTTCCCAACCTATTCAAGTCAAATTTTCCAACCTGTTCAAGTCAAATTTTCCACCCTTGTTCCCAAAAACAACCAAATCAGTTCCAATCTTGAACTTGACCTTAGAATTTATGGGAACCAGCAAATAGGAAGACTAATCCTTGTTTCCAAAGGATTAAAGAAGAAAAGTCAGCCTTGGGTTTCCAAAACAGTCCTACCACAACACAAATTCATCTTCCATTCGGATTCCATCTTTGCAACCATTGGGGAATTTCTGTCCAATCATTAATTCTGGAAATTTTTGTGCATCATTAGGTCAGTTTTAAGTGTCATTCTGAATCCTCTAAGTGTCCATTTATCTACCAAAACATTGCCCAAAAATGCAGCAACCAGCAGCTCAAAATTCCAGTTTTGGGTAGAGTTTTGTCTAGGATCCTTAAAATTCAACTTTGAGTCATTCTTTGAGTCGTGGTCAGTCCCTTCATCCTTTATTTTTTTTTTCGTTCAAAGTGCTACAATCTTGTGACCCTGGTTGGTAAGTCGATCCACACTAGAAGGAGTTCTAACTTGTTCGAGGAGTTGACCGAGGAGCCTTGAAAATACCTTGGTGAGTTAATTAGAGTGTTTTAAACACTTGAGTGATACACGAGTGACGAGTGTAAACATGTGAGCTTGTGTGGTGAGGAAAAATATCTTTTGTTTCACTAATTTTTTGCAGGTTTCCTCATACATCATGGCGAATACGAGGCATTTAAAAGCTAGCTTACAACATCTTCTTCTTGATCCTAAGGGAGTCAAAGAAATAGCATTACGTGGTGTAGATGAACAATTGGATATCGTCAAATCTCAGTTGCATGATTGGTTTTATACTCGTTGTGGTGTCAAAGATAAAACATGCAGCTTGGCCATTGATAAGAGTTGTGAAGTCAATCTTGCAAGCGCTATCATGGTTCACAAATTAAATCTTCCAACTATTGATCATCTTCAACCGTATAAGTTGCCGAGTGCTCATGGTGATGTTTGGGTTACTAAGCACACACTTGTACCTATTCAAATTGGCAAGTATGTGGATGAGGTGTTGTGTGATGTAGTCTCAATTCAAATGACACATGTGTTGCTGGGCAAGGCGTGGATGTTGAGGCGAGAAGTTAAATATGATGGACATACTAATAAGTATTCCTTCTTATTTAATGGTCGTCGTTCTGCACTTGTACCACTTATTTATGACCAACTTTGTACTGATCTAGCATACATGAAAAGTGAGCATGAGCATTATAGTATGAAAAAAGAGCTAGATGAGGAAATTGTGACTGATGAGGTAAAATCCGAGGGAGTTGAAAAGGAGAAAGAGGTTGAAAATAATGAGAGGAAAAAGACAGCTATTGAGCATGAGAAAGAGATTGAAAAATCCAAAGTATTGACTGAGATTTTAAGTTTCAACAAAAATGAGAGTGAGGGGATTTATTGCCATTCTAACAACCTTAACATTGCTCTGTCTAGTGTTCCTTGTTTTGTGCAGGTCAAGCAAAGTGCAATCGCTTTGATCTTACAATGTTCCATCCCAAAGTCACTTGTACAATTTGCGAGTTTCCATGGAGTTTGTCTTCTAGGAGTTAGATCAATTTGGTTCCCATTCATGGAATCGGATGATTTCAACGCTGTTCACGTCTTTGGAGGATCAAACTATGTGTACCCTCAAGACATTAGAATCGACCACGTTCCACGAGTTTACACAAGGAGCAAGGTCTTCAATGGTCACTACAATACCTATGTTCATCTTGTACCTAGTCCACTTGAAGCTCCAACTTCACCAAGTCAGCTTCCATACTTTGCAAGCTTATTCAAGTTTGAGGAGTCTGATTTCATAGGATCTACATCGCATCACTTTGAGGATCCTTACCACATGATCATAAGCGATCAAGTTGGGCATACATTGAAACTGGTTCGTGAGATTCAAAGTTCAACAAGGTTTACTTTCCAGCTTAGCAAGTGGTTTATGCATTGGATGAAACTTGTGGCAATCATAACAAAATTGACTCGACGGCATGTAACTTTTCTTATCATCACTCATGTTTCAATTTGTGGGCAAATTGCTTTCAAGAGGAGGGGAATGATACGAGTTAAGCTATGCCATTGGATTACACGAGCTCGAGCAGTTCATTCAGCTTCATCGCAGCAAAGTCATTATAAGGCGTGGGCACGCTTTATAAGCTCAAGTCGTCTGCCCATCTAATCACAATTATTGTTTTAGTTAAGTCGTTTGTAATAAGGGTTTTATGGTCCATAGCCTTGCTTTATTTACCTAAGCGATGACCTCATAAGGTTATTTACCTAAGCAATGACCTCATAAGGTTTGGTCAAGCCCACAATTTTTAGTCTTATGAAAATAGTCAAGCCTACAATTGTTAGTCTTAGTCAAGACCACAACTCAAGACTAGTTCCACATTTAGTTGTTTATCTCTATGTAAGGCTATAAATAGCCCACACTTCCAATGGTTTTAGGCATTCAATCAATAAATCAGATTTTTAGGCATTCATTCATTTGTAGTGGTTTACTTTGATGATATTCTGATTTATAGCAGGAGCTTAGAGGAACACCTTGAGCACCTCAAAGCCATCTTTGAAGTACTTCGAAGGGAAAGGCTATATGCCAACCTTAAGAAGTGCACATTTTGCACTGATCGTGTTGTGTTTCATGGATTAGCAAGCTTCTACCGTCGTTTTGTGAAGGATTTTAGCACCATCGCTGCACCTCTTACCGCAGTCATAAAGAAGAACGAGAAGTTCTTTTGGGGGGAAGCCCAAGATAAGGCTTTCCAATTGCTGAAACACAAACTCACACATGCACCACTCCTTGCAATACCTAACTTTGATCTCACTTTTGAAGTGGAATGTGATGCATCAGGTGTAGGAGTAGGAGCCGTACTCATGCAAGGAGGGAGACCGATTGCCTACTTTAGTGAGAAATTAAATGGCGCGGTCCTCAACTATTCAACTTATGACAAGGAGATGTTTGCCCTTGTACGTGCTTTGGAGACATGGCAACACTACCTACGTGCCCGGGAATTCGTCATCAAAACTGACCATGAGTCTCTCAAGCACCTAAAAGGACAACAAAAGCTGAGCAAACGACATGCCCGATGGGTAGCCTTCATTGAGTCTTTTCCATACGTCATCAAATACAAAACAGGTAAATCTAATGTCGTAGCTGACGCTTTATCTCGTAGACACATTTTGCTCACTGCTTTAGATGCTAAACTCCTAGGCTTTGAACTCATGAAGGAGTTGTATAAGAATGACTTGGATTTTGCGAACGCTTATGCGAATTGGGGAAAATCTGACTTTGAAAAATTCTTCGTACATGATGGGTTCTTATTTTATCTTACCAAGTTGTGCATTCCTCGAGGGTCCATACGTAACTTACTTATTCAGGAGTCACATAGTGGTGGACTAATGGGACACTTTGGTGTCACCAAGACATTAGCTGTATTACAGGAACACTTCCATTGGCCTCGCATGCGCAAGGACGTGGAGAGGATTGTTGAAAGATGTGGCGTGTGCCACAAAGCTAAGTCTCGGGTCAACCCAAACGGTTTGTATACTCCTTTACCCATACCTCACCAACCTTGGGTTGACATTTCCATGGATTTCGTGCTTCGGTTACCTCGTTCAAAGCGTGGCCATGACTCTATATTTGTTGTGGTAGATAGGTTCTCCAAAATGGCTCACTTTATTGCATGTCATAAGACGGATGATGCTTTACACATTGCTGATTTATTCTTTAAAGAGGTTGTTCGTTTGCATGGCATACCTAGGACTATAGTATCTGATAGAGATGTCAAGTTTTTGAGCTATTTTTGGAAATCTTTATGGGGTCGGTTGGGAACCAAACTGTTGTTCTCTACCTCTAGTCATCCTCAAACGGACGGACAAACTGAGGTAGTCAATAGGACTTTATCCACACTCCTACGTGCAATCATAAAGAAAAATATCAAGTCATGGGAGGAGTGTCTACCTCATGTTGAGTTTGCATACAATAGGGCTGTGCATAGTGCTACACAATTCTCGCCTTTTGAAGTTGTGTATGGTTTGAACCCCTTAACTCCCTTAGATTTGTTGCCATTACCTTCTTCTGAGCATATTAACTTAGATGGCAAGAAGAAAGCTGAGTTCGTGAGATCATTACATGACAAGGTTCGTACCAATATCGAGAGGAGAACGGCCCAATATGTCCAACAAGCTAATAAGCACAGGCGCAAGCTTGTCTTTGAACCAGGTGATTGGGTCTGGTTACATTTGCGCAAGGAGAGATTTCCAAACCAACGGAAAAGCAAGCTGTCACCAAGAGGAGATGGGCCTTTTCAAGTCATTGAGCGCATCAACGACAATGCATACCGCTTAGATCTGCCTGGTGAGTACAATGTTAGTGCTACATTCAATGTTGCTGATCTAAATCCATTTATTGCAGGGGACGAGTACGATTTGAGGGCAAATCCTTTTCAAGAAGAGGGGAATGATACGATTGAGCACGAGACCCAAAGTGTACAAGTAGACCCTGTGAAGGTGCCCCTAGGCCCGGTGACACGAGCACGAGCTAAGAGATTCAAGGAGTCCCTCCAAGCCTTGGTACGTGCCATCCAAATCCAAGAGAAACCGGCCATTGAAGGAATTGAGTTGGAATATCCTTGCACGACTACTAAATCTTTCCTGTGGTATCTGCGGACAGTAGATAGGTACGTCAGGGAGGAATTTCGATTGTAGATAGTTTACTCTTGGAAATGGCCAGTTCGAGACGTGAATTGTCTTATTTCGGATTCTTGTGGCCGAGTACTCCGGAGTTGAGGCGGGGTTAAGTATTTGAGATTTGCATTTTGGGAACATGAACAGGCTTTGTCTGGCTAGAATGAGTACAAGAGGTAAATGGACATCTAGTTTGGATAGTAAGTGACGTGAGAGACCGGACGGGGTTATCTTAGCTGAGACTGGGACGACTTCACCTTTTCCTTTTGATTCGCCCGTATATTGCTACCACCTGACGTTAGTATGTGTGTTTGTGTACACGGTTATCTGGCCAACTTGATATGTATTTGTGTATTTGCTTATCTGTATTCTTGATATGGCATGTTATGTGCGGATATGTTTATTTGTGTATTTGGTATGTTGGATTTTGTTATTTTAGTCAATTTACTGCATTCATTCATTAAAGTACCTTTTTGAAAAGAAAAGAACGAGGGAGGGGAAAAACTATATATATATATATATATGGAAGGAAGACGTAGTCGCGGATATGGTCATAGCCGTGGAACAAAGCGAGGCCAAGAGTCAAGAGAAGAAAGGGGAAACAACAGCTGAACAAAACACGGACCGAGAGTGCCACTTGTATTTAATAATTTATTATGACCCATTGTTTTGCCCGACAGGCTATCATCTGAGTTCCAGCAATTCTATGAGATGGCACATTGGGTTGAGATGTATAAGGAAATCGTGGTTCTTCGAGACGATATAGAAGTTCGAAAGAAACTAGCCGTATACTGGGAAGGGCGATGGAAGCACGAGTTTTCAGAAAAAATTGAGGTCTTGCACAAGAACTTAGAGATAAAAAGGAAATGCGAAGAAATTTCCGAGGAGGCCTTAGCAATGGCACCAAGCACTACTTCTATGGGGGTTCCAGAGAAAACTCAAAGGACGGAAATTGCAAGGCCACAAGTGAAGACCTTCCATGCAAAGAAAAGGAGCGCATCTCTTGAGAGTCAAAGGCCAGAACAGGGAAAACAAGGTAGGCCATTTGCTAAAAAGGGTCGTGGAGCGAGTGGTGTGAAAATTTTAGAGACACTTAGGAAGGATACTCCAGGAGGAGACCCGAGTGGAAAAGGACCACTGAGAGGTATCTCACGAAGAGATAAAACCTGACTGAGAGGTTTCTTTATTCCTGTGATTTATTTCAATTTTAATTGAGGACTGAAGTGAACGACTGAATATCGGCGAGAGCTGGGCAGGCGGTCCGCCGAACCCTCTGGCTCGCCTTAGGGGGAGGTGGGGATGTCACAGTTAGTATCAGAGCCAGGTTCGCGTGGTCTTTGCGCGGAGTGACCCTGGACTGAGTGGTGAATTGGTATGAAGGATTAAGTGCTCGTTCGAGCATAAGCTATGAACTGTGAATTTTATAGGCCTTAAATCTTTCCTGTGGTATCTGCGGACCGTAGATAGGTATGTCAGGGAGGAATTTCGATTATAGATAATTTACTCTTGGAAATGGCCAGCTGGAGACGTGAATTGTCTTATTTTGGATTCTTGTGGCCGAGTACTCAGGAGTTGAGGCGGGGTTAAGTATTTGAGATTTGCATTTTGGGAACATGAACAGGCTTTGTCTGGCTAGAATGAGTACAAGAGGTAAATGGACATCTAGTTTGGATAGTAAGTGACGTGAGAGACCGGACGGGGTTATCTTAGCTGAGACTGGGACGACTTCACCTTTTCCTTTTGATTCGCCCGTATATTGCTACCACCGGACGTTAGTATGTGTGTTTGTGTACATGGTTATCTGGCCAACTTGATATGTATTTGTGTATTTGCTTATCTGTCTTCTTGATATAGCGTGTTATGTGCGGATATGTTTATTTGTGTATTTGGTATGTTGGATTTTGTAATTTTAGTCAATTTACTGCATTCATTCATTAAATTACCTTTTTGAAAAGAAATGAAAGAGTGATACGAACGTCGCCAACCTTGTGACGAAACCCGTAAAAGAATAGCTTCAGGATCGACAAGAGGACACCAAGTTTGGAGCGGATGTCCTCAACCCGTTAATCACGTGGTTAACGAACCTTGGTATAATGGTAGAAGACGCCACAACCTAGTGTGATTCTAGATTGATAAGTCACGAACACCTATAGAAATTCTAAGGTATTCAAGAAGCCTTGGAGAAACCAAGAAAACTCTCAAAATCTGATTTATTGATTGAATGCATAAACCATTGGAAGTGTGGGCTATTTATAGCCTTACATAGAGATGAACAACTAAATGTGGAACTAGTCTAGAGTTGTGGTCTTGACTAAGACTAACAATTATAGGCTTGACCAAACCTTATGAGGTCATTCCTTAGGTAAACAACCTTATGAGGTCATCGCTTAGGTAAATGACCTTATGAGGTCATCGCTTAGGTAAATAAAGCAAGGCTATGGACCATTAAACCCTTATTACAATGACTTAACTAAAACAGCAAATGTGACTAGAGAAGGGTCACACATGGTTCTCTTTGACGTGCACTACATGGATGACTTTCATTCCTTCATGCTCAAGCCCCTCAATGACCTTGGGGACAATTTCTTGGCCTTGTATCTCATGAACAAGTCCTTGGAGTTCCTCCCTCATCTTCTTAGCTCGTGCTCGAGTTACGGGTCCTAGGGGAACTCGAATAGTTCGCAATGGTGTCTCTTGGTTCGTATCATCCCCCTCCTCTTCAAAAGGATTTGTCCTCAAATCAGCTTCATCGTCTGCAAGAAAAGGAGATAGATCGGAGACATTGAATGTAGCGCTCACATTGTACTCACCGGGTAGGTCCAGTTTGTAAGCATTGTCATTGATGCGCTTGATGACTTGGAACGGCCCATCTCCTCGGGGAAGTAATTTATTGCGCCTTTGGACTGGGAACCTTTCCTTGCGTAGATGTAACCACACCCAGTCACCAGGTTCAAACACAACGCTTTGGCGTCCCTTGTTAACCCGTTGAGCAACTTGGTCCATCATTCGCTCAATGTTTAGGCGTACCTGCTCGTGTAATTTCTTGACAAAATCTGCTCGTTTAGCACCATCCATGTTAATGTGCTCAGAAGAAGGTAAAGGTGATAAGTCTAGTGGTGTTAAAGGGTTAAAACCATAGACTATTTCAAATGGTGAAAAATGAGTAGAACTATGCACCGTGCGATTGTATGCAAACTCAACATGGGGTAAACACTCTTCTCAGGTTCTAATGTTTTTTCTAATGATGGCACGCAAGAGTGTAGATAGTGTACGATTGACAACCTCAGTTTGGCCATCAGTTTGTGGGTGACTAGTAGTAGAAAATAGCAATTTGGTACCCAATTTTCCCCACAAAGTTTTCCAAAAGTAACTCAAAAATTTGACATCCCTATCAGAGACAATTGTCCTAGGCATGCCATGCAATCTAATGATTTCTTTGAAAAACAAATCAGCAATGTGCGATGCATCATCTGTTTTGTGACATGGTATAAAATGTGCCATTTTTGAAAATCTGTCAACAATAACAAAGATGCTATCATTTCCCCTTTTTGACCTAGGCAACCCTAAAACAAAATCCATGGAAATATCGGTCCAAGGTTCCTTAGGTACAGGTAAAGGACTATAAAGGCCATAGGGTTGAAGTTTAGACTTAGCTTTGTGGCAAGTAATGCATTTAGCCACCATTCGCTCCACATCTCGTTTCATCCTTGGCCAATGGAAGTGCTCTTGAAGGATAGCTAAGGTTTTAGCCACGCCAAAGTGTCCCATCAAGTCACCTCCGTGTGCTTCCCTAACTAGTAAAGAGCGAATAGAGCAATTAGGTATGCATAGTCGATTGAGGTAGAAAAGAAATCCATCAAGGATGTAGAATTTACCTTGAGTTGCTGAACCACAAGAATCATAAATACCTGAGAAATCTGGGTCATTGGTGTATAACTCTTTAACTAATTCAAATCCTAACAACCTTGCATCAAGTTGAGTGAGCAAAGAGTACCGACGTGATAATGCATCAGCAACAACATTAGTTTTCCCCACTTTGTACTTAATCACATAAGGGAAGGTTTCAATAAATGCAATCCACCTAACATGACGCTTATTCAACTTGTGTTGTGACTTAATGTGCTTAAGCGACTCATGATCAGTGTGTATGACAAATTCCCTTGGTCTCAAGTAATGTTGCCAAGTTTCTAAAGCACGGATTAAGGAGTACAACTCCTTATCATAAGTGGAATAGTTCAAAGCTGCTCCATTGAGTTTTTCACTAAAGTATGCAATTGGTTTGCCCTCTTGCATTAGGACAGCTCCAATACCCACCCCAGATGCATCACACTCTATTTCAAACATCTTGTCAAAGCATGGTAATGCAAGTAGTGGTGCATGTGTGAGTTGATGTTTAAGCATTTGGAAAGCACGTACTTGAGCATCTCTCCACACAAATGGCTCATTTTTCTTAATTACAGCAGTTAGAGGTGCAGCAATGGTACTAAAATCTTTAACAAATCGTCTATACAAACTAGCAAGACCATGGAAGCTACGTACCTCACCCACCATGCTTGGAGTAGGCCATTCTCGAATTGCTTTAACCTTCTCCTCGTCCACTTTGATTCCCTGTTTACTCACAACAAAGCCTAGGAAGACAAGTTGATCAGTACAAAAGGAGCACTTCTTAAGGTTAGCATAGAGCTTTTCCCTTCGACGTACATCAAGAACAAGCTTCACATGTTCAACATGCTCATCGAAGCTCCTACTATAAATCAGGATATCGTCAAAATATACAACTACAAATTTTCCAAGGAATGGACGAAGTACGTGGTTCATCAACCTCATGAACGTACTAGGTGCATTAGTTAGTCCAAATGGCATAACTAACCACTCGTACAAGCCATGTTTGGTTTTAAAGGCCGTTTTCCATTCATCCCCCTCTTTCATCCTAATTTGATGATAACCGCTTTTTAGATCAATTTTAGTGAAAATCACAGCACCATATAGCTCATCTAACATATCATCAAGTCTAGGAATAGGGTAACGATATTTTACCGTTATTGCATTAACAGCCCTACAGTCAGTGCACATTCGCCAACTTCCATCCTTTTTAGGCACCAAGATGACGGGAACCGCACATGGGCTCAAGCTTTCTCGTGCCCATCCCTTTGTTAGAAGCTCTTCGATTTGGCGTTGGAGCTCCTTTGTCTCATCTGGACCCATTTTGTAGGCTGGTTTGTTAGGAAGTGGGGCACCTGGAACCAAGTCAATTTGATGCTCAATTCCCCTTATTGGTGGTAGTCCATTTGGAATCTCATCGGGAAAGACATCCTCATAATCCTGCAAAAGAGAGACAATACTAGTTGGTAGAGTGTTAGTAAGATCACTTGTAACAACCAACACCTCTTTGCACAAAAGTACAAAGATGGGTGTATTAACACTCAAAGCTTTTCTTACTACATTGGCTTTTATCAATAGATTTTGCCTTTTCTCTCTCTTTTCAATTTTGGCCGGCTCACTATATGTTTTTTTCCTCTCAATTTTCTCGGCCTTATCATTTTCTGTTGAGCTCTCGATTTTTCTATTTTTTTCTTCTCATTCTCAAGCTCGCTCTCCTTGATCAGGCTTTCTTGATCTTCACGAACTTGGATAGGAGTGAGTGGCACAAGCACAATCCTCTTCTCGCCTTGCTTGAAGGAGTATTTATTGGTAATGCCATCGAATGTAACTCCCTTGTCGAATTGCCATGGTCTCCCCAATAGTATGTGACATGCTTGCATAGGGACCACGTCGCATAACACCACGTCCTCATACTTTCCGATTCGGAAAGGTACTTGGACTTGCTTGGTCACACGAACATCCCCACTATCGTTCAACCATTGCAAACGATAAGGTGTTGGATGTCGTAGAGTGGGTAGTGCTAGTTTCTCCACCATCAAGGCACTAGCGACGTTAGCACAACTACCTCCATCTATGATCAAACTACATACCTTGCCTTTGATATAGCAACGGGTGTAGAAAATGTTCTCCCTTTGTGCATGGTCGGCAGCTTTCACTTGGGTTGCTAAGGCTCGTCTAACAACGAGTCCAACTCGTTCATCGACAGGCAATGCTTCCTCTTCTTCCTCAAGGGATGGCAACTCCTCCTTCTCATCTTCATCATCGGTGAGAAACTCACCATTGGGTAAGATGATCATAGTGCGTTGGTTCGGGCATTGGCTAGCAATATGCCCTCGGCCTTGGCATTTGAAGCATCTAGTATCTCGATTTCGCCCCATGCTCGACTCAATGGCAGTCTTTGGTGTTGCCTTAGACTCCCACTTAGTCATATCCGGCCTTGGTCTTGAAGGGATGGAATTACTCGGCCCTTTATCCTCTTTCTTTGGTGGTGTAGTTCGAAGATAAGAGGGTGAAAAGTTGGAGTAACTCCGAGTCGAACCCCTCCTCTTAATCCTCCTTTCAATCTTGATGGCCTTTTCCACCAAATCCCCAAGTTCCACATAGTGGTGTAACTCTACTTGGTCAGCGATTTCGGGCCTTAGTCCGTTCAAGAAGCGTGCCATTGTTGCTTCTCGATCCTCCATGATGTCTGCCCGTAGCATGAGTATTTCCATTTCCTTGTGATAGTCCTCGACACTTCGTGCTCCTTGGTTGAGGGTTTGAAACTTTTGGTACAAGTCACGGTAGTAGTGACTTGGTACGAAACGCTTCCTCATTAGTCGTCTTAGCTCCGTCCAAGTGTGTATGGTAGGTTCACGACTCCTCCTTCGACTAGTGGAGATTGATCCCACCACACAACGGCGTAGTCGGTGAATTCGACCACGACCAACTTGACCTTTTGCTCCTCCGAGTAAGTATTGCAATCGAAGACAAGTTCAATCCGCTTCTCCCACTCTAAGTAGGCATCGGGGTCTGATCGTCCTTGGAAAGGCAGAATTTTCATCTTTATGCCCGGAATGTGGTCATTTGAAGGCCTAGCATCACGCTTGGACCTACTTTGCTTATGCTCATAATTGTTGTCTGAGTTAGAGTCGCTAGACTCATCTGCATAAGCCTTTCCACGGCTGCCTTTGGAGCTTCCATGAGACAACTCTAAGCTGTCAATACGTTGGTGCATCAGTTCAAGTTTTTGGTCCATCATGCGTCCCAATTCGCCTTTGATTGCTTCTGTGAAAAGTTTAAGATCAAAAGCTTGGGAGCTTGCTCCCCCCTCGTTAGCCATGGTAGGGTAAAAAAAATAATAATGGAAAGAAGCAAAGTTTATCTCGCACACTTCCTCACTTGTTTACTCTCGCTCTCGTGTTTGAACACTCTAATGAATTCACCAAGGTATTTTCAAGGCTCCTCAGTCAACTCCTCGAAGAAGTTAGAACTCCTTCTAGTGTGGATCGACTTACCAACCAGGGTCACAAGATTGTAGCACTTTGAACGAAAAAAAAAAGAACAAAAGATGAAGGGACTAACCACGACTCAATGAATGACTCAAAGTTGAATTTTAAGGATCCTAGACAAAACTCTACCCAAAACTGGAATTTTGAGCTGCTGGTTGCTGCATTTCTGGTCAGTGTTTTGGTAGGTAAATGGACACTTATGGGATTCAGAATGACACTTAAAACTGACCTAATGATGCACGAAAATTTTCAGAATTAATGATTGGACAGAAATCCCCAATGGTTGCAAAGATGGAATCTGAATGGAAGATGAATTTGTGTTGCGGTAGGATTGTTTTGGAAACCCAAGGCTGGCTTTTCTTCCTTAATCCTTTGGAAATGAGGATTAGTCTTCCTATTTACTAGTTCCCATGAATTCTAAGGTCAAGTTCAAGATTGGAATTGATTTGGTTGTTTTTGGGGACAAGGGTGAAAATTTTGACTTGAACAGGTTGGAAATTTTGACTTGAATAGGCTGAATGTTCTTAGTCAAGAAAGAAGATTGTTATGGTGAAGACAAGGATTTTGGCAGCTGGAATTTTGCAGCCTTGTTGTTTACCAAGATTTGGTTCCCAAAACCCAGAAACTTCAAGATTCTTTCAAGAATTCAAGATGTTAATTTCCAGAATTCAAAAAACACGAAATTGAAGATGATTTCCTCCCCAAACAATCCAAGATTTCACGATTTGATCAAGACAGATTTTGGTTGTCTTCAAGAATCCCAACTAAAGTTCCAAGAACTTCAAGATTGTGGTTTTAAACAATCAGGAACTTCAAAAAACCCAAGTTTTGATCAAGACAGATTTCCAGGAATTTTTGTAAGGTTAGCCAGCTATTTTTTTTTTTTTTTTGTATGTAAACAAGAACACAAGGTAATAACTAGATAGGACTCTAAAACCCTTGCTACAAACTGATTTTTTTTTCGGATGAACAGTAACCTCGAATGATCAAATAGAACAAAAGATTGGAATTGAATGGATATAACAGGATAGAAACAAGACTCAAACAAAGAATCAAGAATAAGACACAAAAAGAAAGGCTGGACCAAACAAGGCTAACCACAGCAATTAACAACAACTAGACACAAGTTTATGACGTAACAAATCTGGAAAAATAACGCAAGAACACGAAGTAACAAATCTGGAAATTGCGGATAGCAACTTAGAACACGAAAACAGAATTTTTGACAACTTGACTCGAAAAGGAAATAAATAAAAGGATATAACGTGATACCTCTTAATTAGCTCTGATACCAACTGATACGAACGTCGCCAACCTTGTGACGAAACCCGTAAAAGATTAGCTTCAGGATCGACAAGAGGACACCAAGTTTGAAGCGGATGACCTCAACCCGTTAATCACGTGGTTAACGAACCTTGGTATAATGGTAGAAGACGCCACAACCTAGTGCGATTCTAGATTGATAAGTCACGAACACCTAGAGAAATTCTAAGGTATTCAAGAAGCCTTGGAGAAACCAAGAAAACTCTCAAAATCTGATTTATTGATTGAATGCATAAACCATTGGAAGTGTGGGCTATTTATAGCCTTACATAGAGATGAACAACTAAATGTGGAACTAGTCTAGAGTTGTGGTCTTGACTAAGACTAACAATTATAGGCTTGACCAAACCTTATGAGGTCATCCCTTAGGTAAACAACCTTATGAGGTCATCGCTTAGGTAAATGACCTTATGAGGTCATCGCTTAGGTAAATAAAGCAAGGCTATGGACCATTAAACCCTTATTACAATGACTTAACTAAAACAGCAAATGTGACTAGAAAAGGGTCACACATGGTTCTCTTTGACGTGCACTACATGGATGACTTTCATTCCTTCATGCTCAAGCCCCTCAATGACCTTGGGGACAATTTCTTGGCCTTGTATCTCATGAACAAGTCCTTGGAGTTCCTCCCTCATCTTCTTAGCACGTGCTCGAGTTACGGGTCCTAGGGGAACTCGAATAGTTCGCAATGGTGTCTCTTGGTTCGTATCAGTAAGCAAGGTAGGCCATTTGCTAAGAAGGGTCGTGGAGCGGGTGGGGTGAAAATTTTGGAGACACTTAGGAAGGATACTCCAGGAGGAGACCCGAGTGGAAAAGGACCACTGAGAAGTATCTCACGAAGAGATAAGACATGACTGAGAGGTTTCTTTATTCATGTGATTTATTTCGATTTTAATTGAGAACTGAAGTGAACGACTGAGTACCGGCGAGAGCTGGGCAGGCGGTCCGCCGAACCCTCTGTCTCGCCTTAGGGGGAGGTGGGGATGTCACAGTTAGTATCAGAGCCAGGTTCGCGTGGTCTCTGCGCGGAGTGAGCCTGGACTGAGTGGTGAATTGGTATGAAGGATTAAGTGCTCGTTCGAGCATAAGCTATGAACTGTGAATTTTATAGGCCTTAAACCTTTCTTGTGGTATCTGCGGACCGTAGATAGGTACGTCAGGAAGGAATTTCGATTGTAGATAGTTTACTCTTGGAAATGGCCAGTTCGAGACGTGAATTGTCTTATTTCGGATTCTTGTGGCCGAGTACTCAGGAGTTGAGGTGGGGTTAAGTATTTGAGATTTGCATTTTGGGAACATGAATAGGCTTTGTCTAGCTAGAATGAGTACAAGAGGTAAATGGACATCTAGTTTGGATAGTAAGTGACGTGAGAGACCGGACGGGGTTATCTTAGCTGAGACTGGGACGACTTCACCTTTTCCTTTTGATTCGCCCGTATATTGCTACCACCTGACGTTAGTATGTGTGTTTGTGTACATGGTTATCTAGCCAACTTGATATGTATTTGTGTATTTGCTTATCTGTATTCTTGATATGGCATGCTATGTGCGGATATGTTTATTTGTGTATTTGGTATGTTGTATTTTGTTATTTTAGTCAATTTACTGCATTCATTCATTAAATTACCTTTTTGAAAAGAAAAGAAAGAGGGAGGGGAAAAACTATATATATATAAATATGGAAGGAAGACGTAGTCGCGGATATGGTCATAGCCGTGGAACAAAGCGAGGCCAATAGTCAAGAGAAGAAAGGGAAAACAACAGCTATTTTTAAACACGGACCGAGAGTGCCACTTGTATTTAAAAATTTATTATGACCCATTGTTTTGCCCGACAGGCTATCATCTGAGTTCCTGCAATTCTGTGACATGGCACGTTGGGTTGAGATGTATAAGGAAATCGTGGTTCTTCGAGACGAAATAGAAGTTCAAAAGAAACTAGTCGCATACTGGGAAGGGCGATGGAAGCACGAGTATTCAGAAAAAATTGAGCTCTTGCACAAGAACTTAGAGCTAAAAAGGAAATGCGAAGGAATTTCAGAGGAGGCCTTAGCAATGGCACCAAGCACTACTTCTATGGGGGTTCCAGAGAAAACTCAAAGGACAGAAATTGCAAGGCCACAAGTGAAGACCTTCCATGCAAAGAAAAGGAGCGCATCTCTTGAGAGTCAAAGGCCAGAATAGGGTAAGCAAGGTAGGCCATTTGCTAAGAAGGGTCGTGGAGCGGGTGGGGTGAAAATTTTGGAGACACTTAGGAAGGATACTCCAGGAGGAGACCCGAGTGGAAAAGGACCACTGAGAAGTATCTCACGAAGAGATAAGACCTGACTGAGAGGTTTCTTTATTCATGTGATTTGTTTCGATTTTAATTGAGGACTGAAGTGAACGACTGAGTACCGGCGAGAGTTGGGCAGGCGGTCCGCCGTACCCTCTGGCTCGCCTTAGGGGGAGGTGGGGATGTCACAGTTAGTATCAGAACCAGGTTCGCGTGGTCTCTGCGCGGAGTGAGCCAGGACTGAGTGGTGAATTGGTATGAAGGATTAAGTGCTCGTTCGAGCATAAGCTATGAACTGTGAATTTTATTGGTCTTAAATCTTTCCTGTGGTATCTGCGGACCGCGGATAGGTACGTCAGGGGCGAATTTCGATTGTAGATAGTTTACTCTTGGGAATGGCCAGCTCGAGACGTGAATTGTCTTATTTCGGATTCTTGTGGCCGAGTACTCCAGAGTTGAGGCGGGGTTAAGTATTTGAGACTTACATTTTGGGTACATGAACAGGCTTTGTCTGGCTAGAATGAGTACAAGAGGTCAATGGACATCTAGTTTGGATAGTAAGTGACGTGAGAGACCGGACGGGGTTATCTTAGCTGAGACTGGGACGACTTCACCTTTTTCTTTTGATTCGCCCGTATATTGCTACCACCTGACGTTAGTATGTGTGTTTGTGTACATGGTTATCTAGCCAACTTGATATGTATTTGTGTATTTGCTTATCTGTATTCTTGATATGGCATGCTATGTGCGGATATGTTTATTTGTGTATTTGGTATGTTGTATTTTGTTATTTTAGTCAATTTACTGCATTCATTCATTAAATTACCTTTTTGAAAAGAAAAGAAAGAGGGAGGGGAAAAACTATATATATATAAATATGGAAGGAAGACGTAGTCGCGGATATGGTCATAGCCGTGGAACAAAGCGAGGCCAAGAGTCAAGAGAAGAAAGGGAAAACAACAGCTGAACAAAACACGGACCGAGAGTGCCACTTGTATTTAATAATTTATTATGACCCATTGTTTTGCCCGACAGGCTAGCATCTGAGTTCCTGCAATTCTGTGACATGGCACGTTGGGTTGAGATGTATAAGGAAATCGTGGTTCTTCGAGACGAAATAGAAGTTCAAAAGAAACTAGCCGCATACTGGGAAGGGCGATGGAAGCACGAGTATTCAGAAAAAATTGAGCTCTTGCACAAGAACTTAGAGCTAAAAAGGAAATGCGAAGGAATTTCAGAGGAGGCCTTAGCAATGGCACCAAGCACTACTTCTATGGGGGTTCCAGAGAAAACTCAAAGGACAGAAATTGCAAGGCCACAAGTGAAGACCTTCCATGCAAAGAAAAGGAGCGCATCTCTTGAGAGTCAAAGGCCAGAATAGGGTAAGCAAGGTAGGCCATTTGCTAAGAAGGGTCGTGGAGCGGGTGGGGTGAAAATTTTGGAGACACTTAGGAAGGATACTCCAGGAGGAGACCCGAGTGGAAAAGTGTGACGGCCCCACCTCCCCCTAAGGCGAACCAGAGGGTTCGGCGGGCCGCCTGCCCAGCTCTCGCCGGGACTCAGTCGATCACTACAATCCTCAAATGAATTACAATATAAATCTCAAATATACATCACATGGTCCACAAACATACATCCAAGTCTCCAATAATTACATGTCACAAATGCAGCGGAAACTGATTCCAATCGTGGAATGTATACTTACATCCATATCAATTTCAAATATTTATACAAGACCAACTCGTACATAAAATAGATCCAAACTTAAACTGTACACGATATAAGCCATCCAGTCACGTGAATAAGCAATCCAAGCTTTTCTTCACCTTGAGCCCTGTGGGGGGGAAATAAAATATTTTTGGGGTGAGCTAAAAGCCCAGTGAGTAACCAGTAAAATCAGTAATCAAATAGTTTTCACAAAAATTCATTTCATTGATGTCATGGTTCAGAAATCAGATGTACGTATTTTTGCTCTCGTGAGCCAGTGAAATCATTGTAATGTTTTAGAAGTTCAATAAGTAACCGGGGGTAAAAATGTAATTTTGTTACAGGTCAACATTTGCACAGTGAGAGTAAAACAAAAGCAGAAAATGACACCACATGGTAATTCCACAAAGCTCAATGAGCTAAAATCTCAATAAGGTTCCGAACATGGAATTTCATAACAAAGCCAACACATTAACCATCAATAATCAATAATTCAAGAAACATTTACAATGGAAAGCGATAGTAACATATTCATTAAAAGGATACCGCTCACATGGAGCTATTCATTTGTTCGTTCCCCTGACATTTCCCCTTATTCCTCCAATTATTTGAAAATTTCATTTTTATAAATAAACTCTCGTTCATCTTTTTATTCGTTCATCCCCTTTTCCGGACGTTGACCGGACTCCACCCATCCGGACGTTGGCCGGACTCCACCCATCCGGACGTAGCCGGACTACAAGGTAATACTCGAGTATACCCAATTCACCCAGGGTCACCATATCGCCCGACCGAGTCCGCTTCTGGCTCGAGTCGATCGGTAACGAAGGGCAGTGGCCAGTTCAGCCAAAAGGCTTACATCATGCGCAACTAGCATTTAATCATTAATCATTGAAAATTCATATTTATTTAGGTCGAGTGCGATAAAGTACACACTCGCCTAGAAAACTCGTTTTAACAATCATCGAAAGTACTTAACACATTTTCAATTAATAATGACAAGCCAATAAGTCAAGAATTACAGCAACCAAGGGACACTCATATGCAAGTACGCATGATATGCCAGAAAACAGTTCAAAAGTAACTTTTGGAAACAGTTTAAAAGTAAATAATGCAGGAAACGGTTCATAAAGAACTTCAGAAATAGTTTGAGGTCACTCACCTCAATGGCTCAGAAATCATCCATCATGTATCATTGCCTTGCTCAAACCCAAGTCTTAGATCACAAACTCAATGCAAACAAATCCTTTAAAAGTTCGGACAGCACTTCCCCTACATTTGCTAACTTTTCCAACCATCATGGCTTCATTATTTCCTCAGCCAGTCCCAAAGGTACACACACAACAACAAGTTCATCCATAGTCATTCAGCAAGCTCCAAGTAGTACTAGTGCAAGTCAAGCTAGGGGGAAAAAAATCCGGAAATGAAACTTAAGCTCAAAACCAGAAAAACAGTTTTGACGTCATTTTGCGGTAATGGTACCAAAGGCGCTATGATTGTCGGATGAAGGTGCAAGACCCACCGTTTCGAAGCTAAGAGATAGGGTTACAATATTGTAGAAGGTCACTCAACCCAGTTTCGAGTGTAACCAGGTCAAAAATGCAAGATACCACACCAGAATCACAAAAATAGGTTTACAAAACGCATTCCGGCATAAACATCATAACTCAGCCTACACAAGTCCAAATCCAGAAATTCCAAAGCCACCCGAAAGCTTAGAAACAGGGTTACATTTCATCAGAAGACCTAAACAACTAATTCGGAAGCATTCCAGACCAAATTCACCAATTACAGTCGCAATTCTCCAATTCTGGGTAAACCAGGACAGCAAGGGTAATTCCGTCTTTTCACAAGATACACTGCTCCGATTGACCTGAAATTTTACAGGAACCTCTAAAATGTCATTCCCTACAACTTTCATGTTTTAAGCCAAGGCCAATTCGGCCTCTAACATGGTACAACAAAAACGGGCAGAATAGGATGAAAATTTCCAGAAATCTGAAATCTTTTGGTTTCAATTGAACTTTCTTCAATTCCTTGTTCCAATCACTACCAAAGCCCCTTGTATAATCTTATATTCAACATATAGTAACCATATAGCAAGTTTGGGCAGAAATCAGCAAACCCTAGTTCATAATACCACAAGGAAAAAAACCCCCAAAACATGATTGCATCCATGATTCACCACCAAATTTGAGTTGCCAAGCTAATTTACACAAGATTCACAAGATCAAAGACCATGATCAGATTTCATACCTCAAAGACAAAGCTTGGAAGAGTGATACTTCACCTCCTTTGGAAATTTTTAGTTCCCCTAGCTTCCCAAGATCACAACTCACTCTTTAATCGGTTTAGAATTTGATTTCCTCACTTGGTTGGTGCAAACTCAAGATGAAATGGTTGTTTTTCTTGCTCTCCCTTTCTCTCTCTCTTGAGCTCGACCAAAACAGAAAGAAATGAAGAAAAATGAGCTAAAATGAAGGATAAAAGAACAAGGAAAAAAAATTAATCAAAGAGCCATAGGGTGGTGACACTTGTCACCACCAAAACCATACAAATTTTTCTCTCTCTCCCTTACATTTTTGGCCACAAATTTCAGCCATGTGGATAAGTATGAGGGGGGGATATTTTGCTCCATTAGTGATAAACTTGTATGGCAAGAAAGTGGTGATCAAGTAGTGCGTTCAACCGGTAGTGCGCGGGACCCGCCGGTTCGCGCCGTTTTTCTTAAAACTAACCGATACCAGAAAAATCATTTTAAAACTATCTTTGCTCATAAACTTTATTTGGGAAATTTTTCTAATAAAGAAAATGTAGAAAAGGCGGGCGTTAAAAAAATAAACCCTAGAAAATTAGAAAATTTCCGGGTTCTCAAACTCATTTTTTTCGGGGCGTCACAAAAAGGACCACTGAGAAGTATCTCACGAAGAGATAAGACCTGACTGAGAGGTTTCTTTATTCATGTGATTTGTTTCGATTTTAATTGAGGACTGAAGTGAACGACTGAGTACCGGGGAGAGTTGGGCAGGCGGTCCGCCGTACCCTCTGGCTCGCCTTAGGGGGAGGTGGGGATGTCACAGTTAGTATCAGAGCCAGGTTCGCGTGGTCTCTGCGCGGAGTGAGCCTGGACTGAGTGGTGAATTGGTATGAAGGATTAAGTGCTCGTTCGAGCATAAGCTGTGAACTGTGAATTTTATAGGTCTTAAATCTTTCCTGTGGTATCTGCGGACCGCAGATAGGTACGTCAGGGGCGAATTTCGATTGTAGATAGTTTACTCTTGGGAATGGCCAGCTCGAGACGTGAATTGTCTTATTTCGGATTCTTGTGGCCGAGTACTCCAGAGTTGAGGCGGGGTTAAGTATTTGAGACTTACATTTTGGGAACATGAACAGGCTTTGTCTGGCTAGAATGAGTACAAGAGGTCAATGGACATCTAGTTTGGATAGTAAGTGACGTGAGAGACCGGACGGGGTTCTCTTAGCTGAGACTGGGACGACTTCACCTTTTTCTTTTGATTCGCCCGTATATTGCTACCACCTGACGTTAGTATGTGTGTTTGTGTACATGGTTATCTAGCCAACTTGATATGTATTTGTGTATTTGCTTATCTGTATTCTTGATATGGCATGCTATGTGCGGATATGTTTATTTGTGTATTTGGTATGTTGTATTTTGTTATTTTAGTCAATTTACTGCATTCATTCATTAAATTACCTTTTTGAAAAGAAAAGAAAGAGGGAGGGGAAAAACTATATATATATAAATATGGAAGGAAGACGTAGTCGCGGATATGGTCATAGCCGTGGAACAAAGCGAGGCCAAGAGTCAAGAGAAGAAAGGGAAAACAACAGCTGAACAAAACACGGACCGAGAGTGCCACTTGTATTTAAAAATTTATTATGACCCATTGTTTTGCCCGACAGGCTAGCATCTGAGTTCCTGCAATTCTGTGACATGGCACGTTGGGTTGAGATGTATAAGGAAATCGTGGTTCTTCGAGACGAAATAGAAGTTCAAAAGAAACTAGCCGCATACTGGGAAGGGCGATGGAAGCACGAGTATTCAGAAAAAATTGAGCTCTTGCACAAGAACTTAGAGCTAAAAAGGAAATGCGAAGGAATTTCAGAGGAGGCCTTAGCAATGGCACCAAGCACTACTTCTATGGGGGTTCCAGAGAAAACTCAAAGGACAGAAATTGCAAGGCCACAAGTGAAGACCTTCCATGCAAAGAAAAGGAGCGCATCTCTTGAGAGTCAAAGGCCAGAATAGGGTAAGCAAGGTAGGCCATTTGCTAAGAAGGGTCGTGGAGCGGGTGGGGTGAAAATTTTGGAGACATTCAGGAAGGATACTCCAGGAGGAGACCCGAGTGGAAAAGGACCACTGAGAAGTATCTCACGAAGAGATAAGACCTGACTGAGAGGTTTCTTTATTCATGTGATTTGTTTCGATTTTAATTGAGGACTGAAGTGAACGACTGAGTACCGGCGAGAGTTGGACAGGCGGTCCGCCGTACCCTCTGGCTCGCCTTAGGGGGAGGTGGGGATGTCACAGTTAGTATCAGAGCCAGGTTCGCGTGGTCTCTGCGCGGAGTGAGCCTGGACTGAGTGGTGAATTGGTATGAAGGATTAAGTGCTCGTTCGAGCATAAGCTATGAACTGTGAATTTTATAGGCCTTAAATCTTTCCTGTGGTATCTGCGGACCGTAGATAGGTACGTCAGGGGCGAATTTCGATTGTAGATAGTTTACTCTTGGGAATGGCCAGCTCGAGACGTGAATTGTCTTATTTCGGATTCTTGTGGCCGAGTACTCCAGAGTTGAGGCGGGGTTAAGTATTTGAGACATACATTTTGGGAACATGAACAGGCTTTGTCTGGCTAGAATGAGTACAAGAGGTCAATGGACATCTAGTTTGGATAGTAAGTGACGTGAGAGACCGGACGGGGTTCTCTTAGCTGAGACTGGGACGACTTCACCTTTTTCTTTTGATTCGCCCGTATATTGCTACCACCTGACGTTAGTATGTGTGTTTGTGTACATGGTTATCTAGCCAACTTGATATGTATTTGTGTATTTGCTTATCTGTATTCTTGATATGGCATGCTATGTGCGGATATGTTTATTTGTGTATTTGGTATGTTGTATTTTGTTATTTTAGTCAATTTACTGCATTCATTCATTAAATTACCTTTTTGAAAAGAAAAGAAAGAGGGAGGGGAAAAACTATATATATATAAATATGGAAGGAAGACGTAGTCGCGGATATGGTCATAGCCGTGGAACAAAGCGAGGCCAAGAGTCAAGAGAAGAAAGGGAAAACAACAGCTGAACAAAACACGGACCGAGAGTGCCACTTGTATTTAATAATTTATTATGACCCATTGTTTTGCCCGACAGGCTAGCATCTGAGTTCCTGCAATTCTGTGACATGGCACGTTGGGTTGAGATGTATAAGGAAATCGTGGTTCTTCGAGACGAAATAGAAGTTCAAAAGAAACTAGCCGCATACTGGGAAGGGCGATGGAAGCACGAGTATTCAGAAAAAATTGAGCTCTTGCACAAGAACTTAGAGCTAAAAAGGAAATGCGAAGGAATTTCAGAGGAGGCCTTAGCAATGGCACCAAGCACTACTTCTATGGGGGTTCCAGAGAAAACTCAAAGGACAGAAATTGCAAGGCCACAAGTGAAGACCTTCCATGCAAAGAAAAGGAGCGCATCTCTTGAGAGTCAAAGGCCAGAATAGGGTAAGCAAGGTAGGCCATTTGCTAAGAAGGGTCGTGGAGCGGGTGGGGTGAAAATTTTGGAGACATTTAGGAAGGATACTCCAGGAGGAGACCCGAGTGGAAAAGGACCACTGAGAAGTATCTCACGAAGAGATAAGACCTGACTGAGAGGTTTCTTTATTCATGTGATTTGTTTCGATTTTAATTGAGGACTGAAGTGAACGACTGAGTACCGGCGAGAGTTGGACAGGCGGTCCGCCGTACCCTCTGGCTCGCCTTAGGGGGAGGTGGGGATGTCACAGTTAGTATCAGAGCCAGGTTCGCGTGGTCTCTGCGCGGAGTGAGCCTGGACTGAGTGGTGAATTGGTATGAAGGATTAAGTGCTCGTTCGAGCATAAGCTATGAACTGTGAATTTTATAGGCCTTAAATCTTTCCTGTGGTATCTGCGGACCGTAGATAGGTACGTCAGGGGCGAATTTCGATTGTAGATAGTTTACTCTTGGGAATGGCCAGCTCGAGACGTGAATTGTCTTATTTCGGATTCTTGTGGCCGAGTACTCCAGAGTTGAGGCGGGGTTAAGTATTTGAGACTTACATTTTGGGAACATGAACAGGCTTTGTCTGGCTAGAATGAGTACAAGAGGTCAATGGACATCTAGTTTGTATAGTAAGTGACGTGAGAGACCGGACGGGGTTATCTTAGCTGAGACTGGGACGACTTCACCTTTTTCTTTTGATTCGCCCGTATATTGCTACCACCTGACGTTAGTATGCGTGTTTGTGTACATGGTTATCTAGCCAACTTGATATGTATTTGTGTATTTGCTTATCTGTATTCTTGATATGGCATGCTATGTGCGGATATGTTTATTTGTGTATTTGGTTTGTTGTATTTTGTTATTTTAGTCAATTTACTGCATTCATTCATTAAATTACCTTTTTGAAAAGAAAAGAAAGAGGGAGGGGAAAAACTATATATATATAAATATGGAAGGAAGACGTAGTCGCGGATATGGTCATAGCCGTGGAACAAAGCGAGGCCAAGAGTCAAGAGAAGAAAGGGAAAACAACAGCTGAACAAAACACGGACCGAGAGTGCCACTTGTATTTAATAATTTATTATGACCCATTGTTTTGCCCGACAGGCTAGCATCTGAGTTCCTGCAATTCTGTGACATGGCACGTTGGGTTGAGATGTATAAGGAAATTGATGCGAGACGCGGAAGCAACTTCGGATCTAGAGGAACACGATGAAGATTGGATGGAGTTGAACCTGAACTTGGACCACTCAAGAACAGATTTAACGGTAGAGGACGCCACAATCAAGTATGTGTGCTTGATTGATAAGTCAAGAACAGCCTAGGATCAACTCTAGGATGTTCAACTTAGCTTTCACAAGCTAAGGGAATTTGCCACAAGGAATGGACGAAATTCTGGAAATTTTATTCGATACTCTCAAAAACTGAATGTAACATGCGGCTTGAGGCTATTAATAGCCGTGACTAAGACCTAATAAACTGGAAAAATAACAAGGAAAGTTCGGCCAGCCCCTTGGGCCTTCACTTGACCGAAAGCGAGATCCCCGTACGGCTCAGCGAGGGTACTTAACTGCAGCTTAGCCCGCTATCTGGAGCTTGAACACTTGCATCTTCAATTGTAAGCAGCATTTTAGTAGTCGTGCAAGGATATTCCAACTCAATTCCTTCAATGGCCGGTTTCTCTTGGATTTGGATGGCACGTACCAAGGCTTGGAGGGACTCCTTGAATCTCTTAGCTCGTGCTCGTGTCACTGGGCCTAGGGGCACCTTCACAGGGTCTACTTGTACATTTTGGATCTCGTGCTCAATCGCATCATTCCCCTCCTCTTGAAAAGGATTTGCCCTCAAATCGTACGCGTCTCCTGCAATAAATGGATTTAGATCAGCAACATTGAATGTAGCACTAACATTGTACTCACCAGGCAGATCTAAGCGGTATGCATTGTCGTTGATGCGCTCAATGACTTGAAAAGGCCCATCTCCTCTTGGTGACAGCTTGCTTTTCCGTTGGTTTGGAAATCTCTCCTTGCGCAAATGTAACCAGACCCAATCACCTGGTTCAAAGACAAGCTTGCGCCTGTGCTTATTAGCTTGTTGGACATATTGGGCCGTCCTCCTCTCGATATTGGTACGAACCTTGTCATGTAATGATCTCACGAACTCAGCTTTCTTCTTGCCATCTAAGTTCATATGCTCAGAAGAAGGTAATGGCAACAAATCTAAGGGAGTTAAGGGGTTCAAACCATACACAACTTCAAAAGGCGAGAATTGTGTAGCACTATGTACAGCCCTATTGTATGCAAACTCAACATGAGGTAGACACTCCTCCCATGACTTGATATTTTTCTTTATGATTGCACGTAGGAGTGTGGATAAAGTCCTATTGACTACCTCAGTTTGTCCGTCCGTTTGAGGATGACTAGAGGTAGAGAACAACAGTTTGGTTCCCAACCGACCCCATAAAGATTTCCAAAAATAGCTCAAAAACTTGACATCTCTATCAGATACTATAGTCCTAGGTATGCCATGCAAACGAACAACCTCTTTAAAGAATAAATCAGCAATGTGTAAAGCATCATCCGTCTTATGACATGCAATAAAGTGAGCCATTTTGGAGAACCTATCTACCACAACAAATATAGAGTCATGGCCACGCTTTGAACGAGGTAACCCAAGCACGAAATCCATGGAAATGTCAACCCAAGGTTGGTGAGGTATGGGTAAAGGAGTATACAAACCGTTTGGGTTGACCCGAGACTTAGCTTTGTGGCACACGCCACATCTTTCAACAATCCTCTCCACGTCCTTGCGCATGCGAGGCCAATGGAAGTGTTCCTGTAATACAGCTAATGTCTTGGTGACACCAAAGTGTCCCATTAGTCCACCACTATGTGACTCCTGAATAAGTAAGTTACGTATGGACCCTCGAGGAATGCACAACTTGGTAAGATAAAATAAGAACCCATCATGTACGAAGAATTTTTCAAAGTCAGATTTTCCCCAATTCGCATAAGCGTTCGCAAAATCCAAGTCATTCTTATACAACTCCTTCATGAGTTCAAAGCCTAGGAGTTTAGCATCTAAAGCAGTGAGCAAAATGTGTCTACGAGATAAAGCATCAGCTACGACATTAGATTTACCTGTTTTGTATTTGATGACGTATGGAAAAGACTCAATGAAGGCTACCCATCGGGCATGTCGTTTGCTCAGCTTTTGTTGTCCTTTTAGGTGCTTGAGAGACTCATGGTCAGTTTTGATGACGAATTCCCGGGCACGTAGTTAGTGTTGCCATGTCTCCAAAGCACGTACAAGGGCAAACATCTCCTTGTCATAAGTTGAATAGTTGAGGACCGCGCCATTTAATTTCTCACTAAAGTAGGCAATCGGTCTCCCTCCTTGCATGAGTACGGCTCCTACTCCTACACCTGATGCATCACATTCCACTTCAAAAGTGAGATCAAAGTTAGGTATTGCAAGGAGTGGTGCATGTGTGAGTTTGTGTTTCAGCAATTGGAAAGCCTTATCTTGGGCTTCCCCCCAAAAGAACTTCTCGTTCTTCTTTATGACTGCGGTAAGAGGCGCAGCGATGGTGCTAAAATCCTTCACAAAACGACGGTAGAAGCTTGCTAATCCATGAAAGCTGCGCACATCACTTACTGAGGTAGGTGTTGGCCACTCTTGGATGGACTTAATCTTCTCTTCATCTACGTGAATGCCCTGCGCACTTACAACATATCCTAGAAACACAACACGATCAGTGCAAAATGTGCACTTCTTAAGGTTGGCATATAGCCTTTCCCTTCGAAGTACTTCAAAGATGGCTTTGAGGTGC
Organism: Coffea canephora; assembly: GCA_036785865.1. Lineage (NCBI taxonomy): Eukaryota > Viridiplantae > Streptophyta > Magnoliopsida > Gentianales > Rubiaceae > Coffea > Coffea canephora. The sequence continues at coordinate 29,429,224 of CM071916.1, forward strand.
TCAAGGTGTTCCTCTAAGCTCCTGCTATAAATCAGAATATCATCAAAGTAAACCACTACAAATTTCCCAAGAAAAGGTCTCAAAACATGGTTCATTAAACGCATGAAGGTACTAGGTGCATTAGTTAAACCAAATGGCATTACTAACCACTCGTATAGACCATGTTTAGTTTTGAAAGCGGTTTTCCACTCATCTCCCTCTTTCATTCTTATTTGGTGGTAACCACTTTTCAAATCAATTTTAGTAAATATAATGGCACCATGCAATTCATCTAACATATCATCTAACCTAGGGATAGGGTGACGATATTTTACCGTGATTGCATTGACTGCTCGACAGTCGGTGCACATTCTCCACGCTCCATCTTTCTTTGGCACGAGAATCACTGGTACAGCGCATGGACTTAGACTTTCTCTAGCCCAACCTTTCCTTAGCAATTCCTCCACTTGCCTTTGCAATTCCTTTGTTTCCTCAGGACCCATTCTATAGGCTGGTTTGTTAGGCAATGGTGCTCCAGGAATGAGATCGATTTGGTGCTCGATTCCCCTTAGTGGTGGTAGTCCATCAGGTACATCCTCAGGAAATATGTCCTCAAATTCCTGCAAGAGAGGTAAAATAGTAGAAGGCAAGGAGTCAGTGGATATGGATGAAGTGACCAACTCTTCTTTGCACACAAGCATAAGTAAGAGTTGGTTGGAAGACAAAGCTCGCCTTACATCTTTGGCTTTTGCTAGCAAGCTTAGCTTCCCCTTATTTTCTTCTCTCATAGCCGACCCACTTGTTGCCTTTTTCTTCCCTAGGGGTTCGGCCCTTCTCTCTCCTTTTTCTTCCTCACTTTTCTCTCGCTTTTTCCTCTCAAGTTCTAGCTCATACTCCTTTTGGAGCCTCATTTGATCTTCATACACTTGTTTTGGGGTGAGAGGTACAAGTGTCACCTTTCTATTGCAATGAGTAAAGACATATTTATTAGCTCTTCCCTTGAATTCGACATCGCGATCATATTGCCAAGGCCGTCCAAGAATGAGGTGACTTGCTTGCATTGGCACGACATCACAAGTAATCTCGTCTTCATACTTGCCAATTCGGAATGGCACTTTCACTTGTCTAAACACACGTATTTCCCCTTCATTGTTCAACCATTGAAGGCGATAAGGTCTTGGATGTTTGATAACTTGGAGCCCTAGCATTTCTACCATGAGTAGACTAGCGACATTGGCACAACTCCCACTATCAATAACAACACTACACACCTTATCCTTGATATGACACCTTGTGTAGAAAAGGTTGTCCCGTTGTACCTCCATTTCCTCCTCTTTGGCACGGGTAGTGAGGACCTTTCGAACCACTAGGCATCCAATCTCCTCATGCGTAGGTATCTCCTCACTCGATTCATTCTCTTCCTCTTCTAGAGGTGGCATCCCCTCGTACTCCTCTTCCTCATCTGATACAATTTCTCCATTTGGCAACATCAGCATGGTCCTTTGGCTGGGGCATTGAGAAGCGATGTGGCCAAATCCTTGACACTTAAAGCACTTGGTGTCTCGGCCACGTGGTTTGGAAGCTGCATTATTAGCCTTAAAGTCAGGCTTGGGCGTCGCCTTGGAAGGGAGGCCATTCGGCCTTGGAGGGTAAGAAGGAGCTGCGGCCTTCTCCTCCCTTTTTGGTTGAGAAGTGCGCCAATTTCCAGCTTGATAAGTAGTGCTTTGTCGTGCAGTACCCCTCCTCTTGAGGCGCCGTTCAATTGTAACCGCCTTCTCTAGCATTTCATTCATGTCGAGGTAGTGTTGGAGTTCCACTACTTCAGCAATCTCGGGCCTCAATCCATGTAGAAAACGAGCCATCGTGGCCTCTCCATCTTCACGCAAATCCGCCTTCATGATGGCTATTTCCATCTCCTTGTAATAATCCTCAACTGACATGGACCCTTGGTTGAGAGCTTGTAGCCGACGGTGTAGATCTCGGCTATAATAGCTCGGAACGAATCTTTTTCTCATCAGACTCCTCATTTCCTCCCAAGTTTCCACAGGTCTCTCACGATTTCTCCTTCGGCTTAGTCTAAATTGGTCCCACCAAATGGAGGCGTAGTCAGTGAATTCTACGGCTGCTAGTTTCACCTTTTGCTCCTCCGTATAGGTGTGGCATTCATAGACTAACTCAATTTTTCGTTCCCATTCCAAGTACGCCTCGGGATCCGACTTGCCTTGGAATGAGGGAATCTTGAGTTTGACACCTTTAATGGTGTCGTCTCCTCGACGTTGGAACCTTTGATCATTTTGGTACCTTCCCTCAAATGCTTCCTCTTCATCGTTTGAGTATGCCGATTCTTTGCCCTTACTCGGGGTAGGTGGAGGTCTCGAGTTCTCCAACTGATCAATTCGATCATGTAATGGCTCAATTTCATTCTTAAGCAATCGTTTGAACTCCCTCATCATGGCTTCCAACTGTAATTTGATGTCCATGGTTTGTTCACCAACTCCACTAGACATATTTAGTCCACCTGCAAAACAAATAAACAAAACGAGTTCCTCTTTTTTTTTTTTTTTTTAAATACGATGTATAGGTCACTCACACTCGTGTTTCACTCAAGTGTATCACTCTCTAATAATCTTACCAAGCAATTCCTTGGCTTGCTTGTTGCTTGAGTTGAACAAACTAGGCGTCACCGCAATGTACGTTCTTGACTAGTCAACAGGTGACACACAAGCTAGTAGCAATAAAATGGAGTTGAATGACTGAAGACCTAGACACGACTCAAGACTTAGAATATAGCTGGACAATAACTAACGACGCAAAAGAAAGTAAGACAATTAACTTGAATGCTGAAATTTTGAAAATCCTAGAAAACTCTACCCGAAACCCAATTTTCTGGAATTTGTTGAGCTGCTGGTCCGTGGTCTTTTTGGTAAGGGTTTTGGAGTATTTTGGGTGGCCTTATGCTGCTCAAATAATGGGCAATCTACTACCTAAAACTCAGCCCAATCGGGTGTCACAATTGCTCCAACAGTTTTAGGGAAATTCAAGAATTCAAGATTCGGAAATTGGAAAGTGTGATCTGATTTGGACACTTGGGGTTGTTAAGGATTGGAAACCTTGGAGTTTGGTCAGATTTGGGAGTCCCAAGTGGTTCAAATTCGAAATTTTGGGGCTGGTTAGATTTTGCACCAAATTTGGTGAAGTTGTAGGCTGTCAAGAATTGGAGGTTGTTCAGATTTGGAAGTCCAAGTTTGAATCAGATTTTGGTGGCTTGAAGGCTGACCAAGACTTGGGCTGTTCAAATTTAGAAGTCCAAGTTTGAATCAGATTTGGTAAAACTTGTAGGCTGACAAGGATTGGAGGTTGTTCAGATTTGGAAGTCCAAGTTTGAATCAGATTTGGTAAAACTTGAAGGCTGGTCAAAAATTGGAAACTAGAGTTGTCATTCTTAGATTTTTTTTTTTTGACTTCTGTTGGGGTGTTTTCACACAATATCCAGCTAGTTTAGACCAGAATTTCACAGCAATTAACGTAAACAACTTGGACAGATTTGGTTTCAAGATCAAAGTTCCATGAAAACAAGAACACGGTTGAAGGTTTATTTCAGGTTTCAAGATTGCCAAGATTAACCTCTTTGATCCAAGAAGCTCAAGACTTCCCCAATAAGGTTTTGATGTTCGAGTTTTGCAAAGCAACAACACAAAGGTTCAAGAAACAAGTGCAAACAGATTCGGTATCCCAGCAAATTAATTCCAGCAACGACTCAAGGGAATGTCAATAAGGTATGCATCACAATAGATTTTTTTTTTTTTTGGATTTAAACAGAACATAAACACAAGACAAAACTGGACAGAAAATTTCGGACAACAACTAAACAACAAAGACAGATTTCTGACAAGGAAACAACCAAGACAGATTTCAGACTTGACAAACCCGAGCACTTGAGCTACGAATTTAGAAGACTAAAACAGATCTAAAAACAATAAAAAAGGATATTCGTGATACCTCTAACCAGCTCTGATGCCAGCTGATGCGAGACGCGGAAGCAACTTCGGATCTAGAGGAACACGATGAAGATTGGATGGAGTTGAACCTGAATTTGGACCACTCAAGAACAGATTTAACGGTAGAGGACGCCACAATCAAGTATGTGTGCTTGATTGATAAGTCAAGAACAGCCTAGGATCAACTCTAAGATGTTCAACTTAGCTTTCACAAGCTAAGGGAATTTGCCATAAGGAATGGACGAAATTCTGGAAATTTTATTCAATACTCTCAAAAACTGAATGTAACATGCGGCTTGAGGCTATTAATAGCCGTGACTAAGACCTAATAAACTGGAAAAATAACAAGGAAAGTTCGGCCAGCCCCTTGGGCCTTCACTTGACCGAAAGCGAGATCCCCGTACGGCTCAGCGAGGGTACTTAACTGCAGCTTAGCTCGCTATCTGGAGCTTGAACACTTGCATCTTCAATTGTAAGTAGCATTTTAGTAGTCGTGCAAGGATATTCCAACTCAATTCCTTCAATGGCCGGTTTCTCTTGGATTTGGATGGCACGTACCAAGGCTTGGAGGGACTCCTTGAATCTCTTAGCTCGTGCTCGTGTCACTGGGCCTAGGGGCACCTTCACAGGGTCTACTTGTACATTTTGGGTCTCGTGCTCAATCGCATCAGAAATCGTGGTTCTTCGAGACGAAATAGAAGTTCAAAAGAAACTAGCCGCATACAGGGAAGGGCGATGGAAGCACGAGTATTCAGAAAAAATTGAGCTCTTGCACAAGAACTTAGAGCTAAAAAGGAAATGCGAAGGAATTTCCGAGGAGGCCTTAGCAATGGCACCAAGCACTACTTCTTTGGAGGTTCCAGAGAAAACTCAAAGGACAGAAATTGCAAGGCCACAAGTGAAGACCTTCCTTGCAAAGAAAAGGAGCGCATCTCTTGAGAGTCAAAGGCCAGAACAGGGTAAGCAAGGTAGGCCATTTGCTAAGGTAGGCCATTCATGGCCGACTCCGGATTTTGTTTCTTTTATTTTGGGTTATTTTGCCCTTTTGCCTTATTTGCGTGCGTTATAAGTTCCGGAACGTGATAGATCGCTCTATACTGCACCGTTAGTCCTAGCGAGAGCTGGGCAGGCAGTCCGCTAACCTCTTTGGTTCGCCTTAGGGGAAGGTGGGGCTGTCACAGGTGGTATCAGAGCCACTTCGCGTGGTCTCTGCGCGGAGTGAGACTGGGCCAAGTGGTGTTGTGGTCCTAATTTCATGAATATGTCTAAGTGGTTGTTTGAGCATAAGCTATGAACCTTGAAGTGTTATAGGTCTTTAATCTTTCTCATGGTATTTAAGGACCTTAGATAAGTATGTCGGACAGGAATTTTGATTTGTAGATGGTTTACTCTTGGGACTGGCCAGCTCGAGATGTGAACTATCTTATTTCGGATTTTCGTGCCCGAGTACCCCAGAATTGAGGTGATGCAAGCTACTAGGTATTTGAGCCTTGTGTTTTGGAAACGAGCCTTGTATTTTGAAAACGTGAACAGGCTTTGTCTGACTAAAATGAGCACAGGAGATCAATGGACATCTAGTTTGGATAGTAAGTGACGTGAGAGACCAGACGGGCTGGTACTGGGATGACTTTTCGACCGTATATTACTAAGTCTATATTTACTAAAAGAACTCAACAACCAACCCAGACCGACCCTGCACCGTCAAGTGGAGAAGGGACTGGAATGAAGAACCTTGTTTCTTCTGACTCTGAAGACGGAGAAGGTACAGGCCATTGGTTACTTTAAATTTGAAGGAAAATTTCGAGGGCGAAATTTCTTTAAGGAGGAGAGAGTGTGAGAACCCGTAAAACCCTAATATTTTTCCTAGGGTTTATTACCCCTTAATTGCATAATTTTTGCATTTTCTGGCTTAGAAATATTTTCTGGTAGATTTTATGAGCAATTATAGTTTTAAGATGATTTTTCTAGCATTGGTGAGTTTTTAGAAAATTAAGAGTAAATAGTGGACGTGGGACCCACTAGTGCGAAAAGTTCAGAAAAATTCGGCCAATAAGGTTAAGTTTCGGATACTGTGTAAAATTTATCGGGTGTTAAGAGATAAGTAGAATGTGTGAAGTGATTGATGTGAGAGAGAAAGGAAAGATAAGAATGCATTTAATGAGGTGACAAGTGTCACTTTCTCATTGGTTGGACTTTAAGAATTACTATTTACTTTCTTGACTTTTTTGACCAAAGGATTAAATATCTCAAAAATTCACAAAATTCACCATTTTTCTCTCCTTGGTGGCCGGCTCTCTAAGCTCAAGAAGGAAGGAGATTGCTTCAACTTTCAAGCTTCCATATGCTTCAATCTTCCATAAACAAAAGCTTAGACTAGATTTCACTCCATAAAATCCTATCTTCTAGTGCTAGTAAGGGTCTTAGTGAAGTTTGTTTGAAGCTCTAAGGTGGCCAACCTCTCTACATCTCTTGTTCTTAGGTAAGTGATGTTTTACTACTTCCTTATACTTAATGATGGTTATTTTGTGCCTAATGGTGGCTTGAGTGATGAAATATGTGATTTATTTCTTGATTTGAAGAGTTTTGGTGAAGTTTTCCATTTTATGATGAATTTTCTGGTTTAATATGAAATGGATGTTGTAGCCATCTTTGATGATTGGCAATGGACTATAATGACTCTAGGAGGTGTGAATTGTTGATAAATGCAATCAATTTTGGATTTGGATGGAAAATGGAAAGTTAGGGTTCATATTTTTCCCAATTCTGTCCGGTTTTAGATCATAGGGTTAGAGGCTGAATTGGACTTTGCTCAAAACATGAACGTTGTAGGTATTGATGTGTTTGAGGTGCCTGTAAAATTTCAGGTCATTTGGATTTGTGTAGAGTTAGTTATGTCGTTTTTACTGTTGCTGTCCAGGGTTGCTCAGAATGCGAAAACTGCGATAGTAATTGGCCATTTTGACTGGAATTGGTTTGGATTTTGGAGTTGGTGTCTTCTGATGAAATGTAGCTGGATGTCTTAGCTAACTTATGCCTTTGGAATTTCGGCATTTGGACTTGTATGGACTGAGATATACCGATTACAGTCTTCTGCGTTTTGCAAACCTGTTTTGGGAATTCTGGTATAGTATTTTGCATATTTGACCTAGTTGTGTTAGGAACTGGATTGAGTGACCTTCTACATTGTTGTATCTCTGTTTCTTAGCTTCGAAACGGTGGGTCTTACACCCCTATCCGATAATTGTAGTGAGAGTTGTGCCATTACCGCATTATGAGGTCAAATCCGGTTTTCTTATCAAGGTCTTAGTTAAAGCCCTTTCATAATTTCTGGTTTCCTCTATTGTTTGTAAATGTTTATGGAACCTTATTGGGGTCATGTTTGGCCTTGGTTTATGACTCGTTATCGAGTCTCATTGTATTTGTTTGCATGTTTTTAGGGCGTGACGGTGGTGCACAACGTTCTTTTGACTAAAGTGTTTGAAACCACATTGTGCTAGCTTGGTGAGTGTACTACTCACTTATGTGCTATTACATGGCTTTGATCTTTGTACTTGAGATGTTGAATGTTGATTGATCCAAGTGAGAGTGTACTTTATCACTTTCACTTATTGTTTTGCATGTTATTGGAAAGTTATATGAAATGTTATATGAAATGAAATACATGACTTCAAATATTATCCATGAGCTCAACCCCATTGGTTATTGATTGAATCGAGCCGGCGAGGGCTTGGTCGTGCCAATTAATGTGCCTTGGGGCAACATCATAGGGAATCTTGTAGTATGAGAGACTCTTGATTCCGGTTTACTCGAGTAATACCACAATGCATGCGTTTGGATTTCGGGCCCGGTTGAGGAATGTTAGGAGGAAGGGAATGGAAGTTAAGAGGAGTCTACGGTTGGTTACCTTTCAGACATTGACGGAGAGTCAATGAGACCTGATCAAGAATTCAAACGAGGAAAAGGGCTCTTGAGAGCCACCCGTATCCTTTTATCCTCATTATTAATGTGTGGCTTTATTTATTTTGGTAAATTGGACTGTTAAGCTTGATGTATCCATGAACTTGGTTGCTTGAGTTGTATTCTCATTGGGCAATTAGCTCACCCCGTTCCTTTTGTTTTCCTTACAGGAATATGACTCTTTTGGAATGAATTTTGATAAATGGTTGCCGAATGAACTAGATGAATGACTCTTTTGTATTGTATATAAAATGGGACCCTAAATGTATCATTAGGGCCGTTTTCACTTTTGTTTTGGCAAACCATATATGTAGTGACTTTTGTATCACTTTTAAATGTCGTTTTGGTTTGTAAAGGCTAAATGTTATGTGGTATATGTAATTCGATGTTTGGTTGGGTTCGGACGAGTCGGTTACTATTCATGGCCGACTCCGGATTTTGTTTCTTTTATTTTGGGTTATTTTGCCCTTTTGCCTTATTTGCGCGCGTTATAAGTTCCGGAACGTGATAGATCGCTCTATACTGCACCGTTAGTCCTGGCGAGAGCTGGGCAGGCAATCCGCTAACCTCTTTGGTTCGCCTTAGGGAAAGGTGGGGCTGTCACAAAATACACAAGAAGACATATACACAATATAATGCATCATATACACCAAGAGACATTTCAAGTTAGACAAAGTCAAGTGCAGCAAGTACTATATATGTAGGTATTAACATACCACAAGTAAATGACATGTAGGAACAATGCAAGGGCAAAACGAAAGAAAACGCGACTTGTCGTCCTACACTCAGTGAAAATCACCCTCGTCCGGTTTCTTACTCCACTTCCCAAGGTGCCCTTTGATCTCTTGTACTCACTCTAGCCAAACAAAACCTGTTCATGTTCCCAAAATGCAAGTCTCAAGTACTTAGCAGCACCTCAACTCTGGAGTACTCGGGCACGAGAATCCGAAATAAGATAATTCACATCTCGAACTGGCCAGTCCTAAGAGTAAACTATCTACAATCGAAATTCCTACATGACGTACCTATCTATGATCCTCAAATACCACAAGAAAGATTTAAGGCCTATAATATTCACAATTCATAGCTTATGCTCGAACAAGCATTTAGCCTTTCATACTTATTCATCACTTAGTCCAGGCTCACTCCGCAATAAGAGAGCTCGGATCGAATCGGTATTGATCACAGAAATTTTTTTGATTCTTTCCTTTTAAAAAAATTCCATGATCCATCAGAACAATCTTTTATAGGATTTAATGATTCATAAGAAGAGATTCATTTCTTTTATTACCTTATTTTACTTATTTTATTTGATTTAGTTCGGCCATTTTATTTAGTAAAATAAATAGAAAAGAATAATGGTTTGGGTCGTGTATATACGGCCAATCTATGGTAGGGCAGAAGGTTCCATCGGAACAATTTTATATTTCAGTTCAGGGTTCCTCCTCCCTTTTTTGAAAAAGGGGGGATATGGGGAGAAATGACAAGAAGATATTGGAACATCAATTTAGAAGAGATGATGGAGGCAGGGGTTCATTTTGGCCATGGTACTAGGAAATGGAATCCTAAAATGGCACCTTATATCTCTGCAAAGCGTAAGGGTATTCATATTACAAATCTTACTAGAACTGCTCGTTTTTTATCAGAAGCTTGTGATTTGGTCTTTGATGCGGGAAGTCGAGGAAAACAATTCTTAATTGTTGGTACCAAAAATAAAGCAGCAGATTCAGTAGCATGGGCTGCAATAAGGGCCCGGTGTCATTATGTTAATAAAAAATGGCTCACAAAGACCACGTGAAGCAGGCTCTGATACCAACTATGACAGCCCAATGTTGGTATAAGAGGTGGTAGTGATCGTTTCAAGCTAAAAATGAGATTTATATCTTGATTGTAGCAAATTTCCAGAATTGAAGTAGTATGTACCCTGTTCTGCCCGGTTTCATTTCACCATGTTAGAGGTGGAATTAGGCTTAGCATAAAACATGAAAGTTGTAGATAATAATGTTTTATAGTTGTCTACAAAATTTCAGCTCAATTGGAGTAATGTAGCCTGTAAAAGACCGAAATACCCTGACTACCCTAGGTGAATCTAGTGATCAGTTTTGAATATTTCACCAAACGGGTCGTGTCTTTTCACCATGATATGTACTGAACTAGTATTTAGCCAAAACATGAAAGTTGTATTATTATGTCTTAGCTTTCCAATGCCTCTGAAAACGTCTTAATCGGACTTCGGTAGCCTGAGTTATTGTTGGTTACGCATAGTACGGTTAACTAACCCGAATGTGAGATTCTGGTTCTGTAATATGAAATTCTGACCTAGCTACACTACGAACTGGACTGAGTGGTCTTCGTCAAAGTTGTAGGTATTTGTCTTAGCTTCGAAACAATATAAATTGTACCTCAATCTGATAAGCATAGCCTCGGTTGTGCTCATTACGTAAAACAACGTCAAATCTGTCTTTTATTTTCCAACTTAAACTTCATTTTCGTACATGTTCCTAGCTTGATTTTGTACTTGTATGACTCTGAGCCTATTGAACGGCTATTATAATGAGCTTACATTGTGTATGACTTTGGGACTGATTGAGGAAAAAATGAAGCCATAAATGGCTGGAAAATAGGTAAATATAAAGGGCGTGCTGCCCAAATTGGCACCCGAGGGCTAGGTAGATGTACTCTTTTCACTTCCAAAACTATATTTATACTTTGTACAAGTAAATATTCGGATTTTCTTTGGTTCACCTAAACTTTGAGGGTTTAACTGTAATATTTTCTCTTGGTTATTATTAGAGTTTGTTTAGCTTTCCTTTCATATGATTTTACCCAAGACACTTATTATACGTTATTTCTTTGCATATGAGTAGTTTTGGACCAAACGAAGAGCTTTACAAAAATTTGAACAACTGTCTTTTCATATCCGGCCGTATTTTGAAGTGGCACTATTAATTTATTTTCAATGGAATTTTCTAAAAACCTTTTTGGTATGTTTTTGTGTTTGATTTGGGAAAACTCTTAGTTACTAATGTCCTCTAATCTAAATATACACTTTTCACTTTAAAACTCATATTTATGTATTGCACTAGTACGTATTTGGATTCTCTTTGAATCACGTAGGTTTTCATGGTTGAAACATAATGTGTTCTTTTGTTTACTATTAGGGTTCCTTGGTGATTGAGGGTAATACCCGGAAGAACACTTTGGATGTTATTTTGCGTAAATAGGTGAGTGTTCATTGTTTGTTATGTTTCCATGAACTACATGATTGTTGTGGATATTTGATTATAAATATTTGTTACAAATGAATTTTGCTAGGCGAGTGTGTACTTTATCGCACTCGACCTAAATGAAATGTGAAATTTTCAATGATTAAATTATTAAATACTAGTTGCGCATGAATGTAAGCCGTTTGGCTGAACTGGGCCCCTGCCCTTCGTTACCGATCGACTCGAGCCAGAAGCGGACTCGGTTGGGCGATATGGTGACCCTGAGTGAATATTTGGTATACTCGAGTATTACCTTGTTGTCGGGTGGAGACTGGCCAACGTCCAGGAGGGGGTGAATGAAATGGATGAACAAACGATTTATTTACAAAAATGCATTTTCAAATGATCGGAGGAATAAGGGGAAATGACAGGAGAATGAATGAACGAACGAACGAATGTCTCCCTGTGAGCCCGTATCCTTTTAATGAATGTGTTTATCGCTTTATATTGTATTTGTATCTTGAATTGTTAGTTATAAGTATTGGACTTATTGTTTGCCTATGTGTTCAGAACCTCACTGAGCTTTTAGCTCATCTCTTTAGTTTTGTTTTTCTTAACAGAGGAAGGCGAACAAGGACGAGAGCTCGGCTTAGAATAGCCTAGACTAGGTTCTGCATTTTGTAATGGTTCTCGCCCTACCTTTTGGCACGGGTTGGATGAATGAAGGATGGAAAACCTTTGTATATTCGACGTTTGTACTCCCTTTTGAGATAGCAATGTATATAAGTTTTATTGTAAGTTTTGGATCGTTGTTATGTTTATTCTTGTGGGCTTATTCTGGTTTTGATTAAGGATTGAAGTGAACGACTGAGTCCTGGTGAGAGTTGGGCAGGCGGTCTGCCAAACCCTTTGGTTCGCCTTAGGGGAGGTGGGGCTGTCACAGTTTCGTGAGATGAAGTCATGCAAATTTCGTCACGGTGGGGTGCAGCAAGAACGAACCCGTGACTTGGATCTTCGATTTGGCTATCCTGGAGGGGTTTTTACTCAGTGATTTCTTCACAAAAGTTGCTTGAAGGTATCCATAGATGGTGCAGAAGAAGAAATCTCGCTTCACGAACAAGAGATTAGGTCGGAATTTGATTGGAAATGGGGCTGATCCATCAGCTTGACAGTGGGTTTGTAGAAGAAGTTTCTGCACTTTTCCCTCATTTTTCCATCTTTTTCTTTGCTGTTTTTTCTTCCTTTTCCCTCTGATTTTCCCTAGAACCTTTCCCAGATTCCCTCTTTCTCCTTTTTCCTTCCCCTTTTTCTCTTTTCTTCTTCCTTTTTCTCCCACAAAACCCTCTTTTTCTTTTCTTTCTTCCTTTTCCCTTCTTCCTGTTCTATCTTGTTTGGCTCCAAAGCTTTCTCTTTGATTTTTCCCCCTCTCTCAGCCTCTCTCTTTCTCCCTTTCCTACCTCTTTATTACTCAGCTCCTCTCTCAGTTTCCTTCGCAACCCTCTTCCTTTGCCACCTCTCTTCCCAACTCTCGGTCCCCTTCCTTTTTTCCTTTCTTGCTTTGCCTGTAACCTCTCCAAGCTTTTTCTCTTTGTTTTTCCAAATTTCCTTCTTCTTCACGAAGCTCCTCACCAGCTCTTTTCTCTTGCTCCAACCCGCAGCTTCCTCTCCCCTTTCTTACTCTCGCTTGCTTTTCTTTTTTTTTTTTCCTTTTCCTCCAACCCCAAAGCACCTCTTTTTCTTTTTCTCCTTGGCTTTTTCCTTCCTCAGCTCATAGCCTCTCCAAGCTTTTTTTTCTTTTGTTTGTTTTTTCCTAGGCTTCCAAGTGTCCTAGCCACCTATCCTCTAGATGTTGTGGTGTCAAAAGAAAAATAGAAACATTTGTCTCATTTGCATGCACTCCACCTAGCTATTGTGCATGGCCTCCACCTATTTTTTCCTCTTTTATCTTGTTTTTCTTTTCAAAACCAATTTAGGGTAACCAAAAAAAATGTTTAATGCCTAATTGAGCTTGCGTTACAAATTTTAATTTTATTTTGAAACAATTGAATTTAAAAAGATTAAAACAAATTTTTTTTGTGAGAATTTTCTTTTTTTCAGAAATTTAAGGCAAAAATGTCTTGACAAGAAAATTGATGAACCTAATTTATAAAAATAAGCAAAAATAAACACTTACTATCATTTTGCAAACTTAGCCAGCTAAACAAGATAAAATAAAATAAACAATAAAAAATAAAGCTAAAATTGAATTAAATAAAAATTGAAATTTTGGTGTCTACATAATGCATGAATTCTCGATTGGCATCCCTCCATAGCACCGATAACAGTACAACGACTTTTCTCATTCTTTAGCCTTTTAATGGGAAAACATTTTTGGATCACACAATCTTTTAATGCTGCTCAAGAGGCATTAGTATTAGTGAAAATTTGCCCCTTCTCAAACTCTATGTCCTTTCTTAGGTTGTGTAGGTTCATAACTTGGATCTCAATACTTCTCTCATGGGATCAACTTCTTGCTCAGAATCAGAATCAAGTACAATTTCACTAGTTTCATTGTCATCAAAGTTAGAAAAATCATCATCACTAGTGTCACTATAGGACATTTCACCATGCTTATCACCTACATCATACTATTGTTATTGTCAAAACCTTGTTTCCATGAGTCATTAGAACTAGATTCATAGCCTTATTCCTTATTCTCAGAGTTAATGTCATGAAACATGCTTTCTTCCACTAGTCATCTGCACTTCTAAATTCTCTTGGACATTTTCTATATTTCTGTTTAGTAAGCTATCACCCAGTTCAAGAGGGCTAATGTCCGTATTGAACACTTGTATGTTGAGATTGATGTACCTTGAACATCTCGGCAACTGATTGATCATCATTCATATCTATATAGCCATCTGTTCAAAGTATTCTACATCACATGCACAACAATAAATTCGTATTCTTTCATCCAATGCCTTCTCAATGACATCATTAAGTAAATTAATGTAGAAATAACTCTTAGGATCAACATTGGAAATTCTTGCTTTTTGATGAAGGGCAAGTGCAGCCAACTATTCAAGTGGACAATATTAAAGTTCCATTAGGACCAGTCACAAGAGCTCGTGCTAAGAAGCTACATGATAAGCTTCAAGGGTTGGTTCGCATTGTTCAAAGTCAAAAAATTGTTCCAAAACATATTGAGGGACTCGAGAATGAAGATTGGAAGGTTGTCCATCTCATTCAAGTGGTGGAAAAATCGGTTGGATCAAAACCATAGCATAATCGACTTTAGTCATTAATCAAATCTTGAACTTGGACTTATGCTAATGTATGGTTTGATTTGCTATGTTATTAAGATATTTTAGTGTGAATTTAGTCATTATTTAGTTGTTGATTGTTAGCTTAATCAATTGGTCAAGTTATGGAAATTGTTGAGGCCAATTAGGGTGTCCTTATTAAACTAGGACTTTTTGTTGCGTTTAGTCTTTCCAAGTTGGATGAGGTTTGTGACTTGTAAGTCTATAAATACCTAGCCCATTACATTATTAAGGGAGAAAAAATATTTGTTAAAAATTTTGAAAGTTTCTTCTCTAAGCTTTCACGAAAGCTTCTTGAACATCTTAGAGCAAACTTTAAGTGTTCATCGATTCATCAATCAAAGATCGCATTTGATTGCGGCGTCTTCTACCGTATACCAAAGTTCATTAACCACGTGATTAATGGGTTGAGGTCTTCTGCTTCCAGACTTGACTTTTATGGCTTTCATCACAAGGTTGGCAACGTTCATATCAACTGGCATCAAAGCTAGTTGAAAGTATCAAGTTACATCTTTGTTTCTTGAGTTAAAATTTCTTTCCTTGTCCAAGTTCATCCTAGGGTTATATGTTTTGAGTCAAAAATTTTTTCCAAGTTATACCCATCGTTCTTCTTGTGTCAAGTTGGTGGAAATCCACAATCTTGAAAAGGTTGATTGAGACTCTTGAAATTGTTGGCAATAATCTTGATAATTCTTGAACTTTTGTGAGTACATCCTTGAAATATTGAAGTTCTTGAATTATATTTTCAGATTTTTGGAAGTCTTGGGTTGAATTTTTATAATTCTTGAAGTTCTTGAAACTGCTTGTGATTCTTCTTGAAGTTGCGAGTTAAAAAAAAAAGAAGCATGAAATCACAGTTCATTAGGTTCATGATGCGATTGAGCACGAGACCCAAAGTGTACAAGTAGACCCTGTGAAGGTGCCCCTAGGCCCGGTGACACGAGCACGAGCTAAGAGATTCAAGGAGTCCCTCCAAGCCTTGGTACGTGCCATCCAAATCCAAGAGAAACCGGCCATTGAAGGAATTGAGTTGGAATATCCTTGCACGACTACTAAAATGCTGCTTACAATTGAAGATGCAAGTGTTCAAGCTCCAGATAGCGGGCTAAGCTGCAGTTAAGTACCCTCGCTGAGCCGTACGGGGATCTCGATTTCGGTCAAGTGAAGGCCCAAGGGGCTGGCCGAACTTTCCTTGTTATTTTTCCAGTTTATTAGGTCTTAGTCACGGCTATTAATAGCCTCAAGCCGCATGTTACATTCAGTTTTTGAGAGTATTGAATAAAATTTCCAGAATTTCGTCCATTCCTTGTGGCAAATTCCCTTAGCTTGTGAAAGCTAAGTTGAACATCCTAGAGTTGATCCTAGGCTGTTCTTGACTTATCAATCAAGCACACATACTTGATTGTGGCGTCCTCTACCGTTAAATCTGTTCTTGAGTGGTCCAAGTTCAGGTTCAACTCCATCCAATCTTCATCGTGTTCCTCTAGATCCGAAGTTGCTTCCGCGTCTCGCATCAGTTCATCTTTTGATCTGTTAACAACAAGTCTCCAAATCAGATTTAGATCATAAGAATTTCCAAATAAAACAGCCGCACACCCAAACCTTTTCCTAGCTACATTTACTTTCCAAATTCTTGCTTAAATTGCCCAAATTTCTCTTGGACTTGGGAATGTGACAGCCCCACTTTCCCCAATGGCGAACCAGAGGGGTCAACGGACCGCCTGCCCAACTCTAGCCAAGACTCACTACAATCCATAGCAAGAATTACTTGAAATTTCTAAACTAACCAAAATAATATTCATTACACCCTAAAATAACATTTACATACAAGCTATTACATAGGTTCGCATACAAAAGAATCATCATTCGGCATCTATCTTAATTACAACCCAAAAATATATACACTACAGTCATTTCTACCAAAATAAAAACTTAAAGTCTCTCAAAACATTCCAACAGTATTCTTGAGCACTTTCGGATCCGAATCCTGTTTAGGAAAACAAAACGTGGACGAGCTTACTGTGAGACCCCGAAAATTTTCTTATTTTCTTGGCATTTATTTTGGCTTTTGGGCTTAATTTTAGCGTTTTCCTTAATATGTGCAATTTCTGGGGATTTTTGTGAGAAAATATGAATTTTAAATCATTTTCCTGAAATAAGTCATTTTCTGTGTTAATAGGGGTGTACAGTGGATGTGGGACCCACTAGTGCGATTGGTACAGTAAATGTAGTTTGGGGAAAATTTTATATATGGAGATTTTATTACCTTATAGTATGAGCTAATTAGAGGCTAGCTAGCTAATTATGTAGTGTAAGACAAAGAAGTAAGATAAGCTTGAGAAGTGCCACATGTTTCAATTCTATGGGAAGCTAGAATTTTGACTAGTCTTCATACCTTTACTAAATCAAATTTTGACCAATTCCCTCTTCATTTCCATCCTCTTGGCTGGCCAACCTTGGAGAGAAAAGAGAGAGAGTTCTTCAACTTTTGCTTCCTTTTCTTGCCCAAATCTTGAAATCCAACCATTAATCTCCCAAATTTCTCCATAAAACCTACTTGCTAATAAGGATTGAAGTGCTTGGTGGGAGTTGTTTGGAAGGGAAAGACCCTAAGCTATCTTGTCTCTAGTGTTTGTAAGGTGAGTGGTTAAGAAATTGCCCCTTTGTTGGTTATGATGTGAAATTAGTAGGTGTTGGTAGTTGAAGATGAAAATTTGTGGAGTATTTCATGAATTATGGTTGAGTTGTCTCATTTTTCTATTTATTGGGAATTTTTCTGTTTTATATAGTTGATTATAGTTGGTTCAGGTATGATAGCCTTATATTGAATAATTTAGAGTCTCTATGTGTTAATGGTGGTCAATTGCGGAAAATTTCCGCTTTTGTAAGAAATTTCAGTTTTAGGGTTATGAATATTTGGGGCTTTTCTATGCATGGCTTTTATACTAACAATTGATGGATACTTGAGGTTATTGTGACTCAAATGAGGTGAATGGAATAGCCTATAACATGTAGTTGTGTTTGTATGAGTTGGGTGTTGATGGTTAGGTTGGAAATGTGAGGAAATTATGGGGAAGTGCTACCCAAATGATAAGAAATGCGGGTGGTCTTGAATTGAGAGGGATTTGAATAGAAATGGAAGAATCTTGGAGTTGTTCACGTTCCGCACTATTGTCACCCCATTTTACTTTTGGGTATCCTATACTAGTAATTTAATGTTAATACGTTGAGTCGTGATTGAGTCTCAAACATGCTTTCTTGCTTGTTTTAGGTCGTACCGGTGATCCGAGGCCTACGTCTGACGCGAACGTGTGAATTGCTTGATTGCTCGGTGAGTGTATCATTGTATGGTTCATTATACTTGTTATGTGACTTGAATAACTTGAATGGGATGAGAGTGTACTTTATCGCTCTCGATCACTTATTTGTATTGCTCTTATTGATTGACTGTGGAATGGTATATGTGCATGATTTGACATCTGTTAGGGCTATGCCCGATTATGACTGTGAAATCTGAACTCATTTCCTTAGGTCGTTATTCGAGTCGAGCGGGCAAGGGCTTGGGCGAATCTATGGCGCCCCACATCTCCCTAAGGCGAACCAAAGGGTATCCGCGGACGCCTGCCCAGCTCTCGCCAAGACTCAAGCAATTCCATTCAATTTAAAACCGAACTAAACATTTCGAAGAGAGCAACATGAATACAAATAATGTGGAAGCGTTCAAACTTAACAAGTCACTTAACATGTAACCAGTACATCGGTAATCATAATACGACTTAAATTCTAAATACACGTCAGGGTCCAAATTTTTACATTTCAATTCCAAAAGTACAACCAAGACCAGGGCCTAGCCAAAATATGGTAGGAATCCTAAACAAAAGTACAACGAAGGGGTTTCTCCATACTTCTCCGAGATTCGGTCCTGTTAAGGAAAACAAAACTATAGGGTGAGCTAAACGCTCGTGAGGCCAAGAACACACATGCAAGCACATTGTTCAAATAGCAATCCCAAATTTATTGCATAAAACCGTGGTATTTCAATAATCAACCATTCGAGCAGGAAAAGTAATCAGAAACAATTCAAGGATATAGTAGCTCTCAGGAGCTAAGTTTCACTCGCTCTGCCGATGTCATTCGTATACCTTCCCGCGATGACCCTCCTGTCAACCGGGTCGGTATTTCCATTTCCGTAGATCACCACTTACTTCCCTCCGTCCACCATACACCTCAAGGGCCCACAAGTCATTTATAAGGCGATACTCCATGAGTATGCCAAGCAAGACCTCTCATTAGGTTGAGCTTATATATCTCATGGCTCGCCCAAGTTCCCGACCAAGCCCATTGCCGGCTCGAGTCCAAGGTCGGCCTATGAGTTTGGGCGTCCCCCATTCATTTGAAAGTCGAGGAGATTCACTCCAACGACGTATGTAATCATAACATACCATTGCATTTCATTCATTCATTCAATACATTTCAATCATTCATTTGAAATTAGAACGAGTGTGATAAAGTACACACCCGCTCTTATTTTTAAAATTTCCAACAATTACCACAAATAAGCAAGTATCAAGGATTCACACACTTGACACTCACCGAGCAATTCAATAAGAATTATTTTCTGGAAGTTCAAGTGTCCACTGTAAGATCCTCTTGAAGGTCTCCTTGTGCGCCTGGCAATTAATAGTGGATAATCACTCAAATAACCCAATTATCAAGGAAGATTGTACACTAGTACAATCTAAAGAATATTTCACAAAATGAACCTCAATTACTCGTAAATCAAGGTTCAACTTGCCTTTTATTAAGTACAATATTATTTGAGTTTTTGTGACGGCCCCACCTTCCCCTAAGGCGAACCAGAGGGTTCGGCGGGTCGCCTGCCCAGCTCTCGCCAGGACTAACGATGCAGACTAGAACTATCTATAGCGATCCGGAACTTACAAACGAGCGTAAACAAGTCAAAATGGTAAAATAACCCAAAATAAAAAAAATTAAATCCGAAGCCGGCCATGAATAGTAACCGACCCGTCAGAACCCAACCGAAATAGCCAACAAACATTCATATCTGAACTTTAGCGCTTACAAATCAAAATGACATACAAAAGTTTTCAAAAGTTAATATATACACACGGTTTGCCAAATCAAAAGAGAAAACGCCCCAAAAGTACACTTAGGGTTTTAATACATGAGCTATACAAAAGATATGTTCATCTAGCTCAATTTGGCAGCCATTTGTCAAATCCAGACCAAAAGGGTTTATTTTTCTGTAAGGAAAACAAAAGGAACGGAAAGGGGTGAGCTTGCGCTCAATGAGATACCAAACAAATAGCATTAAAATCATGGCATTTCACATTTAACAAATCAGATACACATGTCAGACGTAAAGCACAGAAATCAATGATTCAAATCAGAAGGATACGGGTGGCTCTCAGGAGCCAAATTTCCAGCGCAGTACTTGATCCAAACCGGTTGACTCTCCGTCAACGTATATAGAACCAATGCGTCCGTAGACCCCTCTTTACTCCGAATTCCGTCCACCAAACACCCCTTTACCGGGCCCGCTCACCGTAACCGAACAGAAATGGTAATACTCGAGTATACCCGGAATCAAGGGTCTCAATACCCAAAATCCCCGAACAGACTACTGTGGTTCGTTATCTAATCGTCCAGGCCCTTGCCGGCCCGAGTCGAATAACTTAGCCACAGGATTGAGCTCATAGGTCATAGAAATCCGAACAGATGCAGACACAGATAACAGATTCAGATACAGATACAGGATATCCGATTCAGATAGCAGATTCAGACGGCAGATTTAGATAGGCACTCAAAATTGACATATGAACAGATAGAAAACGAGTGTGATAAAGTACACCCTCGCCTCCATTTTATCAAA
This sequence comes from Coffea canephora, assembly GCA_036785865.1. Lineage (NCBI taxonomy): Eukaryota > Viridiplantae > Streptophyta > Magnoliopsida > Gentianales > Rubiaceae > Coffea > Coffea canephora. The sequence goes on from CM071916.1 coordinate 29,449,559, forward strand.
ATAGTATTTGGCTTCAATAGTCATAAATCAAGTATTCAGATATTCAGATATTTCACATAATGGGTAGCAGGTAGTGGAACACTCATCGGCTCAACTTCAAAAGTTTTCACTTCAGATTGGCCTTAATCGCCAAGAAACCCTAAAATAATCAAAATAAACCAATTGAAGGTTTTACTTCCAGAATCGAGTAAACAGAATGCACATGTGAGGCTCGACTACTAGTCGTATGCCTCGCCAAATAATTACTAATGCAAGGGTGCAAAACATGATTTTCTTGGAAACGAAAAGGTAACATGAAGATTTAGGCGCAAACAACCCAAAAGCCTTTCATTTCCATAAAAAGGCAAATCCAGCTTAAAGGAACCAAACGGCCTATAAAATCTGGCAGCACCTCCCCTAAAATTCTTACTTTTCCAGCCATCAAGGCTTCATTATTTCCTCAAATCAGTCCCAACATTTCACACAAAAGTCATCTCATTTCCCAAAAGCCGTTCACTAGGCTCAAAGTAAAAGTTAACTAGGAAATGACCGGAATAAGAGTAAGCCTTAAAACATGTAAACAAATACAATGAGACTCGATAACTAATCATAAAGCCATGCCAATCACAACCCCAATAGGGTTTCATATGCATATTTAAGCATAATAGCAAACCAGAAAATCAAGAAATGTAACTCATTTGACCCAACAACAAAAACAGTTTTGACCTCCTAATGCGGTAATGGCACAAAATGCGCTACGCTTATCGGATGAGGGTACAAGACCCACCATCGCGAAGCTAAAAGACAGGGCTACAACAATGTAGAAGGCTACTCAGTCCAAATCCTAGCACAACTAGGTCAAAAATGCAGATTACCAAACCAGAACCGCAATTGCAGTTTCCCAAATCGCACTATGCTGTAATTAGTCTATTTCAGTCTACACATGTCCAAATGCATTGATCCCAAAGGCATATGATAGCTAAGACATCCAGCTACATTTCAGCAGAAGACACCAACAACAAAATCCAAACCAATTCCAGTCAAAATGGCCAATTACTAGTGCAGTTTTCGCTGTCTGATCAACCCAGAACAGCAACAGTAAAATTGACATATCTCACTCTACACTAATCCAAATGACCTGAAATTTTGCAGGCACTTCAAAATCATCAATACCTACAACTTTTATGTTTTGAGCAAAGTCCAATTCGGCCTCTAACCCTATGATCCAAAACCGGACAGAATTAGGGGTTTATGAACCCTAACTTTTCATTTTTCAATCCAAACCCAAAATTGATTGCAATTATCAACAATTCACACCTACTAGTGTCATTATAGGCCATTGCCAATCATCATAAACAACCACACCATCATAATCCAATTAAACCAGAAAAATCATCAATAAAATAAAAAATTCACCAAATCACTTCAAACCAAGATAAAAACCAGAAATTTCAGCACTTTAATCACTAATAAGCATAACTTAAGCTTCATTAGGTGTAGGAGGAAGTTTAGCATCACTTACCAAGTAAACAAGAGAGAGGAAGTTGTAGACCACCTTAACTCTCCAAGAAAACTTCACTAAAGCACTCACTAGCACCAAGTGGTAGGATTTTATGGAGTAGAATCTAATCTAGGCAATTGTTTTTGGAAGATTGAACCAAATGGAAGCTAAAATGGTGAAGTATTTCTTTCTTCTTTGCCCAAGGGAGTGCCGGCCATGGAGGAGAAAGAAAATGGTGAATTTCGGTGATTTTTGAAGATATTTAACAACTTGGTCAAAATGTCAAAAAGCATGAATAGTTGTCATAAGTCCTAGCCAATGTAGTGATGACACTTGTCACCTCTTAAATGCAATCTTATCTTTCTTTTCCTCCCACATCAATCATTTCACACACTCTACTTATCTATTAACAGCCGATAAATTCTACACAGTATCCGGAATTTAACCTAATTGGCCAAATTTTTCCGAACTTTTCGCACTAGTGGGTCCCACGTCCAATATATTCTTAATTTTTTTCCAAAAACTCTCCAATACTAGAAAAATTATCTAAAAACTATAACTACTCATAAAATCCACCAAGAAAATATTTTTAAGCCAGAAAATGCAGAAAACATGCAATTAAGGGAACTAAAACCCTAGGAAAAAAAATATGAGGGAAATACGGGTTCTCACACTCTCTCCCCCTTAAAAGAATTTCGTCCTCGAAATTCCTTATCAGTGGAATCCATCAAATCTAAGGTACCCAACGGATCGTACCTTCTACGTCCTCAGACGAGTCAGGGACCTGATGATGCTCCAGGGAATATACCCGAGCCGGTACTTTCGCTCCGGTCCCTTCTCCTTTCGACTGTCCAGGGTTGGTCTTAGCTGGTTGTTGAGAATTAGTCTTGGTTGGTGGCGGAGTCCCTCTCCCTTCGCGCAGTCGTGCTGGACAATTTGCAATTCGATGTTCGGCGCTACCACAGCGCAGGCATTTTCCTTCTTTCTTCCAACAATTTGCCTCCGTGTGCTTTGGCCCTCCGCAATATCCACAGTGACCTCGAGTAGCAGTGACCGATCCTCCCGGTGAGACACCACTGGCCACCCCCGGTTGTCGTACTACCCCATTTCCTTTTCCACTCTTAGGGGGTGTGCTCTTATCTTCCTGTTCCGAACTGCTTCCAGGAAAGCCCATTTTCTTGGTTTGGAAGTTTCTAACTTGTAGCCTCGCATCTTCAACCCTTTGAGCTTTCTCCACGGCGTCACTAAAGGTACCAAGTTGAGCTACAGCCAAATCCTTTTGAATCTCAACATTTAGCCCCTGAATAAAACGCCTTATCCGTCGTTGTTCGGTTATGATCAGTTCAGGCGCAAACTTAGACAACCGAGTGAATTGACTCTCATACTCGACTACGGTTTGTGTTCCCTGGCGAAGCCGAATGAATTCATCTTCCTTCTTTTCTTGGATGAGAGGAGGGAAAAACTTGGCATTAAATTCTCTCATAAAGTTCACCCACGTCCTCGGGGTTTGTTCTCTTTCCCATTTCATTCGAATGACATTCCACTAGGAACGGGCAGCTCCCTCTAGTTGAAAGACAGCAAATGTCACCTGTCTCTCCTCGGTATAGTGTAAGGCAGCGAAAATATCGATCATCTTCTCCAGCCACTTCTCAGCTACGTCAGGATCAGGGCCTCCAAGAAATTTGGGTGGGGAGAACTTCTGAAATCTCTCAAGGGCTCTATCCTCGCCCTCCATGTGATTACCAGGATTCCCAGGGTTAGGGTTAGGGTTTTGACCTTGTTGGTGCACCACTTGGGCTAGCAAAGCAGTCATTTGCTGCATGGCAGCAGCTATTTGGACATTGGCATCAACCCTAAGTTCAGGGTTTGGTCCAGATGAGGTTTCCCCAGTACCCCTTTCAGGTGTAGGTTGCCTATTTCCACGCCCACGGCCCCGTCCACTCCGTGTACCTTCCATGAGTTTTACTTGGTCTAGGCAATAATACTAAACCAAAATAAGCACGATGCATGTAAGTAACACTCAAAACTTCTATGATAACACACATTTATACATTCCAAACAAGATCAAAGCATATATATACAAGTCGGTCAAAATTAAGCCACACACATATATACAGCCAGTTAATTCAGGTACAAACATAAACGATCCACCGAGGAATGGCCTTTCTAGTTCACCAAATCCTTTCTAACCTAGGCCCTCATATCTTTCGTATCCGGGCGCAAGAATCCCATCTAAGATAATTCACAACTCGAGCCGGCCGGTCCCAAGAGTAAACCATCTTTATTAAGGATTCCTACCCGACATACATACCTAGCTTCCTCGAGTCCCATAATAATGATTCGTACACTTATCACATGCCCGGTTCATAACTTACGCTCAAACGAGCACTTAGACATATTCATGAAATTAGGACCACAACACCACTTGGCCCAGTCTCACTCCGCGCAGAGACCACGCGAAGTGGCTCTGATACCACTTGTGACGGCCCCACCTTCCCCTAAGGCGAACCAGAGGGTTTGGCGGGTCGCCTGCCCAACTCTCGCCAGGACTAACGATGCAGACTAGAACTATCTATAGCGATCCGGAACTTACAAACGAGCGTAAACAAGTCAAAGTGGTAAAATAACCCAAAATAAAAAAAATGAAATCCGGAGCCGGTCATGAATAGTAACCGACCCGTCAGAACCCAATCGAAATAGCTAACAAACATTCACATCTGAACTTTAGCGTTTACAAATCAAAATGACATACAAAAGTTTTCAAAAGTTAATATATACACACGGTTTGCCAAATCAAAAGAGAAAACGCCCCAAAAGTACACTTAGGGTTTTTAATACATGAGCTATACAAAAGACATGTTCATCTAGCTCAATTTGGCAGCCATTTGTCAAATCCAGACCAAAAGGGTTTATTTTCCTGTAAGGAAAACAAAAGGAACGGAAAGGGGTGAGCTTGCGCTCAATGAGGTACCAAACAAATAGCATTAAAATCATGGCATTTCACATTTAACAAATCAGATACACATGTCAGACGTAAAGCACAGAAATCAATGATTCAAATCAGAAGGATACGGGTGGCTCTCAGGAGCCAAATTTCCAGCGCAGTACTTGATCCAAACCGATTGACTCTCCGTCAACGTATATAGAACCAATGCGTCCGTAGACCCCTCTTTACTCCGAATTCCGTCCACCAAACACCCCTTTACCGGGCCCGCTCACCGTAACCGAACAGAAATGGTAATACTCGAGTATACCCGGAATCAAGAGTCTCAATACCCAAAATCCCCGAACAGACTACTGTGGTTCGTTATCTAATCGTCCAGGCCCTTGCCGGCCCGAGTCGAATAACTTAGCCACAGGATTGAGCTCATAGGTCATAGAAATCCGAACAGATGCAGACACAGATAACAGATTCAGATACAGATACAGGATATCCGATTCAGATAGCAGATTCAGACGGCAGATTTAGATAGGCACTCAAAATTGACATATGAACAGATAGAAAACGAGTGTGATAAAGTACACCCTCGCCTCCATTTTATCAAAATAGTATTTGGCTTCAATAGTCATAAATCAAGTATTCAGATATTCAGATATTTCACATAATGGGTAGCAGGTAGTGGAACACTCACCGGCTCAACTTCAAAAGTTTTCACTTCAGATTGGCCTTAATCGCCAAGAAACCCTAAAATAATCAAAATAAACCAATTGAAGGTTTTACTTCCAGAATCGAGTAAACAGAATGCACATGTGAGGCTCGACTACTAGTCGTATGCCTCGCCAAATAATTACTAATGCAAGGGTACAAAACATGATTTTCTTGGAAACGAAAAGGTAACATGAAGATTTAGGCGCAAACAACCCCAAAGCCTTTCATTTCCACAAAAAGGCAAATCCAGCTTAAAGGAACCAAACGGCCTATAAAATCGGGCAGCACCTCCCCTAAAATTCTTACTTTTCCAGCCATCAAGGCTTCATTATTTCCTCAAATCAGTTCCAACATTTCACACAAAAGTCATCTCATTTCCCAAAAGCCGTTCACTAGGCTCAAAGTAAAAGTTAACTAGGAAATGACCGGAATAAGAGTAAGCCTTAAAACATGTAAACAAATACAATGAGACTCGATAACTAATCATAAAGCCATGCCAATCACAACCCCAATAGGGTTTCATATGCATATTTAAGCATAATAGCAAACCAGAAAATCAAGAAATGTAACTCATTTGACCCCAACAACAAAAACAGTTTTGACCTCCTAATGCGGTAATGGTACAAAATGCGCTACGCTTATCGGATGAGGGTGCAAGACCCACCATCGTGAAGCTAAAAGACAGGGCTACAACAATGTAGAAGGCCACTCAGTCCAAATCCTAGCACAACTAGGTCAAAAATGCAGATTACCAAACCAGAACCGCAATTGCAGGTTCCCAAATTGCACTATGCTGTAATTAGTCTATTTCAGTCTACACAAGTCCAAATGCATTGATCCCAAAGGCATATGATAGCTAAGACATCCAGCTACATTTCATCAGAAGACACCAACAACAAAATCCAAACCAATTCCAGTCAAAATGGCCAATTACTAGTGCAGTTTTCGCATTCTGATCAACCCAGAACAGCAACAGTAAAATCGACATATCTCACTCTACACTAATCTAAATAACCTGAAATTTTGCAAGCACTTCAAACTCATCAATACCTACAACTTTCATGTTTTGAGCAAAGTCCAATTCCGCCTCTAACCCTATGATCCAAAACCAGACAGAATTAGGGGTTTATGAACCCTAACTTTTCATTTTTCAATCCAAACCCAAAATTGATTGCAATTATCAACAATTCACACCTACTAGTGTCATTATAGGCCATTGCCAATCGTCATAAACTACCACACCATCATAATCCAATTAAACCAGAAAAATCATCAATAAAATAAAAACTTCACCAAATCACTTCAAACCAAGATAAAAACCAGAAATTTCAGCACCTTAATCACTAATAAGCATAACTTAAGCTTCATTAGGTGTAGGAGGAAGTTTAGCATCACTTACCAAGTAAACAAGAGAGAGGAAGTTGTAGACCACCTTAACTCTCCAAGAAAACTTCACTAAAGCACTCACTAGCACCAAGTGGTAGGATTTTATGGAGTAGAATCTAATCTAGGCAATTGTTTTTGGAAGATTGAACCAAATGGAAGCTAAAATGGTGAAGTATTTCTTTCTTCTTTGCCCAAGGGAGAGCCGGCCATGGAGGAGAAAGAAAATGGTGAATTTCGGTGATTTTTGAAGATATTTAACAACTTGGTCAAAATGTCAAAAAGCATGAATAGTTGTCATAAGTCCTAGCCAATGTAGTGATGACACTTGTCACCTCTTAAATGCAATCTTATCTTTCTTTTCCTCCCACATCAATCATTTCACACACGCTACTTATCTATTAACAGCCGATAAATTCTACACAGTATCCGGAATTTAACCTAATTGGCCAAATTTTTTCGAACTTTTCGCACTAGTGGGTCCCACGTCCAATATATTCTTAATTTTTTTCCAAAAACTCTCCAATACTAGAAAAATTATCTAAAAACTATAACTGCTCATAAAATCCACCAAGAAAATAATTTTAAGCCAGAAAATGCAGAAAACATGCATTTAAGGGAACTAAAACCCTAGGAAAAAAATATGAGGGAAATACGGGTTCTCACAGTTTTTATCATGAAAATCGAGGGCAAAACGTTTGAATAATACTAAGAGAATTAAGAGTTTTGGAAAAACTCCTTTGCCTTGAAAATTGAAAAATTTCAGTTTAATCCTAAATCTTTGAAAATTCGTATCTCTCTCGATATAAGCCCAAAATTAGAAAACTTTATACCGTTGGAAACCATTTGGAAAGTGTTAAAAGTTCTTAGAAGACACTTTTCCATGAATCTAAGTGAAAAGTACTCAAAAATGAGCTTGAAATCGCTGTTCCAGAATGTTCAGGATTGAGTTGGGGTTGGTTTTTCGCTAACTTTGGAAAGTTGGCAGAATTCAGTTGTTGCACACTAGCCCTTGAAATTTATAACTCAATTATAGGTGCAAGTAAGGTTTAGGGCAGAACAAGCGGATTGAGAATCGGAGTTTCGAGCACCGATATACGGTAGCTCAAAGTTAGGAAAATTCAAGTCTGGTGAACAATTTCCAGATTTGAGTTTTCAAAATTGGAATCTTAGCTAAGAGTCAAAACGAACTTGGATTGGTATAAAATTTTGCAGTATGTTACTCCTATATGAAAGGTACCTCTCTATCAAATTTCAGAGAAAAATACCTTCGGAAAAATAGTTAATTAGTCATTCAAAGTTCAGGAAAATTTCTAAGGCAATCTGCCTATTGACTTTCATTTCCCAATTCAAATCGTTTCAATAGGACCATAGTACAAGTCTCCAATATTCCAAGCTTATTGTGCTCCTACGCGGATAAAATCTCCAAGCACTATTCACTATTTTTTCTAAACGCGCTCCAGGAAATTAATTTTTGAAACGCGTCACTTTAAAAATATAACGAAATTATATTACCATGTATTTAGGTGTAATAAGACTAGAAAATATTCCTCGTGGCAAAAATCCAATTAAATAATTTATTAAGCCATAAATTAGGCTTAAAAATAATAGTTTTTACGAGTCCTCACATCCTCTCCCCCTTAAGAAAATTTCGTCCTCGAAATTTACCTTGGTTGATGAACAAGTCTGGATACTTCTCTCTGATTGTCTCTTCAACTTCCCATGTTGCTTCCTCTACTCCGTGGTTCTTCCATAGAACTTTTACTAGTGGTATCTGCTTGTTCCTCAATTATTTCACCTTTCGATCCAGAAGTTTTACCGGTCTCTCCTCATAGGTCAGGGTTTCATCGATCTCAATATTCTCCGGTTGTAAAACATGAGAAGGGTCTGGATGATACTTCTTAAGCATGGACACATGGAACACGTTATGAATTCGAGATAAGCTCGGTGGTAATTCCAGCTTATAGGCTACATTCCCAACTTGTTGAATAATCTTATAAGGCCCTACAAACCTTGGTTGTAGTTTCTTCCCTTTTCCGGACATCAAGTTTGCTTTTAAAGGCATAATCTTGAGAAATACCATATCTCCAACAGTGAACTCCAAATCCTTTCTCCGATTGTCGGCATAACTTTTTTTGTCTACTCTGAGCGGTTTGAATCCTTTGCCGTACCAATTTTACCTTTTCATTAGCCTCCTCAATCCAAGATACGGTAGTCGGGTCTAAAATTTTTCGTTCACCTATTTCATCCCAACAAATTGGGGATCTACACTTCCGACCATAAAGTGCTTCGTATGGAGCCATTTGAATAGAAGAGTGGAAACTATTGTTATAGGCAAATTCCACTAAAGTAAAAAACTTACTCCAACTCTCTCCAAAATCCAGTACACAAGTCCTTAACATGTCCTCAAGGGTCTGAATTGTTCTTTCAGATTGTCCATCAGTTTGAGGATGATAGGTGGTACTAAAGTTTAACTTAGTCCCCAACACTTCTTGCATCTTTTGCCAAAACCTCGAAACAAATCTTGGATCCCTATCTGACACAATACTCACAGGTATACCATGTAGTCTAATGATCTCATCCAAGTACAACTTGGCCAGCTTCTCTAACGGGTATTTCATGTTAATCGGTAGAAAATGAGCCGATTTAGTCAATCTATCCACTATCACCCAAATGGCATCATGGCCTCTCTGTGTTCTTGGTAAGCCTGATACAAAATCCATGGTAATATTTTCCCATTTCCACTCAGGTATTTCTAGAGGTTGCAAAAGTCCTGATGGTTTTTGATGCTCGGCTTTAACCTGTTGACAAACCAAGCATGTCTGAACAAATTGGGCGATTTCTTTCTTCATATTCTCCCACCAATATAGACTTTTCAAGTCTTGGTACATTTTATTCTCTCCAGGGTGTACCGTAAACTTCGATCGGTGTGCTTCCTCCAAAACTTCCTTCTTAAGTGTTTCGTCCTTTGGTACTACTATCCGATTTCGAAATCTCAATATTCCATCTGATCCCAAATTGAAATCTGTCTGGTCTCCCATCTTAGCTTTCTCCACCAACTTTTGCACTTCAGGGTCCTTTTCCTGAGATTCCTTAATGCGTTCCAATAAAGTGGAGGTTATTACAATGTTTCCCAAAACTACTTTCCTTGGTTCTAATCGAGGATTCCAATAGCTAACTTCCTCCAACAATTGAAATTCCTTAACCATCTAATGAGGAGGGGCTCAAGGCTGCTCAAACTTCTAGTGCTCAGGTCATGCAAATACCCAGTGGTCCAATTACAAGAGCGCGTCCTAGGAGAATTCAAGAATCACTTCAAGCTCTTGTTTGCACGATTCAAGAACGAGTTGGTGATGACTTGAGGACCATTGAAGGATTACATAATGGAGAAACTACTCTATACACTTTCCTTCAAATGGAAGAACCAAATGAAGACTAGTTCACGGAGTACTAGCTTGCTAATTAGGGTTTTAGTTTCCATTATTAATTGTTTGTTAGCATTAATAATTTCGGTCAATTTTCACTTCACTTTGACCGAATTCAGAGTCTTAATTTTAGTCAATTAGTTGTTAGACATTTTCACCCTTAATGAAGGGCAAGGTCGTCCATTGGGCATTCTAGGGTTTGAGTCCTGTAAGGCTATATATAGCCTAGGTTTTCATTCATTAAAGGACAGTTTTTAGATTTTATAAAATATACGTGAGTTTATTCACTCTCTCTTGTCTCAAGAGAATTTCCTTTGAATACTTGAGAATTAATCTCAAGTTGTTCATCGAACTTATCAATCAAGTAGTCTCCTTGATTGTGGCGTTCTTCTATCTATACTTTTGCTTCACTAAATTTGCTAGTCGTGGGTTAAGGAATTTCCTTAGTTCGTGGCTTGTGATTCTAGAAGGGTCAAAGTTCCGCCAATCATCCCAACTTGGTGTTCGTCTAGATCCGTCTCACATCAGTTGGTATCCAGAGCTAGTCGACGACATCAAGTATATCCCGTTGAGGTTCTTTGTTTTTCTCCTTTTCTTTCCTTCGTAAGTTTTCTAGTATTTGTCTTCAAATCTGGTCGTGTCTTTCTTTGTGTCAAGTCCGATTATTATTACAAAAAAAAAAAAAATTTCTGTCCGCCTTTGTTTGTTCTTGTTGCGTCGCTCTTTGTTTTCTTTTGCTTTGTGACCACTTCGTGCATTATTTGTTGTGTGATTCTGTCTTGAAGCCTGCCTTCAAGTGTAACCGAGTTGTGTGCCTTGCATATTCTGTTTGAATAGGAAAAAAAAAAATTTGCGACGGCTAGGGTTTCACTTGCAACTAGGGTTTCCTTGGGCGCAAGTTTCTTGCCAAATCTGTCCAAACTTTAGTTTATTCCACCAAGTTGTTTTCATTAATTTCCTAAACTGATTTTTGTGGTTAAACTTGTTTGGGGTTGGAATCTTGAAGAGGGACTACAATAATCTAGGGATTCTTGAGTTTCTTGAAACTAATCTTGAAGTCTCAAAGTTTTGATACATGTTTTGATAGTTATTGGAGGATTGAAGGAGAACATTGGAGTGACATTAAATTCTGGAATTTTTACCCAAAAAAATAGCTGAGTAATTGTGTGTTCGTAGAGTCAAAAAAAGAAAAAAAAAGGAAACACACGATCGGCTAGGACAAGGCCGAACAAGAAAGAAAAGAAGGAACTTGATTCTTTATTGCCAAAACCTGATTTGCTACACTTTGTTCCTTGAATTTGATCCGCAAAAAAAAAAAAAACAGAAATTTAAGGCAAAGGAAGGGTTTAAAAATTCTGACCAACTTCTTCTTGAAAATCTTGAGCACCTTGAGTCTTGATCACTTGTATCACCCGTTGAGATTTTTGAGGATCTTGACCATCTTGATTCTTGAAGATTTGCACCTCCCTACGTATAAAAAGTTTCTTGTACGTCCTTGCATCCATACGAGGCTTCCTTGACTTAGGAGTAAACCTCTTGGGAGTTTCTTGAGCAGGCAGCTTGGGGTATTCTTGGGTGACGTCGCTTGTATCATCTTGTGAAGCCATTGATTAGAACCAAGCGTCGAAACTGTCCTTGTGTGGAGCAAAGAGGAGAGGGCCGAATTGTTTGTTCTTGAGGGAGAGTAAGGGACGAAAATTTTGGGGGCAAGGGTCGGCTTTAAGAAGAGGAAATTCTGGAAAATTTTTGGGGTTAGGAAGCTACCAAATCTGGAAAATTTTTTAGGAAGTCTAGCCGACTTTGAGGGGAATTTAAGAAGAGGAAATTCTGGAAAATAATTAGAGGTTAGGAAGCTACCAAATCTGGAAAATTTTTAAGGAGGTCTTAGCTGACTTTAGGGAGATTTCCAAAGAGGTTCTACACCTAACTTGGTTCCAAAAAAATCAATTAGGAAATTAAGTAAACACTTGGGAAACTCCATCATTGTACTTGGACATTTTTTTTTGTACATCAATTCTTCCTCGTTCCATTCCTTGTCGAATTCATTACTTGAGCTTTCCGTTTCTACTCTTGCTACTTGTTTCTTTGGTACAATTGGATGCTGTTTGATCAAAGTTTGATTGAATTTCTTTGAGAATATTTCTGATTTCTTCAAAGGCAACAATCAAGTAGGCTTGAGGAGTGAATTGGTGAGAGCATTAAAGTGACATAAACACTTGAGTGAAAACACGAGAGGAGTGAAACACTTAAGGGAGCAAGTGAGGCATTTTCTACTAACAATTTGTCAAGTTTTGCAGGTTTCACCATGTCTCAGGAAAATGAACTTTCCATTGCTCAGTTATCACTTAAAATGGATGCTATGTGGAAGGAAATGCAGAGGAGATTTGACCAAAGACTGGAAACGATCCATGAGCAGATTGATCAACTAAGTTCATCTAGGAAATCTAGAGGAAAATCCACCCTGGAGGAATCTAGTGACTCCAATGCCGATTCGGAACATGAGGCATACGAGCAAAGACGACCGAAGCGAAACACAAGAGCAATCGGTGCCATTTACTCGACCATTCCAGCCCAGGAGGGAGGAGAGAGGTCCGAACACTTGGAATCCTCCAAAGCCGAAGCAAGATCACGGGACAAGCTCACGGCCACCTTTTACCAAAACCGACTCCAAGGTTGTTTCGAAGCCAACAATTGAAACTTCAAAGCCTAGGAACCGTGACACCAAATGTTGGAGGTGTCAAGGAGTTGGGCATAATGGGAGCCAATGTCCAAACCCAAGGACAATGCTTGTCCTACCAAATGGAGACATTGTCACTGATGATGAAGAGGAGGATTACAAAGACATGCCTCCCTTGGTTGAAGAGGAAGATGAGATAGAGGAAGTTCCAACTCAAGACAAAGTTGGATTGGTAGCAAGGAGAGCACTAGCTACTCAAGCCAGTAGAGATGAGCTTCAACGTGACAACATCTTTTACACGAGGTGCCATGTGACCAACAAGGTATGCAGTTTGGTAATTGACCCCGGCAGTTGCACTAATGTTGCTAGTGCATTGATGGTGGAGAAACTAAACTTGCCAACTAGTGAGCACCCCCATCCCTACAAGCTTCAGTGGTTAAACAACAGTGGAGAGGTACGTGTTCTTAAACAAGTTTTGGTTACTTTTCGCATTGGTAGGTATGAAGATGATGTTATGTGTGATGTAGTACCAATGCAAGCTGCACATATACTCTTAGGGCGTCCTTGGCAATTTGACAAAAGAGTCACTTTTGATGGTTTTTTTAACAAATACTCTTTTATGCATAATTGTAAAAAGATTACACTTGCACCTCTTACACCTCAACAAGTACATGAGGATCAAGTTAGTCTACAAAAAAGAGTATGACTTGCATGCTACCACCAAGAAGGACAACGCCAAAGCTAAGAAATTAGTGTTGGCCGACCCTTCTCCAAGCAAGTTGGATCCCTCTCATTCGGTCTTCGAGCCCGCACAGGAGAGAAAACGCAGCATGCTTGCCAAGGTGAAAGATGTGAGAAAGGCCTTGCATTCTAATCAGGTTTTATTTATTTTATTTGGCAAGGAATCCTTACTCACTAATGCTCTTGATGCTTCTTTGCCTAGTGTTATTACTAACCTCTTACAGGAGTATCAAGACGTCTTTCCTGAGGATATACCTAATGGTTTGCCTCCATTAAGGGGAATTGAACATCAAATTGATTTCATTCCTGGCTCTTCCCTTCCAAACAAGGCACCATATAGGACCAATCTTGAGGAAACCAAGGAGCAACAACGATAAGTGGAGGAGTTGCTTGGTAAGGGTTGGATTCAAGAGAGTCTAAGCCCTTGTGCTGTACCAGTTCTACTTGTTCCAAAGAAAGATGGAGGATGGAGAATGTGCACTGATTGTAGGGCAATTAATGCCATCATGGTAAAGTACCGCCATCCCATACCTCGTTTGGATGACATGCTTGATGAATTACATGGTGCTATCATTTTTACTAAGATTGATTTGAAAAGTGGTTACCATCAAATTCGTATGAAAGAAGGAGATGAATGAAAAACTGCATTTAAAACAAAACATGGACTTTTTGAGTGGTTGGTCATGCCTTTTGGGCTAACCAATGCACCAAGTACTTTTATGAGACTCATGAATCATGTTTTACGCTCTTTCATTGGTAAATTTGTGGTCGTTTACTTTGATGACATTTTGATCTATAGTAAGACTCTAGATGAGCATGTTGTGCATTTACAAATGGTTCTCGATGCACTTCACAAGGCAAGCCTCTACGCTAACCTTAAGAAGTGTACCTTTTGCACAAATCAATTGGTTTTCCTAGGATATGTTGTTAGTGAGCAGGGAATTCATGTTGATCAAGAAAAGGTGAAGGCTATTAGTGAATGGCCAACCCCTACCAATGTAAGTGAGGTGAGAAGTTTCCATGGCTTGGCAAGCTTCTATAGGCGTTTTGTCAGGGATTTTAGCACAATTGCTGCCCCACTTACGTCAATTGTCAAGAAAGATGTGCAATTTCATTGGGGAGAGGAACAAGCTAAGTCTTTCCAATTACTTAAACACAAGCTCACACATGCACCTGTTCTTAGTTTACCTAATTTTGACAAAGCTTTTGAAGTAGAGTGTGATGCTTCTGGTGTAGGTATTGGAGCTGTTTTACTCCAAGAGGGTCGCCCAGTTGCCTACTTTAGCGAAGAGTTGAATGGAGCTGCTCTAAACTACTCAACCTATGATAAGGAACTCATGGCCTTAGTGCGAGCCCTACAAACATGGCAACATTACCTTCGCCCTCGTGAGTTTGTCTTGCACACCGATCATGAGTCGCTCAAGCATATCAAGTCCCAAGACAAGTTGAGTAAGCGACAAGCAAGATGGATTACATTCATTGACAGTTTTACCTTTGTGATCAAATACAAGACAGGTAAGACGAATGTAGTGGCTGATGTACTCTCACGAAGGTATACACTTATCACTACATTAGATGCTAAGTTGCTTGGTTTTGAATTTCTTAAAGATCTTTATGCCACTGACTCAGATTTTGGTGAGATTTTTATCTCCTTGCCACGACACTCTCGTGAGCACTATTTCATCTCTCAGGGGTTCTTATACTACAAGGACAAGCTTTGCATTCCCAAGAGCTCCATGCGCACACTCCTGGTGAGAGAAGTCATGGAGGAGGACTAATGGGACACTTTGGCATTGCCAAGACCTTAATGATTCTCCAAGAGCATTTCTTCTGGCCACGCATGAGGAGTGACGTAGAACGGCACATTGAAAGGTGTGTGACCTGTCACCAAGCCAAATCAAAGGTACACCCTTATGGTCTCTATACACCTTTGCCAATTCCACATGAACCATGGGTTGATCTGTCAATGGATTTTGTGCTTGGACTACCTAGAACTAGAAAAGGACATGATTTAATCTATGTGGTAGTTGACCGCTTCTCCAAAATGGCCCATTTTATTCCTTGTCTTAAAACAGATGATGCTAAGCATGTTGCAGATTTATTCTTTCGTGAGATAGTTAGATTACATGGCATGCCACGCACTATTGTTTCTGATAGGGACGCCAAATTCCTTGGCTATTTTTGGAAAACTTTGTGGTGTAAACTAGGTACTAAATTGCTATTTTCTACTTCTAGCCACCCACAAACTGATGGTCAAACCGAAGTGGTTAATAGGACTTTATCTACCCTATTGCGCGTAGTTATTAAAAAGAACATTAAATCTTGGGAAGATTGCTTACCACATGTGGAATTTGCATACAATCGCACTGTCCATTCTGCTACACGTTATTCGCCGTTTGAAATTGTGTATGGTTTTAACCCTCTCACACCTTTGGATTTAACTCCTTTACCTGTTCATGAGAGAGTTAACTTGGATGGTAAGACCAAGGCTGCATATGTACGTGAGTTACACACTAAGGTGCGAGCCAACATCGTGAAGCGTACACTTCAATACATCCAAAGTGCCAATAAGGGGCGCCGCAAGATGATCTTTGAGCCTGGCGATTGGGTACGGATACACATGCGCAAAGAGAGGTTCCCAGTCAAACGGCGTAGTAAGCTACTTCCACGGGGAGATGGTCCATTCCAAGTCCTGGAGCGTATAAATGACAATGCCTACAAACTTGACCTTCCAGGTGAGTATGGGGTACATGCTACTTTTAATGTATCTGACTTGAGTCCTTTTCATGCAGACGATGAGTTTGATTTGGGGACAAATCGCCTTCAAGTGGAGGGGCTCAAGGCTCCTCAAACTTCTAGTGCTCAGGTCATGCAAATACCCGGTGGTCCAATTACAAGAGCGCATGCTAGGAGAATTCAAGAATCACTTCAAGCTCTTGTTTGCACGATTCAAGAACGAGTTGGTGATGACTTGAGGACCATTGAAGGATTACATAATGGAGAAACTACTCTATACACTTTCCTTCAAATGGAAGAACCAAATGAAGACTAGTTCACGGAGTACTAGCTTGCTAATTAGGGTTTTAGTTTCCATTATTAATTGTTTGTTAGCATTAATAATTTCGGTCAATTTTCACTTCACTTTGACCGAATTCAGAGTCTTAATTTTAGTCAATTAGTTGTTAGACATTTTCACCCTTAATGAAGGGCAAGGTCGTCCATTGGGCATTCTAGGGTTTGAGTCCTGTAAGGCTATATATAGCCTAGGTTTTCATTCATTAAAGGACAGTTTTTAGATTTTATAAAATATACGTGAGTTTATTCACTCTCTCTTGTCTCAAGAGAATTTCCTTTGAATACTTGAGAATTAATCTCAAGTTGTTCATCGAACTTATCAATCAAGTAGTCTCCTTGATTGTGGCGTTCTTCTATCTATACTTTTGCTTCACTAAATTTGCTAGTCGTGGGTTAAGGAATTTCCTTAGTTCGTGGCTTGTGATTCTAGAAGGGTCAAAGTTCCGCCAATCATCCCAACTTGGTGTTCGTCTAGATCCGTCTCACATCAGTTGGTATCCAGAGCTAGTCGACGACATCAAGTATATCCCGTTGAGGTTCTTTGTTTTTCTCCTTTTCTTTCCTTCGTAAGTTTTCTAGTATTTGTCTTCAAATCTGGTCGTGTCTTTCTTTGTGTCAAGTCCGATTATTATTACAAAAAAAAAAAAAAAAAATTTCTGTCCGCCTTTGTTTGTTCTTGTTGCGTCGCTCTTTGTTTTCTTTTGCTTCGTGACCACTTCGTGCATTATTTGTTGTGTGATTCTGTCTTGAAGCCTGCCTTCAAGTGTAACCGAGTTGTGTGCCTTGCATATTCTGTTTGAATAGGAAAAAAAAAAATTTGCGACGGCTAGGGTTTCACTTGCAACTAGGGTTTCCTTGGGCGCAAGTTTCTTGCCAAATCTGTCCAAACTTTAGTTTATTCCACCAAGTTGTTTTCATTAATTTCCTAAACTGATTTTTGTGGTTAAACTTGTTTGGGGTTGGAATCTTGAAGAGGGACTACAATAATCTAGGGATTCTTGAGTTTCTTGAAACTAATCTTGAAGTCTCAAAGTTTTGATACATGTTTTGATAGTTATTGGAGGATTGAAGGAGAACATTGGAGTGACATTAAATTCTGGAATTTTTACCCAAAAAAATAGCTGAGTAATTGTGTGTTCGTAGAGTCAAAAAAAGAAAAAAAAAGGAAACACACGATCGGCTAGGACAAGGCCGAACAAGAAAGAAAAGAAGGAACTTGATTCTTTATTGCCAAAACCTGATTTGCTACACTTTGTTCCTTGAATTTGATCCGCAAAAAAAAAAAAACAGAAATTTAAGGCAAAGGAAGGGTTTAAAAATTCTGACCAACTTCTTCTTGAAAATCTTGAGCACCTTGAGTCTTGATCACTTGTATCACCCGTTGAGATTTTTGAGGATCTTGACCATCTTGATTCTTGAAGATTTGCACCTCCCTACGTATAAAAAGTTTCTTGTACGTCCTTGCATCCATACGGGGCTTCCTTGACTTAGGAGTAAACCTCTTGGGAGTTTCTTGAGCAGGCAGCTTGGGGTATTCTTGGGTGACGT
Source organism: Coffea canephora (assembly GCA_036785865.1). Taxonomy (NCBI): domain Eukaryota; kingdom Viridiplantae; phylum Streptophyta; class Magnoliopsida; order Gentianales; family Rubiaceae; genus Coffea; species Coffea canephora. The sequence continues at coordinate 29,467,537 of CM071916.1, forward strand.
CGCTTGTATCATCTTGTGAAGCCATTGATTAGAACCAAGCGTCGAAACTGTCCTTGTGTGGAGCAAAGAGGAGAGGGCCGAATTGTTTGTTCTTGAGGGAGAGTAAGGGACGAAAATTTTGGGGGCAAGGGTCGGCTTTAAGAAGAGGAAATTCTGGAAAATTTTTGGGGTTAGGAAGCTACCAAATCTGGAAAATTTTTTAGGAAGTCTAGCCGACTTTGAGGGGAATTTAAGAAGAGGAAATTCTGGAAAATAATTAGAGGTTAGGAAGCTACCAAATCTGGAAAATTTTTAAGGAGGTCTTAGCTGACTTTAGGGAGATTTCCAAAGAGGTTCTACACCTAACTTGGTTCCAAAAAAATCAATTAGGAAATTAAGTAAACACTTGGGAAACTCCATCATTGTACTTGGACATTTTTTTTGTACATCAATTCTTCCTCGTTCCATTCCTTGTCGAATTCATTACTTGAGCTTTCCGTTTCTACTCTTGCTACTTGTTTCTTTGGTACAATTGGATGCTGTTTGATCAAAGTTTGATTGAATTTCTTTGAGAATATTTCTGATTTCTTCAAAGGCAACAATCAAGTAGGCTTGAGGAGTGAATTGGTGAGAGCATTAAAGTGACATAAACACTTGAGTGAAAACACGAGAGGAGTGAAACACTTAAGGGAGCAAGTGAGGCATTTTCTACTAACAATTTGTCAAGTTTTGCAGGTTTCACCATGTCTCAGGAAAATGAACTTTCCATTGCTCAGTTATCACTTAAAATGGATGCTATGTGGAAGGAAATGCAGAGGAGATTTGACCAAAGACTGGAAACGATCCATGAGCAGATTGATCAACTAAGTTCATCTAGGAAATCTAGAGGAAAATCCACCCTGGAGGAATCTAGTGACTCCAATGCCGATTCGGAACATGAGGCATACGAGCAAAGACGACCGAAGCGAAACACAAGAGCAATCGGTGCCATTTACTCGACCATTCCAGCCCAGGAGGGAGGAGAGAGGTCCGAACACTTGGAATCCTCCAAAGCCGAAGCAAGATCACGGGACAAGCTCACGGCCACCTTTTACCAAAACCGACTCCAAGGTTGTTTCGAAGCCAACAATTGAAACTTCAAAGCCTAGGAACCGTGACACCAAATGTTGGAGGTGTCAAGGAGTTGGGCATATTGCGAGCCAATGTCCAAACCCAAGGACAATGCTTGTCCTACCAAATGGAGACATTGTCACTGATGATGAAGAGGAGGATTACAAAGACATGCCTCCCTTGGTTGAAGAGGAAGATGAGATAGAGGAAGTTCCAACTCAAGACAAAGTTGGATTGGTAGCAAGGAGAGCACTAGCTACTCAAGCCAGTAGAGATGAGCTTCAACGTGACAACCTCTTTTACACGAGGTGCCATGTGACCAACAAGGTATGCAGTTTGGTAATTGACCCCGGCAGTTGCACTAATGTTGCTAGTGCATTGATGGTGGAGAAACTAAACTTGCCAACTAGTGAGCACCCCCATCCCTACAAGCTTCAGTGGTTAAACAACAGTGGAGAGGTACGTGTTCTTAAACAAGTTTTGGTTACTTTTCGCATTGGTAGGTATGAAGATGATGTTATGTGTGATGTAGTACCAATGCAAGCTGCACATATACTCTTAGGGCGTCCTTGGCAATTTGACAAAAGAGTCACTTTTGATGGTTTTTTTAACAAATACTCTTTTATGCATAATTGTAAAAAGATTACACTTGCACCTCTTACACCTCAACAAGTACATGAGGATCAAGTTAGTCTACAAAAAGAGTATGACTTGCATGCTACCACCAAGAAGGACAACGCCAAAGCTAAGAAATTAGTGTTGGCCGACCCTTCTCCAAGCAAGTTGGATCCCTCTCATTCGGTCTTCGAGCCCGCACAGGAGAGAAAACGCAGCATGCTTGCCAAGGTGAAAGATGTGAGAAAGGCCTTGCATTCTAATCAGGTTTTATTTATTTTATTTGGCAAGGAATCCTTACTCACTAATGCTCTTGATGCTTCTTTGCCTAGTGTTATTACTAACCTCTTACAGGAGTATCAAGACGTCTTTCCTGAGGATATACCTAATGGTTTGCCTCCATTAAGGGGAATTGAACATCAAATTGATTTCATTCCTGGCTCTTCCCTTCCAAACAAGGCACCATATAGGACCAATCTTGAGGAAACCAAGGAGCAACAACGATAAGTGGAGGAGTTGCTTGGTAAGGGTTGGATTCAAGAGAGTCTAAGCCCTTGTGCTGTACCAGTTCTACTTGTTCCAAAGAAAGATGGAGGATGGAGAATGTGCACTGATTGTAGGGCAATTAATGCCATCATGGTAAAGTACCGCCATCCCATACCTCGTTTGGATGACATGCTTGATGAATTACATGGTGCTATCATTTTTACTAAGATTGATTTGAAAAGTGGTTACCATCAAATTCGTATGAAAGAAGGAGATGAATGAAAAACTGCATTTAAAACAAAACATGGACTTTTTGAGTGGTTGGTCATGCCTTTTGGGCTAACCAATGCACCAAGTACTTTTATGAGACTCATGAATCATGTTTTACGCTCTTTCATTGGTAAATTTGTGGTCGTTTACTTTGATGACATTTTGATCTATAGTAAGACTCTAGATGAGCATGTTGTGCATTTACAAATGGTTCTCGATGCACTTCACAAGGCAAGCCTCTACGCTAACCTTAAGAAGTGTACCTTTTGCACAAATCAATTGGTTTTCCTAGGATATGTTGTTAGTGAGCAGGGAATTCATGTTGATCAAGAAAAGGTGAAGGCTATTAGTGAATGGCCAACCCCTACCAATGTAAGTGAGGTGAGAAGTTTCCATGGCTTGGCAAGCTTCTATAGGCGTTTTGTCAGGGATTTTAGCACAATTGCTGCCCCACTTACGTCAATTGTCAAGAAAGATGTGCAATTTCATTGGGGAGAGGAACAAGCTAAGTCTTTCCAATTACTTAAACACAAGCTCACACATGCACCTGTTCTTAGTTTACCTAATTTTGACAAAGCTTTTGAAGTAGAGTGTGATGCTTCTGGTGTAGGTATTGGAGCTGTTTTACTCCAAGAGGGTCGCCCAGTTGCCTACTTTAGCGAAGAGTTGAATGGAGCTGCTCTAAACTACTCAACCTATGATAAGGAACTCATGGCCTTAGTGCGAGCCCTACAAACATGGCAACATTACCTTCGCCCTCGTGAGTTTGTCTTGCACACCGATCATGAGTCGCTCAAGCATATCAAGTCCCAAGACAAGTTGAGTAAGCGACAAGCAAGATGGATTACATTCATTGACAGTTTTACCTTTGTGATCAAATACAAGACAGGTAAGACGAATGTAGTGGCTGATGTACTCTCACGAAGGTATACACTTATCACTACATTAGATGCTAAGTTGCTTGGTTTTGAATTTCTTAAAGATCTTTATGCCACTGACTCAGATTTTGGTGAGATTTTTATCTCCTTGCCACGACACTCTCGTGAGCACTATTTCATCTCTCAGGGTTCTTATACTACAAGGACAAGCTTTGCATTCCCAAGAGCTCCATGCGCACACTCCTGGTGAGAGAAGTCATGGAGGAGGACTAATGGGACACTTTGGCATTGCCAAGACCTTAATGATTCTCCAAGAGCATTTCTTCTGGCCACGCATGAGGAGTGACGTAGAACGGCACATTGAAAGGTGTGTGACCTGTCACCAAGCCAAATCAAAGGTACACCCTTATGGTCTCTATACACCTTTGCCAATTCCACATGAACCATGGGTTGATCTGTCAATGGATTTTGTGCTTGGACTACCTAGAACTAGAAAAGGACATGATTTAATCTATGTGGTAGTTGACCGCTTCTCCAAAATGGCCCATTTTATTCCTTGTCTTAAAACAGATGATGCTAAGCATGTTGCAGATTTATTCTTTCGTGAGATAGTTAGATTACATGGCATGCCACGCATTATTGTTTCTGATAGGGACGCCAAATTCCTTGGCTATTTTTGGAAAACTTTGTGGTTGGTCATGCCTTTTGGGCTAACCAATGCACCAAGTACTTTTATGAGACTCATGAATCATGTTTTACGCTCTTTCATTGGTAAATTTGTGGTCGTTTACTTTGATGACATTTTGATCTATAGTAAGACTCTAGATGAGCATGTTGTGCATTTACAAATGGTTCTCGATGCACTTCACAAGGCAAGCCTCTACGCTAACCTTAAGAAGTGTACCTTTTGCACAAATCAATTGGTTTTCCTAGGATATGTTGTTAGTGAGCAGGGAATTCATGTTGATCAAGAAAAGGTGAAGGCTATTAGTGAGTGGCCAACCCCTACCAATGTAAGTGAGGTGAGAAGTTTCCATGGCTTGGCAAGCTTCTATAGGCGTTTTGTCAGGGATTTTAGCACAATTGCTGGCCCACTTACGTCAATTGTCAAGAAAGATGTGCAATTTCATTGGGGAGAGGAACAAGCTAAGTCTTTCCAATTACTTAAACACAAGCTCACACATGCACCTGTTCTTAGTTTACCTAATTTTGACAAAGCTTTTGAAGTAGAGTGTGATGCTTCTGGTATAGGTATTGGAGCTGTTTTTGTGACGGCCCCACCTGCCCCTAAGGCGAACCAGAGGGTTCGGCGGGTCGCCTGCCCAGCTCTCGCCAGGACTAACGGTTCGGTATAGAACGAGCTAGTACATCCCGAAACTTACCAACGCGGGTAAAAAAAAATTAAAAAATAAAATCGAAGTCGGCTATGAATAGTAACCGACCCGTCAGAACCCAACCAAATACCAAGCAAACATTCCCATCTTGAAACTTAGCATTTACAAGCCAAAGTGGCATACAAAAGTATTCAAAAGTGGATACATGTCTGGTTTGCCAAATCAAAAGGAAAACAGTTCCCAAAAGTACATTTAAGATTTTAATACATGAGCTATACAAAAGATATGTTCAACTAGCTCAATTTGGCAGCCATTTGTCAAATCCAGTCCAAAAGTATTTATTTTCCTGTAAGGAAAACAAAAGGAACAGAAAGGGGTGAGCTTGCGCTCAATGAGGTACCAAACATATAGCAGAAAAATCATGGCATTTCACATTTAACAAATCAGATACACATGCCAGATGTAAAGTAAAGTAACTAATGATTCACATAGGAAGGATACAGGTGGCTCTCAGGAGCCAAATTTCCAGCGCAGTATTTGATCCAAACCGGTTGACTCTCCGTCAACGTATATAGAACCAACGCGTCCGTAGACCCACTTCACACCGAATTCCGTCCACCAAACACCCCTTTACCGGGCCCACTCACCTCAAACGAACAAAATGGTAATACTCGAGTATACCCGGAATCAAGGGTCTCAATACCCAAAATCCCCGAACAGACTACCGTGGTTCGTTATCTAATCGTCCAGGCCCTTGCCGGCCCGACTCGAATAACTTAGCCACAGGACTGAGCTCATAGGTCATAGAAATCCGAACAGATGCAGACACAGATAACAGATTCAAATTTTGCATAGTAAATTGGCATATGAACAGACAAGAGAACGAGTGTGATAAAGTACACCCTCGTCTCAAACAAATAAACAGATTGCAGAGTAGAAATCAAGTTAAACAGGAATGGAAGGGAGTGGTACACTCACAGGCTCAACTTCAAAAAGTTTCACTTCAGATTGGCCTTAATCGCCAAGAAACCCTAAAATAACCAAAATAAACCAATTGAAGGTTTCACATCCATAATCGAGTAAACAAAATGCACATGAGGCTCGACTACTAGTCGTATGCCTCGCCAAATAAATACTAATGCAAGGGTGGAAAACATGATTTTCTTGGAAACGAAAAGGTAACATGAAGACCTAGGTGCAAACAACCCAAAAGCCCTTTGCTCAAATCACAAGTAAATCCAACTAGCCTTCAAGTAAAATTTCGGCAGCATATCCCTTGTTTTTACCTATTTTCCCGCCATCATGGCTTCATTATTTCCTCAAATCAGTCCCAACATCTTACACAAAATTCACCTCATTTCCAAATGCCATTCACTAGGCTCAAAGTAAAAGTTAACTAGGAAATGACCGGAATAAAAGTAAGCCTTAAAACATACAAACAAGTACAATGGGACTCGATAACTAATCACAAATCAATGCCAAATATGACCCCAATAGGGTTCCATAAACATATACAAACATTAGAGAAAACCAGAAAATTCGGAAATGCAATTAGCTTTGGCCTTGAAAAAAACAGTTTTTGACCTCTTTTTGCGGTAATGGCACCAAATGCCCTAGAATTATCGGATGAAGGTAAAAGACCCACCATTTCGAAACTAAAAGACAGGGCTACAACATCACAGAAGGTCACTCAACCCAGTTTTGAGTGCAAACAGGTCAAAAATGCTAGATACCACATAAAAAACGTAAAACAGATTCACCAAAACGCATTCTAGCGGAAACATCATAACTCAGGCTCTACAAGTCCAAATCCAGAAATTACAAAACCAGCTGAAAGCTAAGAAATAGGGCTAAATTTCATCAGAAGTCCACAACAACCAATTCGGAAGCAATTCAGACCAAAACACCCAATTACAGTCACAAATCTCAATTTCGGGTAAAACCAGAACAGCAATAGTAATTTCGACTTATCTCATTCCACACTACTCCGATTGACCTGAAATTTTGTAGACACCTCTAAAATGTCATTCCCTACAACTTTCATGTTTTGAGCTAAGGCCAATTCGGCCTCTATCTATGATCTCAAATTTCGGACAGAATGAAGAACCAAGGAACCCTAATTTTCCAGATTTCTTCCAAACCCAAAATTGGTTGCAATTACCAATCATTTACACCTACTAGAGTTATTAAACATCATTTCCAACCATCATGGACAGCCACAACATCATGATCAAATTAAACCAGAAAAATCATCAATAAATTAAAAACTTCACCAATTCATCTCAAACCAAGAAATAAACTACAAATTTCAGCACTTTAGCTCCCACTAGGCATAACTTAAGCTTCATTAAGTGTAGGAGGAAGTTCAATCACCACTCACCTAGTAAACAAGAGAGGGAGAGTTGTAGGACACCTTAGCTCCTCCAAACACTTCACCAAACCACTAAACAACACCAAATGAAGAGGTTTTATGGAGTAGAAACAAGTTTAAGGGATTACTTGGGATGATTTGAGCTAGATGGATGCCAACCTTTGAAGAGTTTTCTTCCTTCCTTTGCTAGAGAGAGAGAGCTGACCAACAAGGAGAAGAAAAGAGTGAATTTTTGGTGATTTTTGGGGTATTTAATCAATTAGTCAAAAAAAAAGTCAAAAGGTGAATAGTTGTCCACCAAGTCCAACCAATGGAAGAGTGACACTTGTCACTTCATTAAATGCATTCCTATCCCTTTCTTTTCCTCTCACATCAATCACTTCACATCCTCTACTTATCTCTTAACACCCGATACATTTCAACCAGTATCCGAAATTTAACCTAATTGGCCGAATTTTTCCGAACTTTTCGCACTAGTGGGTCCCACGTCCGATATATATCCTTAATTTTTCAAAAACTCTCCAATACTAGAAAAATCATCTAAAAACATAATTACTCATAATATTCACTAGGAAAAATTTTTTCCTAAGCCAGAAAATGCAGAAAACATGCCATTAAAGGGGATAAACCCTAGGAAAATTATTAAGAGGAATTTACGGGTTCTCACAGTTTTACTCCAAGAGGGTCGCCCAGTTGCCTACTTTAGCGAAAAGTTGAATGGAGCTGCTCTAAACTACTCAACCTATGATAAGGAACTCATGGCCTTAGTGCGAGCCCTACAAACATGGCAACATTACCTTCGCCCTCGTGAGTTTGTCTTGCACACTGATCATGAGTCGCTCAAGCATATCAAGTCCCAAGACAAGTTGAGTAAGCGACATGCAAGATGGATTACATTCATTGACAGTTTTACCTTTGTGATCAAATACAAGACAGGTATGACGAATGTAGTGGCTGATGTACTCTCACGAAGGTATATACTTATCACTACATTAGATGCTAAGTTGCTTGGTTTTGAATTTCTTAAAGAACTTTATGCCACTGACTCAGATTTTGGTGAAATTTTTATCTCCTTGCCACGACACTCTCGTGAGCACTATTTCATCTCTCAGGGGTTCTTATACTACAAGGACAAGCTTTGCATTCCCAAGAGCTCCATGCGCACACTCCTGGTGAGAGAAGCTCATGGAGGAGGACTAATGGGACACTTTGGCATTGCCAAGACCTTAATGATTCTCCAAGAGCATTTCTTCTGGCCACGCATGAGGAGTGACGTAGAACGGCACATTGAAAGGTGTGTGACCTGTCACCAAGCCAAATCAAAGGTACACCCTTATGGTCTCTATACACCTTTGCCAATTCCACATGAACCATGGGTTGATCTGTCAATGGATTTTGTGCTTGGACTACCTAGAACTAGAAAAGGACATGATTCAATCTATGTGGTAGTTGACCGCTTCTCCAAAATGGCCCATTTTATTCCTTGTCTTAAAACAGATGATGCTAAGCATGTTGCAGATTTATTCTTTCGTGAGATAGTTAGATTACATGGCATGCCACGCACTATTGTTTCTGAAAGGGACGCCAAATTCCTTAGCTATTTTTGGAAAACTTTGTGGTGTAAACTAGGTACTAAATTGCTATTTTCTACTTCTAGCCACCCACAAACTGATGGTCAAACCGAAGTGGTTAATAGGACTTTATCTACCCTATTGCGCGCAGTTATTAAAAAGAACATTAAATCTTGGGAAGATTGCTTACCACATGTGGAATTTGCATACAATCGCACTGTCCATTCTGCTACACGTTATTCGCCGTTTGAAATTGTGTATGGTTTTAACCCTCTCACACCTTTGGATTTAACTCATTTACCTGTTCATGAGAGAGTTAACTTGGATGGTAAGACCAAGGCTGCATATGTACGTGAGTTACACACTAAGGTGCGAGCCAACATCGAGAAGCGTACACTTCAATACATCCAAAGTGCCAACAAGGGGCGCCGCTAGATGATCTTTGAGCCTGGCGATTGGGTACGGATACACATGCGCAAAGAGAGGTTCCCAGTCAAACGGCGTAGTAAGCTACTTCCACGGGGAGATGGTCCATTCCAAGTCCTGGAGCGTATAAATGACAATGCCTACAAACTTGACCTTCCAGGTGAGTATGGGGTACATGCTACTTTTAATGTATCTGACTTGAGTCCTTTTCATGCAGACGATGAGTTTGATTTGGGGACAAATCGCCTTCAAGAGAAGGGGACTAATGAGGAGGGGCTCAAGGCTCCTCAAACTTCTAGTGCTCAGGTCATGCAAATACCCAGTGGTCCAATTACAAGAGCGCGTGCTAGGAGAATTCAAGAATCACTTCAAGCTCTTGTTTGCACGATTCAAGAACGAGTTGGTGATGACTTGAGGACCATTGAAGGATTACATAATGGAGAAACTACTCTATACACTTTCCTTCAAATGGAAGAACCAAGTGAAGACTAGTTCACGGAGTACTAGCTTGCTAATTAGGGTTTTAGTTTCCATTATTAATTGTTTGTTAGCATTAATAATTTCGGTCAATTTTCACTTCACTTTGACCGAATTCAGAGTCTTAATTTTAGTCAATTAGTTGTTAGACATTTTCACCCTTAATGAAGGGCAAGGTCGTCCATTGGGCATTCTAGGATTTGAGTCCTGTAAGGCTATATATAGCCTAGATTTTCATTCATTAAAGGACAGTTTTCAGATTTTATAAAATATACGTGAGTTTATTCACTCTCTCTTGTCTCAAGAGAATTTCCTTTGAATACTTGAGAATTAATCTCAAGTTGTTCATCGAACTTATCAATCAAGTAGTCTCCTTGATTGTGGCGTTCTTCTATCTATACTTTTGGTTCACTAAATTTGCTAGTCGTGGGTTAAGGAATCTCCTTAGTTCGTGGCTTGTGATTCTAGAAGGGTCAAAGTTCCGCCAATCATCCCAACTTGGTGTTCGTCTAGATCCGTCTCACATCACCATCAATCCAGCCATTTGTACCTGACGACTCAAAGCATCGGCCACTATATTGGCCTTCCCAGGATGGTACTTAATCGTACAATCATAATCTTCCAGAAATTCCATCCATCTACGTTGCCTCAAATTCAGCTCCTTCTGAGAAAATAAGTACTTAAGGCTTTTGTGATCTGTAAAAACCTCAAATGTTACTCCGTACAAATAGTGTCTCCATTTCTTCAAAGCAAAGACCACAGCCGCTAACTCCAAATCATGGGTCGGATAATTTCCCTCATGCGGTTTCAATTTCCTAGAGGCATATGCTATCACTTTATCATTTTGCATCAAAACACATCCCAAACCTTCCTTAGAAGCATCTGTGTAAACCACAAAACTATCCTGTCCATTAGGTAGAGCTAGAACAAGCGCTCTAGTCAATCGTCTTTTCAACTCTTGAAAACTTCCTTCACACTTAGGACTCCATATAAATTTTCCATTTTTCTTGGTCAACTCAGTCATAGGCCCAGCAATCTTCGAAAAATCCTGGATGAATCTCCGGTAATACCCTGCCAATCCTATAAAACTCCGAACTTCCGTTGGGTTTTCCGGTCGTTTCCATTTCGAAATAGCTTCAACTTTAGCTGGGTCCACTTTAATCCCATCCTTAGAAATTATATGCCCTAGGAAAGTCACTTCTTTTAGCCAGAATTCACACTTGCTAAACTTAGCATATAACCGATGTTCCCTCAAGATTTGTAAAATAATTCTCAAATGTTTCTCATGATCCTTCATATTCTTAGAATACACCAAAATATCATCAATGAAGATCACCACAAATTGATCCAAGTAAGGCTTAAAAACCCTATGCATTAAATCCATGAAAGCGTCAGGTGCATTGGTTAACCCAAAAGGCATCACTGCAAACTCGAAGTGCCCATACCTCGAGTTAAAAGCAGTTTTAGGTATGTCCTTTTCCAAAATCCTCAATTGATAGTAACCCTACCTTAGATCCAACTTTGAAAACACTACTGCCCCTTGCAATTGATCAAACAGTTCATCAATGTGGGGTAGTGGGTATTTATTTTTAATCGTAACATCATTTAAGCCTCGATAATCTACACATAACCTCAAACTCCCATCTTTCTTCTTTACAAACAAAACTGGGGCTCCCCACGGGGAATCACTCTCTCGTATAAAACCCCGTTTCAACAAATCCTGTAATTGTAACTTCAACTCCTTCAATTCAGCTGGAGCCATCCTATATGGAGTCCTTGAGATAGGTGCTGTTCCCGGAGCTACATCAATTTTAAAAGCTATTTCCCGTTCCGGGGGTAGAGACTCCAATTCTTCAGGAAAAACAACAGAAAATTCTTTCACTACCGGTGTATCCTCTGTGACGACCCCACCACCCCCTAAGGCGTACCAAAGGGTTCGGCGGACCGCCAGCCCAGCTCTCACCAGGACTCACTCACTATCTTAATCGAGTCACGTACACACATCCATGAACCATAAATAACATTCCCAATTCAAGCTTATAATTTACATTAATAGAAATCGAGGTACAAAGTCTCAACACACCCAACTAGTTCAATACGTATACAATCCAAGTACAACATGTTCCATTCGAGGAATAGCGCGAGTACAAGACCAAAAAGTCAAAAGTCAAAACAAAAGGCTACGCTAGTCTTTTACAAGTCTCACGCGTCACTCGTACCCCTGAAAGGAAAACAAATGGAGTGGAATGAGCTAAAAGCCCAGTGAGGTTCCAAATAGCAAATTGACCATTATTTAGAAGTACAAGTTTTCGGTATAGCAAAGTAACAAGCATGAAGAGTTCATAAATGTGAGCAATAACACGTCAAGTAGCAATTTTAAAATGAGCGAGTGTAGAAGTTTTTCAAAAGCAACAATAATCCAATAAACAATATTCACTCCAAAGTATAAGGATACGGATGACTCTCAGGAGCCAAATTCCCGTTGCATTACCAGAAGCTTGATCACGTAGTAGTTGACACTCCGTCAACTTTCAAGTAAGTAACCAATCCAGTAGAACACCACTTACACGACTCTCCGTCCACCGTTCAAACCCCCAGCTGGGCCCAAAATCCTCAATAAACACGGGTGGTAATACTCGAGTATACCGATTAGTCGAGGAGATATCACTCCACTCGACAATACAAGAGACCCAGGGTTCGTTACCCAATCGACCAATCCCTTGCCGGCTCGACTAGAGTAACTCGCCACAGGGTTTCTGGAATTCCAGGAAGTGCGCGCATCATAATCAAGTATATCAAGTCAATTGCAACAATAAACAAGTATATCACGTAAGGGCAAGTGCGATAAAGTACACTCTTGCCCTATCAATTCACGTATATAACATGTACTCATATTGGTCACGTATCAAGTTCAAGTATCTAGTGCAATTCGGTATTTGAAAGCACTCACCAAAAGATATAGTGCCTTTACTGGTCACTTTCAGGTTATACTCCGGGTTCGGAGTCCAAATCTGCGATAAAACTCAGTTTGAGAACTTTGAAACATGACTAAGATTCGAAACTTAGACGTTTCGTTCAATAAAATCAAGAAATTGAAATTCACTCGGATGGTAGTCGTGAAACACTTGCTCGCTTTTTAAATGGTAAAACTTTGTAACATTTATACTTGAAAATGCCATGCAAGTCGAAAGTATAAGGAAAACATACTCCGAGCAATCATTATTTCATTTCTCAAGGGTACAAGTTCGGCCAAGTCCTTCCTTATATACCCCGGAACAAAAATACTCAAGTACCCTAGATGGTTCAAGTACTATTCATATCAATTCGACCCAAGTCGCAAGTGTATTTATATAGTCCTCGAGCGTAAATTCGGGCAGCATGCCCTTTGTGTTTACCTAATTTTCCAGCCATTTAGGCTTCATTATTTTTCTCAACCACAACCCAACATCACATATGTCAACAATTCATGTCCAGAGCCGTTCCATAGGCTCACAATATCATAATAACAAGAATCACAACAATGACAAGTGCAGAAATTCAACTTAGCACAAGACAGATTTGACGTACGAATGCGGAAATAACATATCCGAGGCTACGCTTATTGGATTTAGGCGTAACCTATGCCGTTTTGAAGCTAAGATATAGGGCTGCAATGTTCATGAAGGTCACTTAGTCCAGTTCCTAATGTAGCTTAGTCAAATCCTGAAATTACTAAACCAGAAACCAATTCGTCGGCTATATAACCGCATTACCCTGTAATGGTCATATCTCAGAGTACAAAAGTCCGAATCAGGTGTTCTTAGAGGCATTTAAAAGCTAAGTCAGAATACTACAACTTTCATGTTTTGGCAAAAAACTAAATCAGTACGGACTCTAGTGACAAAAACGTAATGAACTGGACAAACTGAAGAAACGGACTGCTGAGGAAAAACTTGAAACAGTAAGGGTATTTTGGACTTTTCACGACCTACGTTGCTCCGATTGAGCTGAAATTTTATAGGCACCTATAAAATCCATTATATACAACTTTCCTTCTTTGACCTAAGGCCAATTCGGCCTCTAACATGGTGTAACAAAAACGGGCAGAAGAGGATGAAAATTTCCAGAAATCTGAAATCTTTTGGTTTCAATGATAGTTTTCAAAATTTCTTGCTACACTTGCTACCAAAACCCCCTATATAACCTTATATACAACATATACTAATTATACAACAAGTTTAGATAGAAATTAATCAAACTCCAACTTACATATTTCATCCAAAAATCACCACAATAACTTGCATCACTTGTAATCAAACCCAAAACATGGACTATTGAACATCTTAAACAAGAATAAAAGGATCAAAGCCATAGATCAGATTTTATACCTCAAAAAGAAGGCTTGCAAGAGTGATCCTCCACTATTTCTTGAAATTTTTGGTTCTCTTAGCTTCCCAAGCTTCCAAACTTACGATCAATCGGTTTAGAATTTTTGTTTCTCACTTGGATGGTGTAAATCAAGAAGAAAATGGTTGTTTCTTGCTCTCCCTTTTCTCTCTCTCTTGCTCGGCTGTGAAGGTGCAGAAATGAGGAAGAAAGGCTGCTAATATGGTGTTAATAAGACAAGAGGATTAGGACTAATTGTGACCACAAGTTGGCCTAACACTTGGCTCAATTTCAACCACTCAAATTTTCTCTTTCCTTGTTTTTTTCTTTGCCTTAAATTTCGGCCAATAGGAGAGCTAAGAGGGGGAAGATATTTTTCTCCATTAGTGATAAACTTGTATGGCAAGAAAGTGGTAGTCAAGTGGTGCGTTCAATCGGTAGTGCGCGGGACCCGCCGGTTCGCGCCGTTTTTCTTAAAAATTCACGTACTACTGTTTTTTTTCTTCCCATTCACTAATCTTATATCATTGCTACTACTCACATATTATTTCTCACTTAAAAGTCACTTTTAATCACCAAATTGATCCTTGGTCAGTACCGAAAATTCATCCGGCGAAAAATCGCGAAAACTCTAATTTTGCTCAAATCTTGAAACCGAAGTGTAAAACCCTATTTCCAGGTTCATCTGCACTTATTGTTGAACAATTGGGTAGTAGGGCCTTAATAAATAATAATTTTCAAATAAAAGGAAATTTTTAAGAAAACGTGAGGAATTTACAATTTCAATAATTAACATTAGAATCTCTAGTAAAATATGAAAGATTTAAGAAACCGTTTAGTCACAAGTAAACTAGGGTTTTTGATTAAAACATTAGGGTTTCTAGTCGTTTAAAACAAAATAAGGTTTTAAATCAAACCCGAAGAAATATACTTTAATATTTTCTTCACAAACAGCCTCCTAATATTCGGGATGTTACAATCTCCCCTCCTTAAAAGAATTTCGCCCTCGAAATTCCAACGGGTACTAAGAGTCCTTTAAAGTCAATCAGGTACTAGAAATCACTCCAATCCCTTATATATGACCTTATCATTTAGTAAAGAGCTAAGAGATAACCAAATAGATCATGCAAAAAGGGCTCAATTCACATAACTAGCCCTGAGTTGAAAGTAAAGTCTCAGATATTTGAAAAATTTAGAACATGGCTTAGCCTCAAGTCGAAAATTTCTCAAGTCGGAAATTTTACCCCTGGCGGTGCTTGGAAACACAACAGGCAAAGGCTCACCAGAGAGTTTTAGTTCAACCGCTACAGAGGAGTAGTAGCTGGTCTACAGCCACACAAATACGAATAAGTTCAAAAGCAAGGTCAAAGTAGGGTTCAAACATATAAGTTCAAAAGTAGATTCAATTACTTCAAGTTCAAGAAGCACGGGTACAAATAAGAACTCACTCGACTAGCCTATACCCAGCAATTCACATTCTCAAACAGTCGCCGAATTCAAATCCACATATAGGTCATATTACTCATGTGTAAAAATCAAATCAGGTCCATTACATGTACGTAAGAGCACACTCGCCAAAACAAGTTCAAGTCCCAAATGAGCTCATTTTAGTCTGTCTCAGACAGTTCAAGTATTGCAAACCCCTTTGATCGGTCCAATAACAAGGTTAAATGTTAGAATCATCCACGCTTTAACCTTTCCATCAAAACTCACCTCAAGTGCAATCAAGATACAGACCCTTATTCTAACGCTCTTCACTATATGATACCCAAGTACAAGAATCCACAATAAGACAATTCACAACTCGAGCCGGCTGGTCCCAAGAGTAAATCATCCATATTAGAGATTCCTACCTGGCATAACTAACTAAGGTCTCCAACAATAGACAATTGTTCCACACTTAACAAGCCAATCCCCACAGTCCGAGAACCCTCTCCCTGCACGAGCTCAATAGGAGCTCTGATACCATCTGTGACGACCCCACCTCCCCCTAAGGCGTACCAAAGGGTTCGGCGGACCGCCTGCCCAACTCTCGCTAGGACTCACTCACTATCTTAATCGAGTCACGTACACACATCCATGAACCATAAATAACATTCCCAATTCAAGCTTATAATTTACATTAATAGAAATCGAGGTACAAAGTTTCAACACACCCAACTAGTTCAATACGTATACAATCCAAGTACAACATGTTCCATTCGAGGAATAGCGCGAGTACAAGACCAAAAAGTCAAAAGTCAAAACAAAAGGCTACGCTAGTCTTTTACAAGTCTCACGCGTCACTCGTACCCCTGAAAGGAAAACAAATGGAGTGGAATGAGCTAAAAGCCCAGTGAGGTTCCAAATAGCAAATTGACCATTATTTAGAAGTACAAGTTTTCGGTATAGCAAAGTAACAAGCATGAAGAGTTCATAAATGTGAGCAATAACACGTCAAGTAGCAATCTTAAAATGAGCGAGTGTAGAAGTTTTTCAAAAGCAACAATAATCCAATAAACAATATTCACTCCAAAGTATAAGGATACGGATGACTCTCAGGAGCCAAATTCCCGTTGCATTACCAGAAGCTTGATCACGTAGTAGTTGACACTCCGTCAACTTTCAAGTAAGTAACCAATCCAGTAGAACACCACTTACACGACTCTCCGTCCACCGTTCAAACCCCCAGCTGGGCCCAAAATCCTCAATAAACACGGGTGGTAATACTCGAGTATACCGATTAGTCGAGGAGATATCACTCCACTCGACAATACAAGAGACCCAGGGTTCGTTACCCAATCGACCAATCCCTTGCCGGCTCGACTAGAGTAACTCGCCACAGGGTTTCTGGAATTCCAGGAAGTGCGCGCATCATAATCAAGTATATCAAGTCAATTGCAACAATAAACAAGTATATCACGTAAGGGCAAGTGCGATAAAGTACACTCTTGCCCTATCAATTCACGTATATAACATGTACTCATATTGGTCACGTATCAAGTTCAAGTATCTAGTGCAATTCGGTATTTGAAAGCACTCACCAAAAGATATAGTGCCTTTACTGGTCACTTTCAGGTTATACTCCGGGTTCGGAGTCCAAATCTGCGATAAAACTCAGTTTGAGAACTTTGAAACATGACTAAGATTCGAAACTTAGACGTTTCGTTCAATAAAATCAAGAAATTGAAATTCACTCGGATGGTAGTCGTGAAACACTTGCTCGCTTTTTAAATGGTAAAACTTTGTAACATTTATACTTGAAAATGCCATGCAAGTCGAAAGTATAAGGAAAACATACTCCGAGCAATCATTATTTCATTTCTCAAGGGTACAAGTTCGGCCAAGTCCTTCCTTATATACCCCGGAACAAAAATACTCAAGTACCCTAGATGGTTCAAGTACTATTCATATCAATTCGACCCAAGTCGCAAGTGTATTTATATAGTCCTCGAGCGTAAATTCGGGCAGCATGCCCTTTGTGTTTACCTAATTTTCCAGCCATTTAGGCTTCATTATTTTTCTCAACCACAACCCAACATCACATATGTCAACAATTCATGTCCAGAGCCGTTCCATAGGCTCACAATATCATAATAACAAGAATCACAACAATGACAAGTGCAGAAATTCAACTTAGCACAAGACAGATTTGACGTACGAATGCGGAAATAACATATCCGAGGCTACGCTTATTGGATTTAGGCGTAACCTATGCCGTTTTGAAGCTAAGATATAGGGCTGCAATGTTCATGAAGGTCACTTAGTCCAGTTCCTAATGTAGCTTAGTCAAATCCTGAAATTACTAAACCAGAAACCAATTCGTCGGCTATATAACCGCATTACCCTGTAATGGTCATATCTCAGAGTACAAAAGTCCGAATCAGGTGTTCTTAGAGGCATTTAAAAGCTAAGTCAGAATACTACAACTTTCATGTTTTGGCAAAAAACTAAATCAGTACGGACTCTAGTGACAAAAACGTAATGAACTGGACAAACTGAAGAAACGGACTGCTGAGGAAAAACTTGAAACAGTAAGGGTATTTTGGACTTTTCACGACCTACGTTGCTCCGATTGAGCTGAAATTTTATAGGCACCTATAAAATCCATTATATACAACTTTCCTTCTTTGACCTAAGGCCAATTCGGCCTCTAACATGGTGCAACAAAAATGGGCAGAAGAGGATGAAAATTTCCAGAAATCTGAAATCTTTTGGTTTCAATGATAGTTTTCAAAATTTCTTGCTACACTTGCTACCAAAACCCCCTATATAACCTTATATACAACATATACTAATGATACAACAAGTTTAGGTAGAAATTAATCAAACTCCAACTTACATATTTCATCCAAAAATCACCACAATAACTTGCATCACTTGTAATCAAACCCAAAACATGGACTATTTAACATCTTAAACAAGAATAAAAGAATCAAAGCCATAGATCAGATTTTATGTGACATCCCGAATATTAGGAGTTTATTTGTAAAGAAAATACTAAAGTGCATTTCTTTGGGTTTGATTTGAAACCTTATTTTGTTCCAAAAGACTGGAAACCCTAAACTTTAATCGAAAACCCTAATCTCGGCTAAGATTGAAAACCCTAACTTTGCTTATGATAAAACCCTAGTTTATGCGGTATTCTAGTGTGTGTTTTGGCACAAGAAAAAAATAGGATTCGTTATAGTTTACAGAGGTTTAACAAGTTTGAAAATGGTTAGTAAACTCTGGATTAGCAAACCTCTAGTGTTACAATATTAGAAAGCTTAAGTGGAGTTTTGTTTATCGCCCGTCTTTTCCACATTTTCTTTATTAGAAAATTCCCCAGATAATTTTATTGAGTGAATATAGGTTTTAGATGATTTTTCTAGTATCGGTTAGTTTTTGAGACATTAAGAACGTATGTCGGACGTGGGACCCACTAGTGCGAAAAGTTCGGAAAAATTCGGCCAACTAGGTTAAGTTTTGAATACCGGGTTTAAATTACCGGGTGTGATGAGATATTTATAGGTATCAAGTGGATTAGTGTGAGAGAGACAAAAAGTTAGGCATGAAATAATTATAGTGACAAGTGTCACTTTGTGATTGGGTTGGACTTTGACCTTTGGACCAACTTTACCAATAAATCAAAAATTGACCAAAATTCATTCATTTTCTTGTCTTCCTTGGCTGAATTAGAGAGAGAGAAAAGAGAGAAAATCCCTTCATCTTCCACTTCAATTTCTTGTCCAAATTTTGAGTTTTAACCGATTAATTTGCAAACTACTCCATAAAACTTGCTTTCCAAGTAGTTTCCAAGGTGTTTATGTAAGGATTTTTGGAGGACAAAGCCTAAGCTACCATTTTTCTTGAGTTTTCAAGGTATTTTACCAAGAACCTCTTCTTTACTTCAATTAATTGCTAATTAGTGGTTGAAAGTTGTAGTTTTGGTAGTTTATGAGTATATTTCATAGTTGGAAGTAGTATTATGGAAATTCCAGTTTAAGGTTTCATTTTTCCCCTTTCTATCCGTTTCTGTTCGACCACGTTAGAGGCCGAATTGGCCTTAGTACAAAACATGAAAGTTGTAGAGAATGATGTTTTCTAGTTTCCTGTAAAATTTCAGCCCAATCGGAGCAACGTAGCCTGTGAAAAGACCGAAATACCCCTGCTGCCCTGTTTCTATCCGAGAATGATAATCAGCTTCTGTAATTGGTTGTTTTGACCAGGAATACTACTGATTTGGTTGTTGACGTCTTCTTAAAATTTATAGCCTTGTATCTTAGCTTTCCAATGGCTTTGGAATCACTTCAATTGGAGTTGTAGGTGCTGAGATATGACTGCATAAGTCAGGACTGCTGTAGTACACTTTGAACTGGAAAATCTGGGGTTGTTTTGGTAAATTTGACCTGGTTAGGATGAGAACTGGAATGTATTGTCTTCATGAAAGTTGTAGGTATTGATGTGATTGAGATGCCTGCAAAATTTCAGGTCATTTAGATTAATGTAGAATGAGTTATGACGAAATTACTGTAGCTGTTCTGCTTTGGACAGAATGCGAAAACTGCGATAGTAATTGGCCATTTTGACTGGTTTTGGTTTGGATTTTGAAGTTGGTGTCTTCTGATGAAATGTAGCAGGATGTCTTAGCTAACATATGCCTTTGGAATTTCGGCATTTGGACTTGTATAGACTATGTTATAGTAATTACAGTTTTGTGTGATTTGCAAACCTGTTTTGGTAATTCTGGTATAGTATTTGGCATTTTCGACCTAGTTAAGCTAGGAACTGGATTGAGTGACCTTCTACATTGTTGTAGCTCTGTTTCATAGCTTCGAAACGGTGGGTCTTACACCCCCATCCGATAACCGTAGTGAATTTGGTGCCATTACCGCATATTGAGGTCAACTACGGTTTGTGATTCTGGTACGTTTTTGGAAAGTTTATGGCTGGAACTTTGGCTTCACATTTGGCTGAGTTACAAGCTGTTTGGGCTTCCGACCAAAACACCAAACTTATAGCCCTATATCAGGGCTTTCTAACGCCCTTGGAATTTCATGAATCGGATTTATAAAACCTGAGATATAGCCGAGCAAACAAGGCCTGCCCGTGAAAATGACCAGAAATCTGTTTTGGTCCTGATGACCAATTTCCGTTCCGAATTTGGATTGCCGACCTTCATGAAAGTTGTTCCATTTGGAATGAACTATCTAACTGCCAATTTTCAGCTCTTTTGACCGTGTGTAACATAGAAAACAGTTAGCACTCAAAACTGACCATTTGTGCATTGGCCAGATTTCGTAAGTGATTGTGTTTGGTTCATTTGGGACTAAAGCCTCCAGTTTCAGTTCTGGATGTCTTCATAACAGTTGTTGTTCATCCTTTAAGCTTCGATATGGCGTCTCATACGCCTTAATCCGATATTCGTAGCTCAACTTATGAGTAAACTAGAAACGAGTGTCAAATCTGCCGTTTCCGTTTCCGTCTATCATATTTACGTGCGCGCGTGTTGTTTTGCCGTTTTGCTTGTTTTGGGCATGTTAGTGGCCGTTTGTGATAAAATCTTCTATTTCAGACAGCGGTGAGCTAGGCGGAGCCGGTGGGGCCACTACTAGCGAACGCGCGAAGCGATTTTTCTTCCGAACTACTTTTGGTATTTTGAGTAAGTATTCAGGCCGGTTTGGTGTGTTTTCTTTGCTATGTGTTTGAGATATGTGAAAAGGGCACTTAGGCGAGGGTGTACTTTATCGCACTCGACCTAAACCCTAATTTGAATGTATAATTGTACTTGGCATACGTATATGAACCTTTTGGAACCAAAACCCTTGAGCTTGTGGCTCGGGGCGACTTTCGAATAAAGTTTGTGAAGTTTGCAAAGTTTGTGATTTTGAATAATTTTGTGAAGTTTGTGAGTTTGGGGCGAACTCTTGACCTGGTTGGACTATTCGAGCCGGTTAGGGCTTGGTCGAAGGCAGTCCAACTTAGTCTGAGGTCACCAAGTTTGTAGGTTCATGTTATGAACCAATTTTGTGAATCCGGTTCACCGAGAAGGTGACCAAGTTTGTGACCCGAGCTTGTGACTCAAGCTCAAGTTTGTGATTTCGTTCGCCCGGGCAAGTTTGTGAGGTGACTGGCCAGTGAGGGTGATAAGGTGTCGGTGGGTGTACAAGTGAAGTTCTACGGACTATTATTTGCAGTCGACGGAGTGTCGGCAGGAGATCACGCATGGCACATGAGTTGGCTTTGGAGCCACCTGTATCCTTATTATGTGATGTTACTTTTCTGCTTTTGCTTTACTCTTATTGTGTAACTGTTACGTGAAATTTATGCTTTCGCCCCTGTTTACTTACTAAGCATATAGCTTACCCCATTCCTTTTGTTTTCCTTAGCAGGGGCCGACGCGGGGACTTTTGTCACACACACTAGTATAGTTAGATTGGCTTGTAATAGTTGAACAGTTAGGATGTTTGTTTTTGTTTTGGTGGTTTGACTCGATACTTTTGGAGAATGTAATTATAACTCTTTTGGGGTTGTATATATTGTATTTAGTGCTCTTTCGAACTTTAAGTTTTGAGTCCTGGCGCGAGCTAGGCAGGCGGCCCGCCGATACCCTTGGGTTCGCCCTTGGGAGAAGTGGGGCTGTCACAATTGGTATCAGAGCTTAGGTTTCAGATCTCTGTAGTGTATCCTAGACTTGAAGTTTAGGATGCCGGACTGTGGGATACTTGGCTATTAAGGTAAATATTGAATGCTAAGATTTTGATATTTGACTTTTGTATTTTTCCCATAAGGCAAAGTGGGGATTGAGTTGATTGCACTTGGAGATGGCCAGTCCCAGTGTGAATCGACTTGGTTCTTACTTAATGTTGAAATTAGTTATTTGGACCTATTCTTTGGGTTTGCACCCTAGGGCCGCCGGGGCGGTACTGGTGGATTAGGTAGGTTCCGTAGGGGAGGCGCGTAGGGCCGTTGATGGAATTTCCTTTTGACTATCTGATATGTTTATTTTGTTATAACCAGTATGCCTGGTTTCTTTTGTTACCCGGTGATTGACTACATTTTTGGAGCCGTAGTGCTCATGTAAATAATGGATTTTGCACCGACCGTATATCGGATAACTTGTATATTTTTAGTGTGATTTTGTAAAGATATGTATATTTGAGTATAATCTTTTGAGCTTATTTGTTTGAACCCGGCTTTTGAACTTATTCGTACTTGTGTGGTTGTAGACCGGCTACCACTCGTGTGGTTGAACTTTTGAGGCATTGCCTGTTGTGTTTTCAAGCACCGCTAGGGGTAATATTTCCAACCTGAGAAATTTTGACTTGAACCTAAGCCATGTTCTAAACTTTTCGAATATCTGAGATTTTTTTTCCAGCTCGAAGCTAGTTGGTTGAACCGAGCCCTTTTGCATGTTCTATTTGGTTACTTGTTTAGCTACCTGTGGGCTCGTTGTTAAGTGATAAATAAGATTGGAGCTTCTTAGTACTTGATTGTTTTCGAAGATTATTTGATCTGATTAGTGCAAGTTGGAATTTCGAGGACGAAATTCTTTTAAGGAGGGGAGATTGTGACATCCCGAATATTAGGAGTTTATTTGTAAAGAAAATACTAAAGTGCATTTCTTTGGGTTTGATTTGAAACCTTATTTTGTTCCAAAAGACTGGAAACCCTAAACTTTAATCGAAAACCCTAATCTCGGCTAAGATTGAAAACCCTAACTTTGCTTATGATAAAACCCTAGTTTATGCGGTATTCTAGTGTGTGTTTTGGCACAAGAAAAAAATAGGATTCGTTATAGTTTACAGAGGTTTAACAAGTTTGAAAATGGTTAGTAAACTCTGGATTAGCAAACCTCTAGTGTTACAATATTAGAAAGCTTAAGTGGAGTTTTGTTTATCGCCCGTCTTTTCCACATTTTCTTTATTAGAAAATTCCCCAGATAATTTTATTGAGTGAATATAGGTTTTAGATGATTTTTCTAGTATCGGTTAGTTTTTGAGACATTAAGAACGTATGTCGGACGTGGGACCCACTAGTGCGAAAAGTTCGGAAAAATTCGGCCAACTAGGTTAAGTTTTGAATACCGGGTTTAAATTACCGGGTGTGATGAAATATTTATAGGTATCAAGTGGATTAGTGTGAGAGAGACAAAAAGTTAGGCATGAAATAATTATAGTGACAAGTGTCACTTTGTGATTGGGTTGGACTTTGACCTTTGGACCAACTTTACCAATAAATCAAAAATTGACCAAAATTCATTCATTTTCTTGTCTTCCTTGGCTGAATTAGAGAGAGAGAAAAGAGAGAAAATCCCTTCATCTTCCACTTCAATTTCTTGTCCAAATTTTGAGTTTTAACCGATTAATTTGCAAACTACTCCATAAAACTTGCTTTCCAAGTAGTTTCCAAGGTGTTTATGGAAGGATTTTTGGAGGACAAAGCCTAAGCTACCATTTTTCTTGAGTTTTCAAGGTATTTTACCAAGAACCTCTTCTTTACTTCAATTAATTGCTAATTAGTGGTTGAAAGTTGTAGTTTTGGTAGTTTATGAGTATATTTCATAGTTGGAAGTAGTATTATGGAAATTCCAGTTTAAGGTTTCATTTTTCCCCTTTCTATCCGTTTCTGTTCGACCACGTTAGAGGCCGAATTGGCCTTAGTACAAAACATGAAAGTTGTAGAGAATGATGTTTTCTAGTTTCCTGTAAAATTTCAGCCCAATCGGAGCAACGTAGCCTGTGAAAAGACCGAAATACCCCTGCTGCCCTGTTTCTATCCGAGAATGATAATCAGCTTCTGTAATTGGTTGTTTTGACCAGGAATACTACTGATTTGGTTGTTGACGTCTTCTTAAAATTTATAGCCTTGTATCTTAGCTTTCCAATGGCTTTGGAATCACTTCAATTGGAGTTGTAGGTGCTGAGATATGACTGCATAAGTCAGGACTGCTGTAGTACACTTTGAACTGGAAAATCTGGGGTTGTTTTGGTAAATTTGACCTGGTTAGGATGAGAACTGGAATGTATTGTCTTCATGAAAGTTGTAGGTATTGATGTGATTGAGATGCCTGCAAAATTTCAGGTCATTTAGATTAATGTAGAATGAGTTATGACGAAATTACTGTAGCTGTTCTGCTTTGGACAGAATGCGAAAACTGCGATAGTAATTGGCCATTTTGACTGGTTTTGGTTTGGATTTTGAAGTTGGTGTCTTCTGATGAAATGTAGCAGGATGTCTTAGCTAACATATGCCTTTGGAATTTCGGCATTTGGACTTGTATAGACTATGTTATAGTAATTACAGTTTTGTGTGATTTGCAAACCTGTTTTGGTAATTCTGGTATAGTATTTGGCATTTTCGACCTAGTTAAGCTAGGAACTGGATTGAGTGACCTTCTACATTGTTGTAGCTCTGTTTCATAGCTTCGAAACGGTGGGTCTTACACCCCCATCCGATAACCGTAGTGAATTTGGTGCCATTACCGCATATTGAGGTCAACTACGGTTTGTGATTCTGGTACGTTTTTGGAAAGTTTATGGCTGGAACTTTGGCTTCACATTTGGCTGAGTTACAAGCTGTTTGGGCTTCCGACCAAAACACCAAACTTATAGCCCTATATCAGGGCTTTCTAACGCCCTTGGAATTTCATGAATCGGATTTATAAAACCTGAGATATAGCCGAGCAAACAAGGCCTGCCCCTTGAAAATGACCAGAAATCTGTTTTGGTCCTGATGACCAATTTCCGTTCCGAATTTGGATTGCCGACCTTCATGAAAGTTGTTCCATTTGGAATGAACTATCTAACTGCCAATTTTCAGCTCTTTTGACCGTGTGTAACATAGAAAACAGTTAGCACTCAAAACTGACCATTTGTGCATTGGCCAGATTTCGTAAGTGATTGTGTTTGGTTCATTTGGGACTAAAGCCTCCAGTTTCAGTTCTGGATGTCTTCATAACAGTTGTTGTTCATCCTTTAAGCTTCGATATGGCGTCTCATACGCCTTAATCCGATATTCGTAGCTCAACTTATGAGTAAACTAGAAACGAGTGTCAAATCTGCCGTTTCCGTTTCCGTCTGTCATATTTACGTGCGCGCGTGTTGTTTTGCCGTTTTGCTTGTTTTGGGCATGTTAGTGGCCGTTTGTGATAAAATCTTCTATTTCAGACAGCGGTGAGCTAGGCGGAGCCGGTGGGGCCACTACTAGCGAACGCGCGAAGCGATTTTTCTTCCGAACTACTTTTGGTATTTTGAGTAAGTATTCAGGCCGGTTTGGTGTGTTTTCTTTGCTATGTGTTTGAGATATGTGAAAAGGGCACTTAGGCGAGGGTGTACTTTATCGCACTCGACCTAAACCCTAATTTGAATGTATAATTGTACTTGGCATACGTATATGAACCTTTTGGAACCAAAACCCTTGAGCTTGTGGCTCGGGGCGACTTTCGAATAAAGTTTGTGAAGTTTGCAAAGTTTGTGATTTTGAATAATTTTGTGAAGTTTGTGAGTTTGGGGCGAACTCTTGACCTGGTTGGACTATTCGAGCCGGTTAGGGCTTGGTCGAAGGCAGTCCAACTTAGTCTGAGGTCACCAAGTTTGTAGGTTCATGTTATGAACCAATTTTGTGAATCCGGTTCACCGAGAAGGTGACCAAGTTTGTGACCCGAGCTTGTGACTCAAGCTCAAGTTTGTGATTTCGTTCGCCCGGGCAAGTTTGTGAGGTGACTGGCCAGTGAGGGTGATAAGGTGTCGGTGGGTGTACAAGTGAAGTTCTACGGACTATTATTTGCAGTCGACGGAGTGTCGGCAGGAGATCACGCATGGCACATGAGATGGCTTTGGAGCCACCTGTATCCTTATTATGTGATGTTACTTTTCTGCTTTTGCTTTACTCTTATTGTGTAACTGTTACGTGAAATTTATGCTTTCGCCCCTGTTTACTTACTAAGCATATAGCTTACCCCATTCCTTTTGTTTTCCTTAGCAGGGGCCGACGCGGGGACTTTTGTCACACACACTAGTATAGTTAGATTGGCTTGTAATAGTTGAACAGTTAGGATGTTTGTTTTTGTTTTGGTGGTTTGACTCGATACTTTTGGAGAATGTAATTATAACTCTTTTGGGGTTGTATATATTGTATTTAGTGCTCTTTCGAACTTTAAGTTTTGAGTCCTGGCGCGAGCTAGGCAGGCGGCCCGCCGATACCCTTGGGTTCGCCCTTGGGAGAAGTGGGGCTGTCACATTTTATACCTCAAAAAGAAGGCTTGCAAGAGTGATCCTCCACTATTTCTTGAAATTTTTGGTTCTCTTAGCTTCCCAAGCTTCCAAACTTACGATCAATCGGTTTAGAATTTTTGTTTCTCACTTGGATGGTGTAAATCAAGAAGAAAATGGTTGTTTCTTGCTCTCCCTTTTCTCTCTCTCTTGCTCGGCTGTGAAGGTGCAGAAATGAGGAAGAAAGGCTGCTAATATGGTGTTAATAAGACAAGAGGATTAGGACTAATTGTGACCACAAGTTGGCCTAACACTTGGCTCAATTTCAACCACTCAAATTTTCTCTTTCCTTGTTTTTTCTTTGCCTTAAATTTCGGCCAATAGGAGAGCTAAGAGGGGGAAGATATTTTTCTCCATTAGTGATAAACTTGTATGGCAAGAAAGTGGTAGTCAAGTGGTGCGTTCAATCGGTAGTGCGCAGGACCTGCCGGTTCGCGCCGTTTTTCTTAAAAATTCACGTACTACTGTTTTTTTTCTTCCCATTCACTAATCTTATATCATTGCTACTACTCACATATTATTTCTCACTTAAAAGTCACTTTTAATCACCAAATTGATCCTTGGTCAGTACCGAAAATTCATCCGGCGAAAAATCGCGAAAACCCTAATTTTGCTCAAATCTTGAAACCGAAGTGTAAAACCCTATTTCCAGGTTCATCTGCACTTATTGTTGAACAATTGGGTAGTAGGGCCTTAATAAATAATAATTTTCAAATAAAAGGAAATTTTTAAGAAAACGTGAGGAATTTACAATTTCAATAATTAACATTAGAATCTCTAGTAAAATATGAAAGATTTAAGAAACCGTTTAGTCACAAGTAAACTAGGGTTTTTGATTAAAACATTAGGGTTTCTAGTCGTTTAAAACAAAATAAGGTTTTAAATCAAACCCGAAGAAATATACTTTAATATTTTCTTCACAAACAACGCCCTAATATTCGGGATGTTACATCCTTCAGATTCACCTTATCGCTAGGGGTATTAATAAGAAAATCCAAATATCCTTGAGCTCCCTTATTTAACAATTTTCTAGCCCAGATTCTCGAAATAAGTGCAGACGAAGCTAACTTACCCCTCACATCCAATTTCAGGGTTGCCTCCCCTGGAATACACAATTCTACAATTTTCGTCCTACAATTCAGTTGGGCATTATAACGGGCGAACCAATCCATCCCTAGGATCACATCATATCCTTTAATCGCTAAGCCTATCCTCAGTGTAATCTAGAGCGGCGAATATATTGGTCATCCTCTCTAACCAATTCTCCGCTACTTCGGGGTCAGGTTCACCCATAAACTTAGGCGGGTTAAACTTTAAGAATCTTTCCAGAGCTCTATCCTCTCCTCTATCCTGGCCCCCAGGTTGGTTAAATGGTCCAGGACCCTGTCTCTCCGCTATACGTTCTAGGATATCAGTCATTCTATTGATGGCAGTAGCCACTTGGTTACCCTCAATATTTTCCTGTCCCTGGGTCGGTCCAGTTGCCGATCCCTGGTCATCCCCCTGAGGTTGGGCCTGTCTAGACGCTCGCCCACGGCCTCGACCACTCCTTAATCCTTCCATTAGTCTAAATGTGCCTAGTGCACGAAATAGATTAATTTAAGCGGAAAAGAAGAAATATATCAAAAGGAGAACCAACCAAGAAAGCATTGAAATTAACAATAATTTACATTCATGAGCATGTCAAGTTCGTACAATTAGCAAGTTAGGGACAATTCACAAAAATATAGCACACAGGTGCTCAAAAGTATACTTTTAGTCACAGAAGACTAAAGTAAAAACAAGTGCCCAAAAGTAGGCCACACAAGCATGCAAAATACAATGGCCTCAGCACTCGCGTCACCCTAACTAGTCCTAGCTGTACCAGTCAAAAGTCAAAAAGGGGTCAACTACTAAGATCCTAGTCCACAACAAGGCTATTAGGAGGAACCTCCTCCTCGGGATCCTCCTCCTCAGCATCAGGAATCACCTCGGTAGCGTCCTCAACCAATCTAATAGCATCAGCCAGGATCTCGAAAGCCCAGTTACGGACATCCCGTCGTAGCCTAGTGAGTCGAGCCCTAGTATCCCGAAGCTCCTCATTAACCACTGCAGATGTGGCTACCTCACCCTCAATCACCTCCTCGAACTCGGCAATCCGCTCACCCTGAGCGCTAACCATCTGCCTAAACTCGTCTACCTCAACCTGTAGATCGCGGTTGGCATCCACCAACTGACGACGCTCGTCGTCCAGAGCAAGCACTAGATGATTCGGGTAAGCGAAAGTCAACCTACACGAACATCGAGGGTATCTATCATATGGTGAGTAGCGTACTCGAGCTCCTCCCGCTAGAGCTCGGTAGAAGATAGTCCTAAGAGGCTCATAATGACCATTCGCATGGCCATTCCCGTTAGCTATCGGGGCTCCATTTCCGTCATCCATCCCTGCAAAATAATAATACTTTTCAGGTTAGAAACTTAAATCACTACCTAGTTCCATTATCCTGCAATGCATGCCTAACTTAATCGTTGGTTCATCCCAATCGTCACTTGAGGTAGGACTAACTTAGTTGCTGGCTCGCCTCAAGTATCACTTAGGGTATGATTAAGTCATCCCATATCGAGTCTTAAAGGTAGAGTATCTAATATGTCTCCCATATAGACCTCTAATCTAGTGCTCTGATACCAACTGTGGTGCCCCACATCTCCCTAAGGCGAACCAAAGAGTATCCGCGGACGCCTGCCCAGCTCTCGCCAGGACTCAAGCAATTCCATTCAATTTAAAACCGAACTAAACATTTCGAAGAGAGCAACATGAATACAAATAATGCGGAAGCGTTCAAACTTAACAAGTCACTTAACATGTAACCAGTACATCGGTAATCATAATACGACTTAAATTCTAAATACACGTTAGGGCCCAAATTTTTACATTTCAATTCCAAAAGTACAACCAAGACCAGGGCCTAGCCAAAATATGGTAGGAATCCTAAACAAAAGTACAACGAAGGGGTTTCTTCATACTTCTCTGAGATTCGGTCCTATTAAGGAAAACAAAACTATAGGGTGAGCTAAACGCTCGTGAGGCCAAGAACACACATGCAAGCACATTGTTCAAATAGCAATCCCAAATTTATTGCATAAAACCGTGGTATTTCAATAATCAACCATTCGAGCAGGAAAAGTAATCAGAAACAATTCAAGGATATAGTAGCTCTCAGGAGCTAAGTTCCACTCGCTCTGGCGATGTCATTCGTATACCTTCCCGCGATGACCCTCCTGTCAACCGGGTCGGTATTTCCATTTCCGTAGATCACCACTTACTTCCCTCCATCCACCGTACACCTCAAGGGCCCACAAGTCATTTATAAGGCGATACTCCACGAGTATGCCAAGCAAGACCTCTCATTAGGTTGAGCTTATATATCTCATGGCTCGCCCAAGTTCCCGACCAAGCCCATTGCCGGCTCGAGTCCAAGGTCGGCCTACGAGTTTGGGCGTCCCCCATTCATTTGAAAGTCGAGGAGATTCACTCCAACGACGTATGTAATCATAACATACCATTGCATTTCATTCATTCATTCAATACATTTCAATCATTCATTTGAAATTAGAGCGAGTGTGATAAAGTACACACCCGCTCTTATTTTTAAAATTTCCAACAATTACCACAAATAAGCAAGTATCAAGGATTCACACACTTGACACTCACCGAGCAATTCAATAAGAATTATTTTCTGGAAGTTCAAGTGTCCACTGTAAGATCCTCTTGAAGGTCTCTTTGTGCGCCTGACAATTAATAGTGGATAATCACTCAAATAACCCAATTATCAAGGAAGATTGTACACTGGTACAATCTAAAGAATATTTCACAAAATGAACCTCAATTACTCGTAAATCGAGGTTCAACTTGCCTTTTATTAAGTACAATATTATTTGAGTTTTTATCATGAAAATCGAGGGCAAAACGTTTGAATAATACTAAGAGAATTAAGAGTTTTGGAAAAACTCCTTTGCCTTGAAAATTGAGAAATTTCAGTTTTATCCTAAATTTTTTAAAATTCGTATCTCTCTCGATATAAGCCCAAAATTGGAAAACTTTATACCGTTGGAAACCTTTTGGAAAGTGTTAAAAGTTCTTAGAAGACACCTTTTCATGAATCTAAGTGGAAAGTACTCAAAAATGAGCTTGAAATCGCTGTTCCAGAATGTTCAGGATTGAGTTGGGGTTGGTTTTTCGCTAACTTTGGAAATTTGGCAGAATTCACTTGTTGCACACTAGCCCTTGAAATTTATAACTAAATTAGAGGTACAAGTAAGGTTTAGGGCAGAACAAGCGGATTGAGAATCGGAGTTTCGAGCACCGAGAAACGGTAGCTCAAAGTTAGGAAAATTCAAGTCTGGTGAACAATTTCCAGATTTGAGTTTTCAAAATTGGAATCTTAGCTAAGAGTCAAAACGAACTTGGATTGGTATAAAATTTTGCAGTATGTTACTCCTATATGAAAGGTACCTCTCTATCAAATTTCAGGGAAAAATACCTTCGGAAAGATAGTTAATTAGTCATTCAAAGTTCAGGAAAATTTCTAAGGCATCTGCCTTTTGACTTTCATTTCCCAATTCAAATCGTTTCACCAAGAAAACTATCCAACCATGGTTCATTTGTGAAATAAAGGTCTAAGATACATCCATGATACCTTTGGTAAGTGTTTAGCATCAAGAACTTCAATTAATAAAATCACTCCCAAGTTTTGTCCCAAACCAGTCCAAGTATTACGGTTTTTCCAAAACAGGGCAGTCCTCTTGTTTTGGTCACAACTCAGTCAATTTAACTCCGAATGGGGCATGGTTTATGTCATTGAAAAATAAATTCATAGGGCTATAATATCTCAGAAGGAATCATTCCAAAACTTGGAACTTAACTAGTTCAAAATCGGGCATCAATTTGCTGCCTTATCACTTCATTCCAGTTGAACAGAGCAACAGGACAGCGATCTTAAAACGTTTGGTTTGGCTCACTCACAAAGAATCAGAATGTGCATTTTATCTCAAATTAAATCCTTGAATGTCTAGTTTCCAACGCCACCAACGGCACATGATTTCGACATCCGAGGACAGAGTTATGGCCGAAACACCACCGCTGGTCAGAGCCATACGGGAACAGTTTCCAGATTTGCTAGTTTCACAAAACAAAATTCATTTGCCCAACCAAACCTCATTATTTTTCAATGAAATTTTTCACACATCTAATACGTCATATAAACATCAGATTCAAGCCATTAGATCATTTAAAATTGGTCTTAAAATGGCCGAACAAGGCAGGGGCAAAATCGGAAACTTTTGCTCCTTGCACCCAATGAAGTTTCTATCAATTACACACCATTAATCCATCATTTTAACCACTAAACCAACAATATATCCACCATCAATCATCAAATCAGCAACAACCCAAGAGTGGGAGTTCATAGAGCCCACTTTCACATTTATCCAACAATATCAAGTCATCTACTTACATGCAAGTACTTAGAGATGCATATCTACTACTATAAATCAAGTTTAAGGTGATGGATCATGTTATACCTTCTTAATGTACTGGATCAGAATTTTTGGCCCTCAAAATGCTCCAAGAAACCGTGATTTCCAGCACCCTTTTGCAGCTCAAAATGATCTCCTAGTGTTAAGCTAAGTATGGTGCAAGTTTGGTTGAATTTGGAGATGTTTTGGTGGTGGTTTGAGTAAGAAATTTTTGGAACAATGGAGTTAGAGAGGGAGAGAGGGTTGGTCGGCACTCTTGGGAAGGAGGAGAGAGTGTGTGATCAGATTTCTAAGCTTCCAAGAGAAGACACTAACTTGTGGCTTCAAATCACCCATTAGTCAACTCACATTAGGGTGCGTTTGACGCGATTAGGGCTCGATTTTCTCGCGCGTTTTGTGACGACCCCACCTCCCCCTAAGGCGTACCAAAGGGTTCGGCGGACCGCCTGCCCAGCTCTCGCCAGGACTCACTCACTATCTCTATCGAATAATGTACACACAACCATGAACCATAAATAACAATCCCAATTCAAGCTTATAATGTACATTGATAGAAATCGAGGTACAAAGTCTCAATATACTCAAACTGGTTCAAGGCGTATACAATCCAAATACAAAACATTCTATTCGAGGAATAGCACGAGTACAAGTCAAAAATCAAACAACTAGTCTATGCTAGACCTTACATATCTCGCACCTCGCTCGTACCCCTGAAAGGAAAACAAATGGAGTGGAATGAGCTAAAAGCCCAGTGAGGTTCCAAATAGCAAATTGACCATTATTTATAAGTACGAGTTTTCGATATAGCAAAGTAACGAGCATAAAGTGTTCATAAATGTGAACAGTAACACGTCAAGTAGCAATCTTGAAATGAGCAAATGTAGAAGTTTTTCAAAAGAAACAATAATCCAATAAACAATAAGTATTCCAAATCATAAGGATACGGATGGCTCTCAGGAGCCAAATTCCCCTTTTCATTACCAGGAGCTTGATCACGTAGTAGTTGACACTCCGTCAACTTTCAAGTAAGTAACCAATCCAGTAGAACACCACTTAAACGACTCTCCGTCCACCGTTCAACCCCCAGCTGGGCCCAAAATCCTCAAGAACACGGGTGGTAATACTCGAGTATACCGATTAGTCGAGGAGATATCACTCCACTCGACAATACAAGAGACCCAGGGTTCGTTACCCAATCGACCAAGCCCTTGCCGGCTCGACTAGAGTAACTCGCCACAGGGTTTCTGGAATTCCAGGAAGTGCGCGCATCATAATCAAGTATATCAAGTCAATTGCAACAATAAACAAGTATATCACATAAGGGCAAGTGCGATAAAGTACACTCTTGCCCTTACAATTCACGTATATAACATGTAATCAGATTGGTCACGTATCAAGTTCAAGTATCAAGTTCAATTCGGTATTTGAAAGCACTCACCCAAAATATATAGTGCCTTTACTGGTCACTTTCAGGTTATACTCCGAGTTCGGAGTCCAAATCTGCGATAAAACTCAATTTGAGAACTTTGAAACATGATTAGAGTTCGAAACTTAGACGTTTCGTTCAATAAGAATCAAGAAATGAAAATTCACTTGGAGAATACTCGTGAAATACTCGCTCACTTTTTAAATGATAAAACTTTGTAACATTTATACTTGAAATGGTCATGCGAGTCGAAAGTACAAGGAAATCGTACTTTGAACAATCATTATTTCATTTCTCAAGGGGTACAAGTTCGGCCAAGTCCTTATTTATATATCTTGGGACAAGAAGACTTAAGTACTCTAGATGGTTCAAGCAGTAATCACTCTTAACTCATACTCAAGTTGCAAAGATAGTTTTCTAGACCTCGAGTAAAAATTTGAGCAGCATGCCCTTTGTGTTTACCTAATTTCCAGCCATTTAGGCTTCATTATTTTTCTTCAACAACATCCCAACATCATACAAATCAGCAATTTATGTCAAGAGCCGTTCCATAGGCTCACAATATCATAATAACAAGAATCGCATTAAGTACAAGTGCAGAAATTCACTGTGGCACAAGACAGATTTGACGTACCAAATGCGGAAATAACATATCCAAGGCTATGCTTATCGGATTGAGGCGTAACCTATGCCGTTTCGAAGCTAAGACTCAGGGCTACAATGTTCATGAAGGTCACTTAACCCAATTTCGAGTGTAACCAGGTCAAAAATGCAAGATACTATACCAGGATCACAAAAACAGATTCACAAAATGCATTTTAGCGGAAACATCATAACTCAGGCTCTCCAAGTCCAAATTCCAAAATTCCAAAACCAGCTGAAAGCTAAGAAACAGGGTTACAATGTTCATGAAGATCACTTAGTCCAGTTTCTAATGCAACTTAGTCAAATCCTCAAATTACAGAACCAAAATCCAATTCATCGGCTATTTATCCACACTGCACTGGAATGGACATAACTCAGTGTACAAAAGTCCAATTCAGGTGTTCTTAGAGGCATTTTAAAGCTACTTCAGAACACTACAACTTTCATGTTTTGGCCCAGAGCTAAATCAGAATGGATCCTGGTCAAAAAACGTGATTAACTGGACAAACTGAACACACGGACTGCTGAGGAAAAACTTAAAACAGTAAGGGTATTTCGGACTTTTCACGACCTACGTTGCTCCGATTGAGCTGAAATTTTACAGGCACCTACAAAATACCATTATCTACAACTTTCCTTCTTTGACCCAAGGCCAATTCGGCCTCTAACACACCGATATAAATTCGGACAGAATGCTTGGGAAATTTTCCAGAAATCTGAAATTTTTAGCTCTAAGTGTAATTTCCTCAAATTTCTGGTTCTAATCACCACTAAACAACCTTATATAACCTTAATTGCAACATTTACACATCATACATCACATTGAGCAGAAAATCAGAACCCCTAGTTCATCAAATAAATTGGGGAAAACCTCTAAATCATGCTAATCATCCATGATTCCACCACTATAATCAAACTACTAACTTAATTTAACAAAATCAAAAGCAAAACTTAGAGAGATGAGTTCTCTTACCTTGGTTAGAAGTCTCTAAAAGCAGCCCCAAGCTTTCCTTTTCCAAACTTTCACCACCAAACACTAACTAACCACTCAAAGACAAGATTAATCGGTTTCTTTTGTTTGATTTCTCACTTTGTTGGTGGATTGAAGAAGAAATGGAGAAGAGTTTTGTTTTTCCTCTCTTGTTCTTACTCTCTCTCTCTCTATGCTCTTAGCAGCAGAAAATGAAGAGAAATGAAGCTGATTTTTGTCTTATAAGGAGTAAGAAGGTTAGAGTTAATTATGACCACAAATTTCTACTAACACTTGGACTAATCTTGTCCACTAATTTTTCTCTTTCTTCCCCTTGCTTCTTAGCCACAAATTTCGGTCCTTCTTAGCTGAATATAAGAAGATATTTTGGCTTAAATATCAATGAGCTTGTGGTGCAAGAAAGTGGTAGTCCAGTGGTGCGTTCAAACGGTAGTGCGCGGGACCCGCCGGTTCGCGCCGTTTTCTTAAAAACTCACGTACTAGGTTTTTTTTCCTTTCCATTCACTAACCTTGTCTCATGGCTACTACTCACATATTATTTCTCACTTAAAAGCCACTTTTAATCATCAAATTGATCCTTGGCCAGTACCGAAAATTCATCCGGCGGAAAAATCGAAAAACCCTAATTTTGCTCAAATCTTGAAACCGAAGTGTAAAACCCTATTTCCAGGTTCATCTGCACTTATTGTTGAACAATTGGGTAGTAGGGCCTTAATAAATAATAATTTTCAAATAAAAGGAAATTTTTAAGAAAACGTGAGGAATTTAAAATTTCAATAATTAACAGTAGGATCTCTAGTAAAATATGAGAGATTTAAGAAACCGTGTAGTCACAAGTAAACTAGGGTTTTTGATTAAAACATTAGGGTTTCTAGTCTTTTAAAACAAAATAAGGTTTTAAATCAAACCCAAAGAAATACACTTTAATATTTTCTTCACAAACAACCTCCTAATATTCGGGATGTTACACGTTTGGTTCACTAGTGCACTAAACCTCTAATGCACTTATATTCATGTAAATATTATTACTCTCAATTGTCCCGAAATAAGGGTCTAAAGTCCCTCAAATAAAGTCGCGCGTGTGAAAACGTGTACCATTAATTTTAACGCTATAACGTGAAACTTCCGAGAAATTCTTATCACGATTGCACTACTAACTATCACTTGAGTATTTATTCATAAGATTACCTATTTTAGGACCATAGTACAAGTCTCCAATATTCCAAGCTTATTGTGCTCCTATGCGGATAAAATCTCTAAGCACTATTCACTATTTTTACAAAACGCGCTCCAGGAAATTAATTTTTGAAACGAGTCACTTTAAAAATATAGCGAAGTTATATTACCATGTATTTAGGTCTAATAAGACTAGAAAATATTCCTCGTGGCAAAAATCCAATTAAATAATTTATTAAGCCATAAATTAGGCTTAAAAATAATAGTTTTTACGAGTCCTCACAGAATCGATAACGAACCTTTGGATCACTGTTAGTCAAGTGGAGTGTTAACTCCTCGACCATATGGTATACTCGAGTATTACCTTTTGTAACTATGAGGTGTTCAGGCCCGGTAAGGGGGTGAACGGTGGAAGGAAATGGTGTAAAGAGGAATCTACGGTCTTGTTCTCTCTTCACTGGTTGATGGAGTGTCAACGGGTATGATCAAGCACGGCAATGGGAAAACGGCTCCTGAGAGCCGACCATATCCTTTTAATTGTGGTTGGTCTGGTGAAAGAACTTATGTGTTTGTTGGTCATGCATAATTGTACTTGCGTGTCTAGTTGGTACCTCACGAGCTTAAGCTCACCCCTTGTCAATCTTGTTTTCCTTACAGGGATGATTACTTTTGGAAGGCTTGTTACCTTGTTGCCGAGTTGAGCTAAAAATGTTCTTTTGTATAGCTCTTCAATGGTTGGAAAACCCTAAGTGTAGTTGAATTAACATTCCCTTTGAATTGTAAATTGAAACTGTACCTGGATTTATATGTTAGGTAACTTTTGTATGTTATTTTGACTTGTATATGTTGAATTTCAAAGTTCATATGCTTTGTGGGTGTACGGGTGAACTTCGGACAGGCTCGGACTTCAAACGGCGGAAGAAAAAAATTGGTGAGAAACTGAACGGGCGAATCCGGCCGAAAATCCGGCCAGTTTTTGGCCGGATATGCGGCCGGATTGGCAGGGGAGTTTGAAAAAAAAATTGGATTGCTCTCTGCCTTGTATCCGGCCGGATTGTGTCGCGGCCGGCACTATTCATGTTCGGCTCCGATTTTCGATTTTTGTTTTGTGGGTTTTTGAGTCGTATGAGCGCGCTTTTATTTTCCGGAACATTTAAATTGTGTCTAACTGCCTCATTAGTCCTGGCGAGAGGTGGGCAGGCAGTCCGCTAACCCCTTTGGTTCGCCTTAGGGGAAAGTGGGGCTGTCACACTTACGCCTAGTAAGCATTCTAGGTAAACGGGCAAAATAAGAGAATAACACAATTTAACATGTAAGCACATTTTCCCAAGTAATATAGGTTCAAGTAAATCGATACTCAACTTTAGAAACTGGTAGTGGAGCAATTAATTGTAAAAGGAATCTTTCAATGTAAAATACTTAATAAACAATAACATTCATGTGTGCATTCAATCATTCATTCAAGTAAATATAAGAATGAACAATAATTTAAACATTAAAAGGATATAGGGCTCACAGGGAGCAACATTCACCTTATAACTGCCAATAAACAATCCCCTACACTTTACCACATTATAACCTCTGAACTCCCACCTTATATCCTCTGAAAGATCAACAATTCCCTTATTTAACATTCACCTTTTACCCTCCAAAAAATCAACAATCCCCTCATTTAACATTAAACATTAAACATTGTACTCAAGGCCTTTTGGCAAAGAGTTTTGAGCTTTGCACTTAACATTGGTAAGTTATAAACTCAAAACTGTCCAGCTGATCCGACCTCGCATATGGCGAGTCTCGGATAGGGTGCCAGCATAGGATTAAGCTCAGTTTAGCTGATAAGATAAAGTACACATCGACCTGCATTCTTGCACATTTATCATGCATTCATGCAAAGTGAACATGCGCTCATAGCAAATTAGCAAGACAAGAAAATCACAATAGTCATTCACTTATTAGCATGTCATTCAAAAGAGAGCACTTAAGCAAATAATAGGATTTTCTCGAGTCATGCATAATCAAATAACACGCATTGGAACACTCACCGACAAAGCAGAGCAAATCAAATGTTCCCACCAAGGTTCTCCTCGTTTTCCACGTCAAAACCTATATTCAAGCAAGTACAAAACTTTAAGATTCCAACTAAAGCAACTAAACAAAGGAAGGAATGATCGAGAGAGCTACTAGAGCGACTCAACTTCAAAGCGACAAATGACTCAAAAGAGATTTCAAAAGGACATAAGTTTTAAAACCTACGCGAAGGTGCAAGTTCAAAGAAATCACCAATACATGTTAGGTTTATGATTCAAGCAAGTTGTGGCACGAAAAGAATGTTTCTCGGATAAAAAACTAAGAGTAACAATAAATACATGAAAAGGGTACAATTGCTGGAAGTTTTTGGCAGTGAAAGATAGCTAATTTTCACTCCCTTTGAGTAATGGGTTTATAACCAAATCGACGTACAACTCTAGTATTATGTATTGGCAAATAGTACAAGCGATATCAAGTCCAACCTATCATGAATCGAAGGCAAAACAGGGCCAAAACAGCAGCCCTGTTCCACACCCAAAAATCAAGAAATTCAACTCAAAAGCTAATCAAAACTCAAGTTTACTTCAAGTTAAATGCATGGTTTTCACTACAAATCAGTCCACAAGAGATCTACTAAGTTTATAGCACAAGTTTGAGCCAAACTTTCATCAAAACAAACCACGAATTGAAGAGAAATAAACTCAAGAAAACCGGTCAGCATGCATACATTTGGAAACAGAATTTCAGTCCACTTTGGCTTCTAGTTTCACCAATTAAATTTTCTTCAAATTGCTCAAACTCAACACATACATCAAGGCTAATGAAGTACCAAGTTTCCCAAGCAAAAACTCACCAAGATACACCATAAAGTAAGCTAGAAAAACTGGAAATTGCAACAGCATAACAAGCGGCCAGCAAGCAACCCCAAAACAGAAAATTTTCACCTAGTTTTCTTTACTCCAACAAAACTACTACTCAAACACACATGCATAACATCCACTTCTAGGGTAAGGTTAAACCAAGTTCCTTGAGCACAAATCTCACCAAAACAACACAAAAATACTCCAAAATTGAAGCTAAAAATTCGGCCAGCCCAAGCATAAATTCCAACTTGTGTTTGTCCAATTTTTACTTCATGTGTACTAAGTTAACTATGTGAGGACTCGCAAATTTCTTGTATTTTTCTCAAAAATACCCTTTTATTTGAAAATTATTATTTGTCAAAGCCCACTACCCAATTATTTCACAATAAGTGTAAGTAAACCTAGAAAATAGGGTTTTACGCTTCGGTTTCAAGTTTGGAGCAAAATTAGGGTTTTCGCGATTTTTCGCCGGATGAATTTTCGGTACAGAGTATGGATTAAATTTGAGGATTAAAAGTGACTTTTAAGTGAGAAATAATATGTGATTGGTAGCAATGATATAAGGTTAGTGAATGGGAAGTAAAAACCCTAGTACGTGAGTTTTTAAGAAAAACGGCGCGAACCGGCGGGTCCCGCGCACTACCGATTGAACGCACCACTTGACCACCACTTTCTTACCCTACAAGCTCATTGATAATTGAGCAAAATATCCTCTCACTACCAGCTAAGTCTGACCGAAAATTGTGGCTCAAAGGCAAGGAAAGAAAGAGAAAAATTTTGTGGTCAAGATTAGTCCAAGTGTTTGCCCAATTTGTGGACACCATTAGTCCTAATCCTCTTGCTTTATTATAAGGCAACTAAGCTCCATTTCTCTTCATATTTCTGCCAAGGAGCTGAGAGAGAGAGAGGGGAAGAACAAGAGAGAAATTTCTTCATTTCATCTTCAAATCCAACAACTTAGTGAGAAAATAAACAAAGTAAACCGATCAAACTTGTTCTTGAGTGACTAGGTGGTGATTTGTGGTAAGTTTTTGGAAGAAGGAAGCTTGGACTACTCTTTGTGACCTCTATTCAAGGTAAGAGAGCTTATCTCTCTAAGTTTTGCTTTCAATTTTGTTAAATTAAGTTTAGTAGTTTGATTATAGTGGTGGAATTATGGATGATTAGCATGTTTTAGAGGTTTTTCCCCAATTTATTTGATGAACTAGGGCTTGTGGAAATTCTGCCCAAATTTATTGTATGATGCTTATATGTTGAATTAAGATTATAAGAGAGGTTTTGGTAGTGTTTGAAGTGAGAAATTAAGGAAAGTTCCACTAGAAACAAAAAATTCCAGATTTCTAGAAATTCTTGCTTCCTTTCTGTCCGAATTTGTATCTGTGTGTTAGAGGCCGAATTGGCCTTAAGTCAAAGAAGAAAGGTTGTAGATAATGGCATTTTGTAGGTGTCTATAAAATTTCAGCTCAATCGGAGCAACGTAGGACATGAAAAGTCCAAAATACCCTTACTGTTTTAAGTTTTTCCCCAGCAGTCCGTTTCATCAGTTTGTCCAGTTTATCACATTTTTTCACTAGGAGCCGTACTGATTTAGCTTTTTGCCAAAACATGAAAGTTGTAGTATTCTGAATTAGCTTTCAAATGCCTCTAAGAACACCTGATTCGGACTTGTGTACTCTGAGATATGTCCATTACAGTGTTCTGCATTTAAACAGCCGACGAATTGGTTTCTGGTTTAGTAATTTGAGAATTTGACTAAGTTACATTAGGAACTGGACTAAGTGACCTTCATGAATTTGTAGCTCTGTGTCTTAGCTTCAAAACGGCATAGGTTTCGTCTCAATCCGATAAGTGTAGCTTCGGATATGTTATTTCCGCATTCGTACGTCAAATCTGTCTTGTGCTAAGTTGAATTTCTGCACTTGTGATTGTTGTAATTCTTATTCTTATGATATTGTGAGCCTATGGAACGGCTCTTGACTTGAATTGCTTATGTGTGATGTTGGGTTGTGGTTGAGGAAAAATAATGAAGCCAAAATGGCTGGAAAATTAGGTAAACACAAAGGGCGTGCTGCCCAAATTTTCGCTCGAGGGCTAGGTTTCTATTTGAACTTGTATACTTTTGTTTGGCCAATACCATGACCAGTTTTCCATTTTAAAACATGATTTTTCATCCTGGGGTTCAAACAACCCTCTTCTTACTTGAAAGTCATCTTTACACGTTTTACTCCTAATTAGTCGGGTTTCATTGTTTCCCTTAAATGTTTTGCTCGATAAACTATAATAATGTTCTCTTGTTCAACCTTAGGTTTCATTGGTGATTAAGGGTAATATCCGGAAGGATATTTTGCACGATATTTTGCATTTCTAGGTGAGTGTTCCTTATTTGATTCTATGGCTTGTTGTTATCATTTGCTAATGTGTTAAGTGCTTTTAATGATTTCCAAAACGAGCTTTCTAGGCGAGTGTGTA
Organism: Coffea canephora; assembly: GCA_036785865.1. Taxonomy (NCBI): domain Eukaryota; kingdom Viridiplantae; phylum Streptophyta; class Magnoliopsida; order Gentianales; family Rubiaceae; genus Coffea; species Coffea canephora. The sequence continues at coordinate 29,509,268 of CM071916.1, forward strand.
CTTTATCGCACTCGACCTAAATAACTGTGCAATTTTCAAGGATTTAATGATTGAAATGTTACTTGCGCATGAATGTAAGCCTTTTGGGCTGAACTGGCCATTGCCCCTTGTTACCGGTCGTCTCGAGCCAGAAGCGGACTCGGTCGGGCGATTAGGGACTTGGGTGAACGTTTGGTATACTCGAGTATTACCCTGTAGGTTGGTGGAGACTGGCCAACGGCCAGGACGGGGGTGAATGAATGAATGAACGAACGAACGAACGAATGAGGGTTTATTGATAAACGAAAAATGCATTTTTAAATGATTGGAGGAATAAGGGGAAATGTCAGGAGAACGAATGAACGAATTGCTCCTTGTGAGCCATATCCTTTTAAATGAATGTTACTATTGCTTTCCATTGTAAATGTTTCTTGAATTATTGATAATCCATGTTTAATGTATTGAATTGATTGTTTGATTGTTTGATTATCTGTTTGGAACCTCACTGAGCTTTTAGCTCACCCCTTTAGTTTTGTTTTCCTTAACAGGGGACGGCGAGCAGGATGAGAGCATAGACTAGCCTAGTCTAGGTCTTTTGTTTCTTTTGTAATGGTTCTCGCCCTAGTGCTTGGCACTGGCTAGTTGTATGGTGAAGCGAGAACCTTTGTACATTTGATGGTTGTACTTCCTTTTGAGATAGCAATGTATATAAGTTCCCCTTTAAGTTTGGATTGCTGCCCTATTTATTCTTGTGATTTGTTCTGGATTTGATTAAAGAACGACTGAGTCCCGGCGAGAGCTGGGCAGGCGGCCCGCCGAACCCTCTGGTACGCCTTAGGGGGAGGTGGGGTCGTTACAAACTAAGCTTACTTTAACCATGATTCTCATGCTAACACAACCAAGAAAACCTAAGGAAATCCTCACCTAATACACCTAATCATACATCAAACACATATAAGGCATAAACATAAACCCATGATCCAAGCTTCAAAAACAAGAACCCAAGCCAAGCCATCAACAACCCAAGTATCTAGGTTATCTAAGCACCTTAATTACATGCATACCCTACTAATTTAAAGCATTAAAATTCATGATTTAGGGTTTACCTCAAGCTCCTCAAGCTTTACAAGTTGCACGAAGAACTCCAGAATTACCTCTCAAGTAGCAAGCCAAGGTTGGGTGGAATCTAGTTGAACTTCCTCTTGAATCTTGCACTAATTTTCCAAGAACTAGACTTAGGATTTTTGTGAAGTTTTCGTCTCCTATTTCGGCCAAGAAGAAAAAGATGATGGGTTGATTTTGGTCAAAGTCAATGGTCCAAGGGTATTGTGGCAAATGTCCTTCCAAGGTTAATCCTCATCTCCTTTGTCTTTTAATCGCTAAAATATCTTGCCAACCTCTAATTATTCCATAACACCTTATAAATAATATTCCTTTGCACAAAACTCCTCCTAATCTTCAAAAATTTAATGCACACACCTCACTAGTGTGTCCCACTTCCATAATGCATTATAAACTTAACATGTACTAACTTATACAAGAAAAATGATTTAAAAACTTGACTCACTTGTAAAAATATCTAAGAAATGAAGGCAATAACGTAAAGTAACAAAAATGTATTCGAAAAAATAAAATAAAATAAGAAAATTTTTCAGATCCTCACAGGGAAAGGTTGTAAAGCCAATTTATTCATGGAAAAGGGAACATCTTCAGCACTAAATACTCTTTTAATCATCAAGACAGCCAAGACTCATTAACAAGAAAATTCCAGCCATATGTCTAAGTCATTCTTTTGGGTATCACCAACTCGCAGTCCCGAAATTTGTTAGACAATTTTCCTTCTTTTTCATGAGTCTTTTCCTATCATTTTACAGTCCTAAAGTCATCTTTTGAGTAACAAATTCATCCAGGCCAATTGTGTTCCTTGCCCTTATAAATTGCCATAATCTTACTTGATTTAAGTAGCTAATTGGTCAACACTAGAAGGAACTCTAAATTTTGTCAAGGAGTTGATTGAGAAGCCTTGAGAATTGATTTGGTAAAAGTATCAGAGAGACATAATCGAGTGAAAACATGAGGGTTGAGTGCATACACACGAGGAAGTATGTGAGGTAAATCATCTCTTTCCATTGCTAACTCAATTTGACAGCTTTCACTATAGAATGTCTAACATGGAATTTGATTTCAAACTTTTTGCAAAAAGCATTAAAAGGAGATTTGGGGTGCATTATGGACCAAAAATTGGAGGCAATGAACCAGCAGATTGATAACTTGGAGATGTTTCAAGAGAGTTCCAAAGGCAGCTGAGGCAAAACATTTATGCAAGAATCAAGTGACTTCAACTCTGAGGATGAATATGAACATAAGCAAAGGAGAGCTCAACGTGACACTAGACCAGTTGGTGACTCTATTAAGGGCATCAAGATGAAGATTCCTCCTTTCCAAGGTAGGTCGGATTCGGATGCGTATTTAGAAAGGGAGAAATGGATTGAATTGGTCTTCGACTATAACACTTACTCTAAGAAACAAAAGGTGAAGTTAGTTATTGTAGAATTCACTGATTATGCTATTGTTTGGTGGAATCAAATTTCAACTAGTCGAAGGAGAAGTGGAGAATTACCTATCCAAACATGGGCCAAGTTAAGACGCCTCATGAGAAAGCATTTTGTGCCAAGTCATTATTACGGTGACTTGTTCCAAAAGCTTCAAACTCTTACTCAAGGAGTTTGAAGTGTCGAGGACTACCATGAAGACATGGAAATTGATGCTGCGCGCTGACATTGTGGAGAATAGAGAGGCTACAATGGCTCATTTCTTAAGTGTTTTATGGCCTGAAATTGCAGAGCAAGTGGAACTACAGCATTATGTGGAGCTTAGTGCCTTGGTGAAGAAAGCCATCAAGATTGAGAGGAGGCTAAAGAGAAGGGGTCAGCTGAGAAACTATACAAATTTCTCACCTTTCTTTATGCAAACATCACAGCCAAAGAAGGAAGAAAAAGGGACAGCCAATTCAAATGCCTCAAAACCAAAACAAGAGGGATCAAGATGGTATTCCAAACCAGCATTTAAGCCTAATTTTGATCTAGCTAAGTGAAGGAACCGTGACAACGAATGATTCAAATGTCAAGGTGGGGAACATATGGCAAGTTAGTGTTCGAATCAACGAGCTATGATCATTCTACCAAATGGGGAAATCGTCACCAATGATGAAACGGAGTAAAAGATATGCCACCACTTATGGAGGAAGAAGAAGTGGAAGAGTTGCTTAGTTATGAACAAGTTGGACTTGTTGTTAGGCGAGCTTTAACTACTCAAGTTAAGGAGGTTGATAACTTGCAAAGGAAAAATATCTTCTATACTCAATGCCATATTAAAGGCAAATTGTGTAGCTTGATATAGATGGAGGGAGTTGTACTAACATTGCAATTATTCTTAGGGTGGAGAAACTAGAACTTCCGACCTTATGACATCCTAAACCTTATAGATTGTAGTGGTTAAACTATAGTAGGGATGTTCTTGTCACCAAGTATGTTCAAGTCGCTTTCAACATTACAAGGTATGAAGATGTGGTCTTATGCGATGTATTTCCAATGCAAGCTTGTCATATCTTGTTGAGAAGGTTGTAGCAGTTCGAAAAGGGGCTTAACTTCGATGGTATCTCAAACAAATACTCTTTTAAACATTGTAATAGAAAGGTCAACCTTGTACCATTAACTCCAAGTCAAGTATGTAAGGATCAAGAAAGACTATAAAAAGAATGTAAGTTAGAGAATGAGAGGGAAAAGAAAGAAAAATTTGAGGGTACAAAAAAAGTGAAGTGGCCGAGCAAAATGAGAGGAAAAAAGCTATTTATGTGTCAGCCAAAGAGGAAAAACAAGAGAGAAAACAAAGTATGTTAGCAAAAGCCAAGAAAGTGAGGAGAGCTTTATCCTCTGACACACCTTTATTTATACTTTTGTGCAAAGGGGTGATGTTAATTTCAAGCGACCTTACTAACACTTCACCTCCAAGTATTGTTTTTCTTTTGTGGGATTATAAAGATGTCTTCCCCAATGAGATTCCAAGTGGACTTCCATGAATTAGAGGAATAGAACATCAAATTGACTTGGTTCTGGAGGCTGCATTTTCTAATAAGCCAGCTTATAGAATGGGACTAAGATGATATGTTAGATGAACTAAGATGTTTCAATTCCAACTTGATGAGCTCTCCGTGAAAGTATGGGTACGAGAAAGCTTGAGTCCATGCATGGTTCCCATCATTTTGGTTCCTAAGAAAGATGGAAGTTGATGAATATGTATTGACTACAGAGCTATGAACGCTGTGACGGCCCCACCTCCCCCTAAGGCGAACCAGAGGGTTCGGCGGCCGCCTGCCCAGCTCTCGCCGGGACTCAGTCGCTCACTACAGTCCTCAACCCAATTACAATATAAATCTCAAAATTACATCAAATTCTCCAATGATTACATATTACAAATGCAGCGGAAACTGATTCCAATCGTGGAACGTATACTTACATCCATATCAATTTCATATATTTATACAAGACCAACTCGTACATAGAATAGATCCAAACTTAAACTGTACACGATATAAGCCATCCAGTCACGTGAATAAGCACTCCAAGCTTTTCTTCGCCTTGAGCCCTGGGGGGGGAAATAAAACATTTTTTTGGGGTGAGCTAGAAGCTCAGCGAGTAACCATTAAAATCAGTAATCAAATCGGTTTCACAATAGTTCATTTCAATGATGTCATATAGCAATGATAAATCCGGAAACAACTACAACATTTGCAAAACAGTAAATATGGATTATCAATAATTCAAGAAACATTTACAATGGAAAGCGATAATAACATTCATGAAAGGATACATTCATTCTCCTGACATTTCCTCGCTCATTTGGTCATTCACTTCATTTCATTCACCCCGTCCCTGGCTTTTGGCCAGGCTCCACCAACCTACATAGGTAATACTCGAGTATACCAAACGTTCACCCAAGTTCCTAATCGCCTGACCGAGTCCGCTTCTGGCTCAAGACGACCGGTAACAAGGGGCAATGGCCAGTTCAGCCCAAAAGGCTTACATTCATGCGCAAGTAACATTTCAATCGAAAATTCCACATTTATCGAGGTCGAGTGCGATAAAGTACACACTCCCCTCGAAAACTCGTTTTGGAAATCATTATAAGCGCTTAACACGTTATCAACCAAAATACAAGTCATGAAGTCAAGAAATATAGCAAACAAGGCACACTCAAATGCCAGCACACATGATATGCAAGAAAACATTTCAAAAGTAACTTTGGAAACAGTTCAAAAGTAAATAATGTAAGAAACGGTTCATAAATAACTTTAGAAGTAGTTTGAGGTCACTCACCTCCACGGCTCAGAAACCATCCATCATGTATCATTGCCTTGCTCAAATCCAAGTCTTAGATCACAAACTCAATGCAAACAAGTCCTTTAAAAGTTCGGACAGCATTTCCCCAGAATTTGCTAACTTTTCCAGCCATCATGGCTTCATTATATCCTCAGCCAGTCCCAAAGGTACACACACAACAACAAGTTCATCCAATAGCCATTCAGCAAGCTCCAAGTAGTACAAAGACAAGTCAAGCTAGGAAAAAGTCCAGAAATGAAAGTTAAACTCAAAACCAGAAAAACAGTTTTGACGACATTTTGCGGTAATGGTACCAAAGGCGCTACGATTGTCGGATGAAGGTACAAGACCCACCGTTTCGAAGCTAAGAAATAGGGCTACAATATTACAGAAGGTCACTCAACCCAGTTTCGAGTGTAACCAGGTCAAAAATGCAAGATACTATACCAGAATCACAAAAACAGCTTCACAGAACGCATTCTAGCGGAAACATCATAACTCAGGCTCTACAAGTCCAAATCCAGAAATTCCAAAACCAGATGAAACCTAAGAAATAGGGCTAAATTTCATCAGAAGGCCTCAACAACCAATTGGAAAGCAATCCTGACCAAAACAACCAATTACAGAAGCAATTCCCAAATTCGGGTAAAACCAGGGCAGCAAGGGTAATTCCGTCTTTTCTCAAGCTACGCTACTCCGATTGACCTGAAATTTTGCAGGTACCTCTAAAATATCATTACCTATAACTTTAATGAAGACCACTCAGTCTAGTTCTCACCCTAACTAGGTCAAAGTTTCCAAAACAACTCCAGGTTTTCCAGTTCGAAATTCACTGCAGAAATCAACTAGCAGTCCTGCTTTATTCACTCATATCTCAGCACACACAACTCTAAATCAGGTAATTCCAAAGCCATTTGAAAGCTAAGATACAGGGCTAGAATTCTTAAGAAGACATCAACAACTAAATCAGTAGTATTCCCAGTCAAACTACCCAATTACCAAAGCTGATTACTATTCTCGGATAGAAACAGGGTAGCAGGGGTATTTCGGTCTTTTCACAGGTTACCGAGCTCAGATTGGGCTGAAAATTTACAGGCAACTATAAAACATCATTCTCTACAACTTTCATGTTTTGTGCTAAGGCCAATTCGGCCTCTAACCTGGTCAAACAGAAACGGGCAGAATTGAGGAAAAATGGAACCCTAATCTGGAAATTCATGCATTCATGTGCCAATCTTCCACAAAACATCTCTTTAGCCATCACAAGTCATTAATTTAACATAATCAAGAACAAAGAAAGGATGGCTAGACATGATACCTTCAAATATCAAGAAAGGTGATGACTTGGGGGTTTTTCTTCCAAAACAACTCCACCAAGAGCTTCAATCTTCCTTAGCTAGCAAGTTTTATGGAGTGGTTTGCAATTTAATCGGTTGGAACTCAAGATTTGGACAAGAATTGAAGTGACCAAATGAAAGGTTTTCTCTCTTTTCTCTCTCAATGTGTTCAGCCAAGAAGCATGAAGAATGAAGATGATTTTGGTCAATTTTTGATTTATTGGTAAAGTTAGTCCAAATGTCAAAGTCCAACCCAAACACAAAGTGACACTTGTCACTTATTTAATGCAAGTCTATCACTTTGTTCCCTCTCACATCAATCCAAATAGCTTCCTCTAATTATCTCTTAACACCCGGTAAATTTCACACAGTATCCGGAATTTAACCTAATTGGTCGAATTTTTCCGAACTTTTCGCACTAGCGGGTCCCACGTCCGATATACGCTCTTTATTTCTCAAAAACTACCCAATACTAGAAAAATCATCTTAAAACTATATTTACACATAAACTTTATCTGGGGAATTTTTCTAATAAAGAAAATCTAGAAAAGGCGGGCAATTAAATAAAATAAACCCTAGAAAATTAGAAAATTTTCGGGTTCTCACACTCACACTTTTCGGGGCGTCACAATCACCCCTCCTTAAAAGAATGTCGTCCTCGACATTCCCTCTTGTACTAATCAAGTCAAAACATCCCGCAAGAATCACTGATATTTCAAACCAAACCCACAGTCCGGTATCCCAAACTTCAAGCCTAGGATACACTACAAAGATCTGAAGCCTAAGCTCTGATACCAACTGTGACAGTTCTCAGGGTCACATCACGGGGTACCTATCAGCTTGCCACCCGCACGCGGGCATCCCCTACGGAGAGTTTCGCTTCGTGACTCTTCACGAACGAGAGGCTCGGGGATTTTCCAGACGAAGGACGTAAAGTCCCAACTGTCGGCATATGGCTCTGATACCAACTGTGACGGCCCCACCTCCCCCTAAGGCGAACCAGAGGGTTCGGCGGCCGCCTGCCCAGCTCTCGCCGGGACTCAGTCGCTCACTACAGTCCTCAACCCAATTACAATATAAATCTCAAAATTACATCAAATTCTCCAATGATTACATATTACAAATGCAGCGGAAACTGATTCCAATCGTGGAACGTATACTTACATCCATATCAATTTCATATATTTATACAAGACCAACTCGTACATAGAATAGATCCAAACTTAAACTGTACACGATATAAGCCATCCAGTCACGTGAATAAGCACTCCAAGCTTTTCTTCGCCTTGAGCCCTGGGGGGGAAATAAAACATTTTTTTGGGGTGAGCTAGAAGCTCAGCGAGTAACCATTAAAATCAGTAATCAAATCGGTTTCACAATAGTTCATTTCAATGATGTCATATAGCAATGATAAATCCGGAAACAACTACAACATTTGCAAAACAGTAAATATGGATTATCAATAATTCAAGAAACATTTACAATGGAAAGCGATAATAACATTCATGAAAGGATACATTCATTCTCCTGACATTTCCTCGCTCATTTGGTCATTCACTTCATTTCATTCACCCCGTCCCTGGCTTTTGGCCAGGCTCCACCAACCTACATAGGTAATACTCGAGTATACCAAACGTTCACCCAAGTTCCTAATCGCCTGACCGAGTCCGCTTCTGGCTCAAGACGACCGGTAACAAGGGGCAATGGCCAGTTCAGCCCAAAAGGCTTACATTCATGCGCAAGTAACATTTCAATCGAAAATTCCACATTTATCGAGGTCGAGTGCGATAAAGTACACACTCCCCTCGAAAACTCGTTTTGGAAATCATTATAAGCGCTTAACACGTTATCAACCAAAATACAAGTCATGAAGTCAAGAAATATAGCAAACAAGGCACACTCAAATGCCAGCACACATGATATGCAAGAAAACATTTCAAAAGTAACTTTGGAAACAGTTCAAAAGTAAATAATGTAAGAAACGGTTCATAAATAACTTTAGAAGTAGTTTGAGGTCACTCACCTCCACGGCTCAGAAACCATCCATCATGTATCATTGCCTTGCTCAAATCCAAGTCTTAGATCACAAACTCAATGCAAACAAGTCCTTTAAAAGTTCGGACAGCATTTCCCCAGAATTTGCTAACTTTTCCAGCCATCATGGCTTCATTATATCCTCAGCCAGTCCCAAAGGTACACACACAACAACAAGTTCATCCAATAGCCATTCAGCAAGCTCCAAGTAGTACAAAGACAAGTCAAGCTAGGAAAAAGTCCAGAAATGAAAGTTAAACTCAAAACCAGAAAAACAGTTTTGACGACATTTTGCGGTAATGGTACCAAAGGCGCTACGATTGTCGGATGAAGGTACAAGACCCACCGTTTCGAAGCTAAGAAATAGGGCTACAATATTACAGAAGGTCACTCAACCCAGTTTCGAGTGTAACCAGGTCAAAAATGCAAGATACTATACCAGAATCACAAAAACAGCTTCACAGAACGCATTCTAGCGGAAACATCATAACTCAGGCTCTACAAGTCCAAATCCAGAAATTCCAAAACCAGATGAAACCTAAGAAATAGGGCTAAATTTCATCAGAAGGCCTCAACAACCAATTGGAAAGCAATCCTGACCAAAACAACCAATTACAGAAGCAATTCCCAAATTCGGGTAAAACCAGGGCAGCAAGGGTAATTCCGTCTTTTCTCAAGCTACGCTACTCCGATTGACCTGAAATTTTGCAGGTACCTCTAAAATATCATTACCTATAACTTTAATGAAGACCACTCAGTCTAGTTCTCACCCTAACTAGGTCAAAGTTTCCAAAACAACTCCAGGTTTTCCAGTTCGAAATTCACTGCAGAAATCAACTAGCAGTCCTGCTTTATTCACTCATATCTCAGCACACACAACTCCAAATCAGGTAATTCCAAAGCCATTTGAAAGCTAAGATACAGGGCTAGAATTCTTAAGAAGACATCAACAACTAAATCAGTAGTATTCCCAGTCAAACTACCCAATTACCAAAGCTGATTACTATTCTCGGATAGAAACAGGGTAGCAGGGGTATTTCGGTCTTTTCACAGGTTACCGAGCTCAGATTGGGCTGAAAATTTACAGGCAACTATAAAACATCATTCTCTACAACTTTCATGTTTTGTGCTAAGGCCAATTCGGCCTCTAACCTGGTCAAACAGAAACGGGCAGAATTGAGGAAAAATGGAACCCTAATCTGGAAATTCATGCATTCATGTGCCAATCTTCCACAAAACATCTCTTTAGCCATCACAAGTCATTAATTTAACATAATCAAGAACAAAGAAAGGATGGCTAGACATGATACCTTCAAATATCAAGAAAGGTGATGACTTGGGGGTTTTTCTTCCAAAACAACTCCACCAAGAGCTTCAATCTTCCTTAGCTAGCAAGTTTTATGGAGTGGTTTGCAATTTAATCGGTTGGAACTCAAGATTTGGACAAGAATTGAAGTGACCAAATGAAAGGTTTTCTCTCTTTTCTCTCTCAATGTGTTCAGCCAAGAAGCATGAAGAATGAAGATGATTTTGGTCAATTTTTGATTTATTGGTAAAGTTAGTCCAAATGTCAAAGTCCAACCCAAACACAAAGTGACACTTGTCACTTATTTAATGCAAGTCTATCACTTTGTTCCCTCTCACATCAATCCAAATAGCTTCCTCTAATTATCTCTTAACACCCGGTAAATTTCACACAGTATCCGGAATTTAACCTAATTGGTCGAATTTTTCCGAACTTTTCGCACTAGCGGGTCCCACGTCCGATATACGCTCTTTATTTCTCAAAAACTACCCAATACTAGAAAAATCATCTTAAAACTATATTTACACATAAACTTTATCTGGGGAATTTTTCTAATAAAGAAAATCTAGAAAAGGCGGGCAATTAAATAAAATAAACCCTAGAAAATTAGAAAATTTTCGGGTTCTCACACTCACACTTTTCGGGGCGTCACAAACGCGATAATGGTAAATTATCAACATCCTATTCCTGAACTACATGATATGTTAGATGAACTATATTGTACTGTAATTTTCACCAAAATTGATTTAAAAAATGGTTATCATCAAATTAGGATGAAAGAAGGTGATGAGTGAAAAACAGTTTTTAAAACCAAACATGGATTGTGTGAGGACCCGGATTTTATTTTCTTATTTTTTTATATTATTTAATGGCTTAATTAATTATTTATTCACTCGTTTATTCCGAATAATTTATTTCATTTATTTTAAAACCCATTGTATGTAAAAATGTCTCTTTTATATTTTTAAAACGTTCCGTTTGCCAATTTAATTTTTCTACGGCTCGTTTAGCGAGAAATAGCAAATACTCGTTTTTCGAGACAATATTCAATTCGAGAGTGCAATAGTCTTGGATATTTGAGGACTCATGTTTTATTTTTAAAATAGTTATTTTTATAATTATTTATCCTAGAGTTTAGTTGATTATATTATCATTACAAGAATTTCTTTTAAATTTCGCTTTATCGCTCGCGAATCGGAAGTTTGCATAAATCGAGCCGAAACGGTTAAGTGGAGATTTAAGAAACTTATACTGGACTACTAAGAGTGAATAAGTATAGTATTAAAGGAGTTACATTGGAGGTTTAGTGCACAAGTGAAACAAATCGAGAGAAAACGTGTGACGGCCCCACCTCTCCCTAGGACATACCCCAGGGTTCGGCGGGTCGCCTGCCCAGCTCTCGCCGGGACTCAGTCGTTCACTACAATCCTCAAATGAATTACAATATAAATCTCAAATATACATCACATGGTCCACAAACATACATCCAAGTCTTCAATAATTACATGTCATAAGCGAAGCGGAAACGATTCTCAACTATACATAAAATGATTCCAAATCCAAATTATACAAGATATATGCCATCCAGTCACGTGAACAAGTACTACAAGTCCTTCCTTCACCACGAGCCCTGTGGAGGGGAATAAAATAGTTTTGGGGTGAGTTAGAAGCTCAGCGAGTAACCAGTAAAATCAGAAATCAAATATATTCCACAATATTGCATTTCAATCCTTTCGATGATGTCATGATTCAAAGAACAAATGTCTGTTTATTGCTCTCGTGAGCCAGTGAAATCATAGTACTTGAACACCCAACGCTCAAATCGATCCTTTAACATTAACATTAACATTGAGAGGGAGCCCCTTTTTGAGCTCCAAAGCCATTTGCTCCAAGTAAACAGAGGTGGAGACGTTGGTGTCCAGCACAAGACTCCCCAAGAACTCATTGAAGCCAAAATCATATCATGAATTCACATGCAAGCACGCATGAGATGCAATCGAGTAAATAATGCAAGAACATTTCACAAGTACTTTAGAAATAGTTTAGGGTCACTCACCTCCACGGCTCAGAAATCATCCATCATATAACATTGCCTTGCTCAAATCCAAGTCTTAGATCACAAACTCAATGCAAACAAGTCCCTTCAAAGTTCGGACAGCACTTCCCCTGAATTTGCTAACTTTTCCAGCCATCATGGCTTCATTATTTCCTCAGCCAGTCCCAAAAGTACACACACAACAAAAAGTTCATCCAATAGCCATTCAGCAAGCTCCAAGTAGTACAAAGACAAGTCAAGCTACGAAAAGTCTGGAAATGAAAGTTAAGCTCAAAACCAGAAAAACAGTTTTGGACGTCATTTTGCGGTAATGGTACCAAAGGCACTACGATTGTCGGATGAGGGTGCAAGACCCACCATCTCGAAGCTAAAAGACAGGGTTACAACATCATAGAAGGTCACTCAACCCAGTTTTGAGTGCAAACAGGTCAAAAATGCAATATACTACATCAAAAATATAAAACAGATTCACCAAAACGCATTGTAGCGGAAACATCATAACTCAGGCTCTACAAGTCCAAATCCAGAAATTCCAAAACCAGCTGAAAGCTAAGAAATAGGGGTACAATAATGTAGAAGATCACTCAGTCCAATTCCTAGCACAACCAGGTCAAATATGCGAGATACTAAACCAGAACCACAATAACGGGTTCACAACTACATTCTGCTGTAATCAGTACAACTCAGTCTATACAGGTCCAACTTCAGAAATTCCAAAGGCATATGGTAGCTAGGACATCAAGCTACATTTCAGAAGACCTCAAAGGCCAAATCGTGCATTTTCATGGTCGAAAATGGAAGACTACACGAAAACAGAAATCTGGGCGCGAAACAGGTTTCGAAAACAGTCAAGGGTATTTCGGTCATTTCACATGATACAGTGGTCGGATCAAGCTGAAAATTTACAGGAAACTAGTTTATATCCTTGGCTACAACTTTCATGTTTTGGCCAAAATATAATTCGGTGAGGATCAGGGTGAAAAGTCACGGTCAAATTGAGTGAAAAGGCAACCCTGTTCGCAGCACCCCTTCCTGGACCAGTCTCTGTATTTTCGACTTATCTCATTCTACACTACTCCAATTGACCTGAAATTTTACAGGCACCTTTATAACATCAATACCTACAACTTTCATGTTTTAAGACAAGGCCAATTCGGCCTCTAACCATAAGATACAAAACCGGACAGAATTGGGGATATAAAACCCTAACTTTCTCAAATTCCTTCCAAACCAGAAATTGGTTACAATTATCTATCCTATACACCTACTAGAGTCATTAAACATCAGTTCCCATCATCAAGGATAGCCACAACATTACATTCATATTAAACCAGAAAATTCATCAATAAATTGAAAACTTCATCAATTCATCCAAAACCAAGAAATAAACCACAAATTTCAGCACTTTAGCTCCCATTAGGCACAAATTAAACTTCATTAAGTGTAGGAGGAAGTTCACACACCACTCACCTAGTAAACAAGAGAGGGAGAGTTGCTTGGCACCTTAGCTTCTCCAAAAACTTCACCAAACTAACCACTAACACCAAATGGAGAGATTTTATGGAGTAGAAACAAGATCAAGCAAGTGTTTTGGAGGATTTGAACTAGATAGTTGCCAAGATTTTGAAGAGTTTTTCTTCCTTCTTTGCTAGAGAGGGCCAGCCACCAAGGAGGTAAGAAATGGTGATTTTTGTGGTAATTTTGAGATATTTAATCAATGGGTCAAATAAGTCAAAAAAAGTGAATAGTTGTCATAAGTCATATCCAATATAATGGTGACACTTGTCACCTCCATTAATGCAATCCTATCCTTCTTTTTCCTCTCACATCAATCAAATCTCACCCTCTACTTATCTCTTAACACCCGACAAATTTCCACCAGTATCCGAAATTTAACCTAATTGGCCGAATTTTTTCGAACTTTTCGCACTAGTGGGTCCCACGTCCATTATATATCCTTAATTTTTCAAAAACTCTCCAATGCTAGAAAAATCATCTAAAAACTATAATTACTCATAAAATTCACCAGGAAAATTTTTCTAAGCCAGAAAATGCAGAAAACAAGCCATTAAAGGGGAAAAACCCTAGGAAAATTATTAGGGAATTTACGGGTTCTCACAAAACGGTTATACGAAACCCGCGCGTGCACTATTTAAAGTTGACCTTGGACACCTTTTGCACCTTTTTCCCTCAAATCTTCTCCAAGAAGCTTCACATTTCACAAACATTCTCTCTCCTCACCTCTTGGTCGGTTGAATAGCAAGGAAAAAGAAGAAAGAGAGCTCCACTTCATCTTGCACCGTTCTTGTTCCATTTCCTTCACAAATCACCACCCAACTCACCTACCACTTGGAGATTAGCTTGAGCTCGGTGAAAGTGTGACGCCCCCACTTCTCCCAAGGGCGAACCCAAGGGTATCTGCGGGATGCCTGCCCAACTCTCGCCAGGACTCAAGACAATTCAAATCGAACTTAACGATACATACCAAATACTACAAGTCAAAATGAAGGAAAGTCGCTTCCTTAACTAAATATTCAAATCTTACATCATGTTTACAAAAGATACATCAAGTCCCAAAATACAACCATTAAAAGTCAACCAAACATTTACAACCCAAATTCCAATCAAAAGTATAATCTAGTCGGCTTTTCCAAAACCTTCCAATCCAACTTGTTAAGGAAAACAAACTAATGGGATGAGCCAATACTCAGTGAGGCCAAGAAACACACATGCAAACACATAATTCAAGTAGCCACAAATTACATAGTAAGTAAAACTATAAAGTTCAAATAATTCACATTTCGAATAGGAAAAATAAATAGAAACAATTCAAGGATACTGTAGCTCTCAGGAGCTAAATTCCACGTAGTCGAGTCGAAGTCTTGATCACATCTCACGTTGACACTCCGTCAACCACGTAAGTATCAAATCCGTAGATACACCACTTTTCTTCAAATCCCGTCACCGTTACACCCCCTTACCGGGCCCGCTCATCAAATTTTTGATAATACTCGAGTATATCATGGCAATACTGCACGAGTAATGCCGAGCAAGATCTCTCCAATAGATCATGCTCTACGAATATCTCATGGTTTGCTAAGCTTATCGACCAAGCCCATGCTGGCTCGATTCGCAAAGTTAGCCAATGAGTTTGGGCGTCCCTCGAATACGAATACAAATACGAATACGAATATAAGTCGATGAGCAACGCTCAAATCGACGATTCCAAATAGGAATCACAAATACGGATCACATATACGAATCACAAATACGAATCACATCCACATTACCATGTACAAGTCGGATATGAATTCACATAGTAAAATTCGAATATAATTTCATTTGAAAGAGAATTAGTGCGGTAAAGTACACGTTACAAGAAATTTGGTCATCAGTGACAACTGATTATTATCACAGAAAATGTAAAAGTCGTCACTAATGTGTTTTACTGACAACATTTTAGTTGTCACAAAGTCGTCAGTGAATCTCTATCGGTAAAGGTACACAGTCACAACATTAAATGTCGTCAGTAAATGTTATTCATTAGTGACAATATTTTTTGTCAATAATAAATACATATATAGTGACGACATTTCACCTTATCAATGATGCTCGTAGTAGTGTCGTCAGTAAAATCCTTTTCATAGTTGCCGTTGGTATTGATTGGTTACTCAACTCTTTAGAGTCGTCACTAAAAATGGCTCTTTACTGACAACATTTATCATCACTATATACCTTTTTGTTATACACCCTATTTAGTGACAACTTTTTGTTGTTAGTGGAGAAATCTGATTAGTAACAATATATTGTCACTATGAAACCTGATACAAACGATTGTCCTAAAAGCAACCAATCCAACAATACATCAAATTAGAACCATATAAGGCCTGCTAATTAATATCTAAAAGCATCCATTATACTAAAAAGGAATCCAACAATTCATCAAATCAAAAGAACCATAAAAGGCCTGCTAATTAATAGCTAAAAGCATCCATTATGCTACAAATGACCAAACTATAATGTTTAAGTTCAATGTCATCCTACAAATACTACAATAGAAGTAGTACTGTGTAACCCAAATTGTTCATGCAAAGTCAATCAAGTTTACAAAAAGCATCCGAGCCTCAAAAGTCATAAAAACTTCCAAAACACTTCACGAGCCAAAAAAGAAGCTTTATCTTCATCCTTCTTGAGTCCACTTTGTGACGCCCCGAAAAAAATGAGTTTGAGAACCCGGAAATTTTCTAATTTTCTAGGGTTTATTTTTTTTAACGCCCGCCTTTTCTACATTTTCTTGATTAGAAAAATTTCCCAGATAAAGTTTATGAGCAAAAATAGTTTTAAAATGATTTTTCTAGTATCAGTTAGTTTTTGAGAAATTAAGAGCGTATTTTGAACGTGGGACCCGCAAGTGCGGTAAATGCATTATATTTTTGACAACTTGTTGGAATTTTGTATTAAGTGATATTATTTTACAATGTGTTAAGATATTTGTATTGGAGAGACAAAAAGATAAGTTTTGAACCAAAAGGTGACAAGTGTCACATTGTGATTTAATCTTGGACTTTGACCATTTGACTTTACCTTTACCTTTACCAAATAAATACAAAAAAAATTGATCAAAATAAGCTTCATTTTGCAAGCTTCTTGGCCAAATGTTCTTGCTCAAGAAAGAAAGAAAAGCTCTCAATTTCTTCCTTCTATTTCTTGCTCAATCTTCAAATCCAACCAATAAAACTCCAAATCATTCCATAAAATCTCTTTGCTAAGTGGTCTTGAGGTGTTTTGTGGAGTTGTTTGGAAAGCTAAGGTGGCTAGTTGCTATATCTCTTGTATTGCTAAGGTGAGTTGTGAAGGACCCCTCTCCTCCCTCTAATGATGTTTAATTGATGATTAGTGGTGGTATAAGGTGCAACTTTGATGGATTATATCTTGATTTTGGTTGAATTGGTGAAGTTTTATAATTATTGGGGATTTTTCTGTTTTCATATGGATATGATTATGGGGTCATGTATGATGATTGTAAATGATGTTTAATGACTCTAGGAGGTGGAAAAAGTGATTAATTGCAACCAATTTCTGTTTTGGACCAAAAATTGAAAAGTGAGGGTTTTGTGATGAACATTCTGTCCGAATTTTTAGGTCCTAGATAGAGGCCGAATTGGCCTTTGCTTAAAACATGAAAGTTGTAGGGAATGACATTTTAAAGGTGCCTAAAAAATTTCAGGTCAATCGGAGTAGTGTGGAATGAGAAAAGTCGAAATTACTATTGCTGTTCTGGTTTACCCGATATTGGGATTTGCGACTGTAATTGGTTGTTTTGGCTGGAATTGCTTCCGAATTGGATGTTGAGGCCTTCTGATGAAATTTAGCCCTGTTTCTTAGCTTTCAGATGGTTTTGGAATTTCTGGATTTGGACTTGGAGAGCCTGAGTTATGAAGTTTCCGCTAGAATGCGTTCTGTGAATCTGTTTTTGTGATTCTGGTGTAGTATCTTGCATTTTTTACCTGGTTACACTCGAAACTGGATTGAGTCACCTTCTTCAATATTGTAACCCTATCTCTTAGCTTCGAAACGGTGTATCTTGTACCTTCATCCGACAATCATAGTGCCTTTGGTACCATTACCGCAAAATGACGTCAAAACTGTTTTTCTGGTTTTGAACTTAACTTTCATTTCCAGACTTTTTCCTAGCTTGACTTGTACTAGTACTACTTGGAGCTTGCTGAATGGCTATTGGATGAACTTGTTGTTGTGTGTGTACCTTTGGGACTGGCTGAGGAAATAATGAAGCCATGATGGCTGGAAAAGTAAGCAAATTTAGGGGAAGTGCTGTCCGAACTTTTAAAGGACTTGTTTGCATTGAGTTTGTGATCTAAGACTTGGATTTGAGCAAGGCAATGTTATATGATGGATGATTTCTGAGCCATGGAGGTGAGTGACCCTAAACTATTTTCAAAGTACTTGTGAAATGTTTCTTGCATTATTTACTTTTGAACTGTTTCCAAAGTTACTTTTGAACCGCTTTCCTGCATTATTTACCTTTAAACTGTTTCCAAAATTACTTTTGAACTGTTTTCTTGCATATCATGCGTGCTTGCATATGAGTGTTCCTTGTTTGCTGTATGTCTTGACTTATTGGCTTGTTATTATTGATTTATAATGTGTTAAGTACTTTTGATGATTGTTAAAACGAGTTTTCTAGGCGAGTGTGTACTTTATCGCACTCGACCTAAATAAATATGAATTTTCAATGATTAATGATTAAATCCTGGTTGCACATGATGTAAGCCTTTTGGCTGAACTGGCCACTGCCCTTTGTTACCGATCGACTCGAGCCAGAAGCGGATTCGGTCGGGCGATATGGTGACCCTGGGTGAATTTGGTATACTCGAGTATTACCTTGTAGTCCGGCTACGTCCGGATGGGTGGAGTCCGGCTACGTCCGGATGGGTGGAGACCGGCCAACGTCCGGAAAAAAAAAAAGATGAACGAGGGATTATTTATAAAAAAATGAACGTATCCTTTTCATGAATGTTACTCTCGCTTTCCATTGTACATGTTTCTTGAATTATTGATACTCCATATTTAATGTTTTGTAAATGCTGTAATCGTTTCTGGACTTATCATTTGATCTATGATATCATTGATTTATGACATCATTGAAAAGAAATATTGTTAAACCGATTTGATTACTGATTTTCTGGTTACTCGCTGAGCTTCTAGCTCACCCCAAAAATATTTTATTCCCCTCCACAGGGCTCAAGGCGAAGGCAGGACTTGTTGTGCTTATTCACGTGAATGGATGGCCTATATCTTGTACAGTTTTGGATTTGGAATCATTTGATGTATAGTTGGGAATTAGTTCCGTTGCATTTGTGACATGTAATTATTGGAGACTTGGATGTATATTTGTGGACCATGTGATGTATATTTGAGGTTTATTCTTGTAATTCATTTGAGGACTTTAGTGAACGACTGAGTCCCGGCGAGAGCCGGGCAGGCAGCCCGCCGAACCCTCTGGTTCGCCTTAGGGGAAGGTGGGGCCGTCACACACTTAGTAGCTGTGAATTTTGCACAAAATCTGACATAGTAGCATTTGTCTGCATAAAGTAGTATAACAATAGTAAGTAACAAGCATTTTGAAAAGGAAAAAAATCTTAGATTTACTTATCACAAACTCAAATAATGAGTAGGAAATTATTAAGGAAAAGAATAAAGAAGGTGAAGAATTGTCATAACAAGAACAATATCCCAAATGAACTCAAAAGTTAGCTATTAAAGTATTAGTAATGTCAATAACTTATTTATATTCTATATGTTCTACTGAAGACAAAGGATTGTTACTTATAAAAATTAGCCATGGATAACATAAAACAATGATTCGCTGCAAATTGTTGTGCTACAATAACTTGATTAAGTTCATTCTTCAACCCGTAAAAGGTTATTTTAAATTAGCTTACTACCCAAAATTAAACCATCTATATAAATGCCCTCATTAAGTCAATTGGGCAGAAAATTATGTCCATGATTCATATTGCACTTGATTTGTACTATTACAAATCTACCTTATTAAAAGTATGATCAGAAAAAGGTTTTGCCATGCATTACGAGCATCAATTAGCAACTCTGGAGTACAAATCTACCTTATTAAGTTTTATTGCCATGCATTACGAGCATCAACTTTAGTCAAGTTGTCAATAAAACTTATCAGTGATGACTTTAATGTGTCGTCGAAAAATTTCTTGAGTATATGATTTTCTCTACAGTTCTTGAGTCAATTAGCAACTTTGGCTGCTGATCTTTCAAAAATCTAAAATCAGCAACATATCTGCAGTGAAGTACTTCAATTATTAGTAGGTGATAATAAAAACTTGAGACAAGAAAGAGAACTTAGAAATTTGCAAGAAAATAAGCTGAATCATTTCTTTTATGTATCGTCTAGACAGTGACTGAACAAGAGCAAAGTAAGAGATAAAGCACTTGAAACTTTAGAACTCAAGAAAGCTTCAGATTGGCTTCAAAAACTCACTAATTTCAAAGACTGGACACACATGCTCGGAGTACAAGTACTACTAAAATGAAAATGTATTATCAAGTAATAACAATCAAATGTAAAGACAAAAAATTTATGTATGAATGATTACAATCATATCCAAGTACCGGTGTAGTAATCATAATGAAATGAGTAACATAGCAAGTATAGCAGATAAGTTCCATAACATTATAAAGCTCAGAAACAAGTGCAATAGAAATGAAAAGAGCAAGATAATCAACTGCTTTGAACCTCTAATTTAGCTTTGATTGAAAAACGTATTCAGCACACCATGCTGAAACACTTGAGTAAAACAAAAGCAAGAATTTTATCATCCTTATGAAATTAAAGCTGTCAAACCATACAACTAAATTAAATTAATGCACAAAATCAACCATGGAACTGCAACCCATTAAAAAAATGCTACTGCAAATAAATACTTACAGTGTCATAATCCATTAAGATAATACAAACTTTCACCACAATATATCCACATATTATAAACTATAGACAATTCGTCTACACAGTAATCAGCCATGACATCTAATTAGAAGAATACAGACCAGTCAATTTATGGTATTCTTTTATGCAAAATTTGTTTTCACCCATGTGACAACCACTTTGAAATTTCATAAGAATAAAATCTGGAAAGTCACATGAATACATTGCCCGTGTAACTAAAACTCGTGCAACCAAAGCCCACAAATCAAACAGAGTTCATAGATCATATTACAAACTTTTGAGATGATGTCCGTGTTTATTCCCTACTTATCACTAAGTTCAACTTATATCCTAGCATGAAAGCTTAGTACACACTTTTATAGCAAGACAATTACATAATTCAGGTTTAAACACAAAGACTAGTCCAACTAGTTATGTTAAGAAAAGTATCCAAATCTGAGTTTTTTTTTAAATCTCCCTTTTGACATTCAACTGGCTACTATAATCAGTGCAACAAAAAGCTGACTGAAACTCGTCAATCACTAGTCCAGAGCACATAGGCATCAAAACTTCTCAGAAGCAGAGCAAACTACACAAGCTCGACAGCTTCACTACTTTATCTTCTATGGCAAACTCTCCTTTCATTTAACGTCAACAGTGGAAAATGCGGGCCAGATGCAAATCTCTAAAAGATTCTAGATAACATAGGAAGACATACAACTGTGAGTCTGTGATGCAATAGTAAAGAAAAAGTAAACAAAGAGCCACTGAATATTGGAAGTGAAAGAAGAAAACTTCAGAATGAACAAGCCAATTGTCAGGACTAAGCGTTCGATAAACATAACTTGAAGTAATTCTCCATGCATCAAATTATTTCCACAAAGAAAAAAGAAGCATACACATTATTTCCACAAAGAAAAAAGAAGCATTAAGTTTTCATTTCCTGAATCAACCTTACAGAAAATGCCTTCCAATCCAAATCTGAGTATTTAGTGTTATTGTATGAGACAACTTGATGTACACATAACACCTGGAATATACAATCTATACCCAGATTAGAAAAGGGAACTTTTCCCACAAGTCATTACTTCACCAGAAACACCAAGGAACCATATATGAACGTAGGAAAGAACTCTATTTTACTAACACAAACAATTAAAGAACATTACTTTAGCATTTACCAATAATTAAGAATGCTATGAGATATAGTTACACAAAAACAGATTGAGCTAAGATGCTAGAAGTAGAACAGATTCATTGTACCAAACAAAGAAGAAAAGTAAATCCAAACTACAATCAAAAATGAAAAGAAAAAATTCCCTTCAATTAACCAAAAATAGTCCCATAGTTATCACTCCGGGCAAAGCGCAAAAGAGACGGGAAGAAGAAATAGAAGTGATTACCCTCTTGGAAACAGAACGAATGTTTCGTGTTGCAACCTTGGAGAAAATTGAAGTGCGCAGTGCTGGAGGAAAAATCATTCAGCCAGAGCAATAAATATTTTGAGGTAAATGAGTATGCTATTATGCCTCATCTAAAGCTTGTCTAATTGCCTCATCTAATTTGGTCATTATTATTCAATTCTCCCCCTACCAAGTCCAGCTGTAGCTGATTTTGTACAAAAAATCTTTGGGAAGTAGCAAGTCCTTCCCAAGTGGGCCAAGAAGTAGAGGATACAATTAATCTAGGGGATTCACGATAACTAGATAAAAAATTTTCCCTAAAAATCAACCGAAAGAACTAACCCTAGAAATCAACCGTTTTCTCTTCAATTTCCTCAAGAGCTAGTGAATTTGGTAACAGCCTTGGTGCCTTCGGAGACGGCGTGCTTGGCCAATTCACCGGGAAGTACAAGTCTCACAGTAGTCTGAATCTCCCTCGACGTAATCGTCGGCTTCTTATTGTACCTGGCGAGCCTGGAAGCCTCCTGAGCCAATTTCTCGAAAATATTGTTGATGAAGCTGTTCATGATACCCATGGCATTGCTGGAGATCCCGATGTCGGGATGGACTTGTTTCAGCACCTTGAAGATGTAGATCTTGTAGGTCTCGCTGCTCTCTTGACTCTCTTCTTCTTTTTGTCGCCGGCAGTGGCTCCGCCTTCCTTCGGGAGTTTCTTCCTGGCCTTTGGCTTCTTCTCTGCCGCTTCTCAGCTGCTGGGGCTTTCTCGGCCACGAGCTTCTTCTCAGCCGGCTTCTTCTCCACCTTTGGTGCCATCGCTGCTTTTGAAGCTGAAATTAGAGAGACTTTGACGGGAAGGATAAAAAACGGGCTTCGATTTAAAGACTGGAGAGGGGAGATGTCTGAGAGAGAGTTCAACACT
The DNA here is from genome assembly GCA_036785865.1 of Coffea canephora. Lineage (NCBI taxonomy): Eukaryota > Viridiplantae > Streptophyta > Magnoliopsida > Gentianales > Rubiaceae > Coffea > Coffea canephora. The sequence goes on from CM071916.1 coordinate 29,532,156, forward strand.
TAGAAAAGTTATTATTTTGCATCTACGTAGTACAAGAGACTTGGACAATTTTGCGACTCTTTTTTTGCCTTGAATTTTTAAATTGCGCCTCTTTGTTTTTGTCTTGAATTTTAACTAGATTTGGACATCATAATTCCCCCCCTTTTTACACAAGAAAAATTGGTGCAATTTTATCTTTTATAATTGTATTTGAAATATAGATTTCATTTTTATTCATTATTTTTGTGTCACAATTTTAAAAATTTTAGTATGATTAAAAATTTTAGTATGAGTGGCAAAATTTTTTAAATTCATATAAATGGAAAAGCATTTTAATAAAATTTAACTAGTTCTTATAAGTGCTAAAACTTTATATCAATTATAACTACTATTTATAAAACTTCACTATTAATCCATTATCTTCAAATAAGAAAAAAATGCACAATTCAACTAATACATAAAGTGTATTAGTTAATTAACTATGGAGTTTATGATTTATCCACTTCGATAACCGATTCAATTTGAAAAATCTTATTTAAATTCATATCAAATTAACTAATAATCATTCTAAGTTAAGTAATCACAAGTTTATTTACACTAATGAATTTTTTTATTTTTTAATTATTTTTTATTCTAATGAAGTTATTACATATACAAGAAAATTAAACTAATAAGGAGGCTCGTAAGTATACAACAACTAAAAATCATTAGAGAACACATAATGATTACAAAAAATTAAGAGTAATAGTTGCAAAAAACAATAAATATTTAAAATCAAACAGTGATAAAACTAGTTGTCACTAACAGCTATATAATGTTATCAGTGACAACAATAGCAAAGTTGTCAAAGAAATGTGCTATTATTACTGACGACTTTTAGAAAGTTGTCACTATTGCAGTTCCCGCTCTCTTCATGACTCCTGGCGGGAATCGAATTGTGACAACAATGCAAGGTCGTCACTGATGTGTTGGCTTCCTTGACTCGATTGTGACAACTTGCCGTATTGTGGTTAAAGGACCCCATTTTGTGACAATTTTTTTTCATCACTGAGAAATATTGTCACTAATGACCAAATTTCTTGTAGTGACATACTCGTCTCAAAATTTGAAATTCACATAACGGATAAGAAACAATTAACCACTTAGCAACAAATTCATGCACTTGACACTCACCAATCGAAACAAGGGAGTAAGTGTGTAAACGAGCCTTTAGGTGTTCCCCTCGAGATCCTCTTGAAGGTCTCCTTGAGCACCTGAGCAAATAGTAATTGTCTATTACACACTATTGTTTAAAACCCCTAATTATCGAGGAAGATTGCACACTTGTACAATCTAAGAAAATTTCACGAAAATGAGCCTTAATTACTCGTAAATCGAGGCTCAAAAATGGGGTTTTAAAACACAAGCGAAATCTGATTTTCATCTTTGAAATCAAGAATAAAACGGTTTAGCAATATCGAAGGAAAATAGAGAGTTCGCAACCCTCAATTTCCTTTAAGTTCGGAAATTTCAGATTTGTCACCCATACTTTGAAAAACCGTATCTCATTCTCTACAAGTCCAAAATTGGAAAACTTGATGCCATTGGAAACTGATTCCAAAGTACTAAAAGTTCCTAGAAGACACTTTTCCATGATTCTAATTGGAAAATATTCGAAATTTAGCCAAAAGTTGCTGTTTTAGAAAGTCAAGACAGATTTGGGTTGATTTTCGACAAAGTTTGAAAATTCGGTAAAATTCATACAATTCGAGCTAGCCTCTAAAATTTGGAACTCTATTAGAGTTGTAATCCAGGTTTAAAACAAAACAAGCAGAATAAGAATTGAAGTTTTGAGCACCAAGATATGGTAGGTCAAAGTTACCCAAATTTTCTTGTTAAACAAGGGTTTTCAAAAATCAAGTCATGAACTTTGGAAGTTTAGTTGAGCAATGAAACGGCCTCGGAGTAACACCAAAATTAGCAGTATAATACTGCCATATAAGGGTTGTTCCTCTACCAAATTTCATGGATAAATAGTCACAAAAAGTGGGTTAACAAAACCGTTGAAATCACAAGAAATTCTAAGGCTAAGCTGCCTTTGAACTTCCGTTTTGCCGTTTCCAAACATTTGGTCAAGGAACATGTCAAACATGGTTCATTCCAGTAGGAAATGTCCAAAATATGTTCAAGGTGCATTCGATAGATGATTTACAATAAGAAGCTTTGGATAACAAGTCCCAAACCGTAGTTAGTTTCAAATCTGTCCAAAACACTGTTTTCGTTCACAAAGTCAGTTTTGAATTTCTATCATAAATCACTCAATTCAACTCGGAATTGAGCCTGGTTGGTGGCGTTAGAAAATAGACTCACAAATATATATTTTCTCAGAAGAAACCATTTTCAAAATCTGTCCATAAACAGCTCATTCGTGAGCATCAATTTGCAACTCATGTGCTGCCTTCCGGGAAGCAACGAAACAGGACAGTGGATTTCAAACGAATGGTTTGGCTTGCTCAAGTGGAACAGAAAGTGAATTTTATACCAATAGAAAGCTGGGAATGTCTAGTTTCCAGTGCCACAAATGCCACTCGATTCTGACATCGGAGCAAAAAGATATAGCTGAAAGAAATACACTTCCTGGGTGAATACAGGATAAATTTCCAGATTTCTAAGCTTTCGTAAATCCAACATTTGGGTGACCAAATCAAGTTATTTTTCAATGAAACTTTTTACACAACTAATAGAACATGTAAAAAACATAAACAAGCCATTAGAACCTCAAATATTTGCACAAAAGTGGTTGAACAAGGCAGGGGTAAAACGGTCACTTTTGCTCCAAGCACCTCCTTTAATTTTCTACCAACAATACAACATTAATCCACTAATTTAAGCACTAAACCACCATTAATTTCATCATCAATCATCAAATCAGTCTTTTCATCAAAAGTGGGAGTTCATAGAGCCCACACAACAATTTTTTTCTCAAAATAATGCTACCCACTAGAACTTCCATAAATCAAGATTTCGGTAGTTGATCGTTACTTACTTTACTTGGTGTCCAAAGCAGAAATTGTCGGTCCCTCCTTGGCCCAAGAAAACCGTGAAAACTGCCCCTTTTTCTTAGCTTAGTGTAGTCTCCAAGTGATTAGCTATGTATGGTGAAATTTTGGTGTGATTTGGTGAATGATTAGTGAAGATTTGATGAAGGAAAAATGAAGAACTTTGGTGGGTTTTCTTCTTGAGGTGCACGGCTATCTTAGAGCAAGAAAATGAGAGTGTTGCACGCCACTTTAGATGAATTAAAGGGTTTTGATCTAGTGTGATGCACCCATGAGAAACTTAATAATGTGTGGCCCAAAATGCTCCAAACGTCAACTAAGGATAGTGTGCGTACACGCGCGCTTCGTGCTCGATTCCTCTCGAGTTTATTTCACTAGTGCACTAAACCTCTAATGCACTTGTATACATACTATTGTTATTCACTCTTAACAGTCCAAAAATAATGGCCTTAAGTTCCTCAAATAATCGCGCGCGTAAAAACGTGTACTTCCGATTTGAGCGCGATAAAGTGAAACTTCCAAGAAATTCTTATAACGATAGTATTACTAACTAATACTTGAGTACTTAAACATAAAATACATATTTCAAGACTAATATACAATTTTCCAAATTTTCAAGCTCATTATATCCCCAAATCGACTATTATTTCCAACGTACGTTCGCTATTTTCACTTAACGGGATTTCAAAAATTAGTTTTTGAAACGAGACACTTTAAAAGTATAACAAAGCTATAAATCCATGTAATTAGGTCTAAAGAGGTTAGAAAATAATATTTGGAGTAAATGGTCAAGTAAATAATTAAATAAGCGAGAAATAGGAATTTAAAATACGTAAATTTGCGAGTCCTCACGTGAATTGAGTATTAATTCCTCAATTAACCTTTCTTAATATATTATTGATCATTCTTAATTCTCCAATATTAATACACTCCCGATTCAAATATAGCCTAGAAAAACATGTACTCGTTATTCCGAACTAAACGAATTTTCGAAAAGTGAATTTTCCAACAAAATGCTTTAAAATATAAAAGAGGCATTGTTCCATATAAATGGATTTTTAAATGGTTGAAATAAATTATTCGGAGAAAATGAGTAAATAAATATTTAAGTAAACTTGTAATATTCGATAAATAAGAAAATTTTCGGGTCCTCACAGAAAGGCTTCAACTTGCAGTGTTTCTTGGAGTTTTTTGTGGTGAAATTTCTGGTTTCTTCAAGAACTAAGGAGGTAACCATCCACTCACCTAATCTCTCCATTTAATACAAGATTTATGGTTGGTTGAGCAAGGGTTTGAACCCTATGCATGAATCTAGGTAGCAGGCTTGAAGAGTTTAAATTCTTGCTTTAATCTTTAGGTAGAGGTCTTGAGGCCTATTGGTAGCTGGCTTGAGGTGTAAATTGCTTGCTTTTGATTGTTATGTGTTTAGATGGAAAGAATACGGTTAGAAATGAAGAGAAAATCGAAGGAAAGTTGGTGCATGAAACTAGCCGAATCTGTCTTGTACTTGTCTTGCTTGAATTTCAAAAATTTGTGGGTTATTGGACTGTGAAATTGGTTGATATATGTTGTGTATTGTGTGTAGAAAGTTTCTACCAAAAATCATTTGAATTGGTTGATCAAAACTTGAATTTTCGAAACTTGAAGTAATCTGAAAAAACGTGTTCTAGGCAGCTGAACAGTGCCCCTTTGATCGAAAATATCTCTTTGTACAAAAGTCAAAATTGAGTGCTGTTTATTGAATTTGAAACTAGACATTTGTAGCTTTCCAACGGTATAAAATTCACTTTCTAGTTCGAAATGAGTGAGCCGTAGTGATTCGGCAAACTTGCTGTCCTGTTCTGATGGTCTATCCGAGAGAAAGGTAGAAGCTGCATTTTGTGGCTCTATTTTCTCTCACTTGTGAATCGATTTTGAAAATGATTTGTTGTGACAGCCCCACCTCCCCCTAAGGCGAACCAAAGGGTTCGGCGGGCCGCCTGCCCAACTCTTGCCGGGACTCACTACAAAACTCAAGCATGAATATAATCGATGGTTCTTAAAAGCTCAAATGGAGTATATTAAATCCACCAGTCCAACATACCAAAGTACAAGTCCAATACTTCATCTAAATTTTCATAATAATAACTTAAGTACAATCCTTATGTTTGCAATTCAAATCATTCTTACAAAAATATAATCCCCAAAATATCATGAGATTTACATTCACTTCAACCACAAGTACATCATACCATAAAGTTCACAAATCTTTCAAAATAACCATTACATTCCACAAAGAAAATCAATCACAAGCCAGATAAAGGATAATCCACGGTACTCCAAATCCTTGTACTTGAGTAACTATCCTCTCAAGCCTTGCATAGAACTAAAATGTTTTTGGGGGTGAGCTAAAGCTCAATGAGGTTTTAGAAGGGAAAATCAAGTATTTATAAACCAGTGCGTAATTGCTATTTTGAAATCACGTGTAGTAGCAGTACTTTTGCTGGTAACTTTACTATGAGCACAACTCATAAATCATTTAAAATCACTAACGTACATTTGGAATGAATGACCATATACATATATTTTCATGAATTTTTAGTCAAACAAATAGTGGCTCGTCCGACTAGAAGAACATTACAAGGATTGCTTTGTCTCACAGATTAATGCTCATAAGGAGTCTTGCCCGAGAAATGTCAACTAGGAGAGCAATAACAGTATTAATAGTAAAGCAAACACAAAAGGATACAGTACTCGGTCCACTTCCCGTCCTTATAACTCCCATCGGTAACTCCTTCGGTTGACTGGCGATCACCTTATCCCTCCAGCGGTAATACTCGAGTATACCAAAATACAGTGTGAGGCCCCAGTCAGTTCGTAAGTTGATATTAGGGTTTTAGGGCTAAGGAGAGAACCCTAATCTCAGTTAAGATTGAAAACCCTAGTTTATGTATTATTCGTAAGTTCAAGCTATAATTTATATTCAGTATTCTAGTGTGTGTTTTGGCATAAGTAAATCTAGGATTCGGTTTAGTTTACAAAGGTTTAGCAAGTTTGAATTGGTTAGCAAATCCTGGATTAGCAAACCTCTAGTGTTATAATTTATTAGAAAGCTTAAGATGGGTTTAAAAACCCTAATTTTGCCAATGTTCTAAAGGTTGTTGTTTAATTGTTTTTATTATGGTAAAAGTATGTTTAAGTATAGGTGATTAAGATAAGAGAGTGATTAGTAAAGTAATTAAGTGTGATTACATGTTTTAGACTAGATTAAGTTATGACCTATGGAGTTAATTGAAACATTACCAAATGTTTGAGGGCAAGAGTAGAATAAAAGCTAAGTTGAAGTGCAAGGGTTACAAAGCAAATAAAGCACTTTTATGTGATTGGTTAGCCTAATAAATATCTTCTATTGTCTTTGACTATTTATTACCTTAGGATTGTAAGATAATCACAAGACAAAACAAAACAAAACTTGGAGAGAAAGAGAGAGAGGAGAGCCGAGATTGAGAGAGTAAAGAAAGGAAAGAAATTCTTCAAGTTCTTCATCTTCTAGCCTTTCATCTTGTCTTTGAAGCTTGAGGGAACAACTTAGAAGCTTGATTGTTGAAGTTTGATCATTCCCCAAACTCATTTGAAGGTATGCCATCTTCTTTGAAAGAAATATTTTGGGGTTTCTAATCTTTAAGCTATGGAAGTGATGTATTTTGTTGTGATTACGGATTTGTATGGTGGAATTTGTGAGAACCCGTATTTCCCTAATATTTTTTTCCTAGGGTTTTCCCCCTTAATTGCATGTTTTCTGCATTTTCTGGCTTAGAAATATTTTCTTGGTGCATTTTATGAGTAATTATAGTTTTTATATGAATTTTCTAGTATTGGAGAGTTTTCGAAAAATTAAGGATAGATAACGGACGTGGGACCCACTAGTGCGATAAGTTCGGAAAAAAAAATTCGACCAATAAGTTTAAGTTTCGGATACTGGTTGAAATTTATCGGGTGTTAAGAGATAAGTAGAGGATGTCATTTGGATTGGTATGAGGGGGAACAAAGAGATAGAGTGTGAGAGCCCGTAAAACCCTAATTATTTTCCTAGGGTTTATTCCCCTTTAATTGCATAATTTTGCATTTTCTGGCTTAGAAATATTTTCTTAGTAGATATTATGAGCAGTTATAGTTTTAAGATGATTTTCCTAGCATTGGAGAAATTTTAGAAAATTAAAAGTAAATAGTGGACGTGGGACCCACTAGTGCGAAAAGTTCGGAAAAATTCGGCCAATAAGGTTAAGTTTTGGATACTGTGTAAAATTTATCGGGTGTTAAGAGATAAGTAGAATGTGTGAATGATTGATGTGAGAGAGAAAAGAAAGATAGGGATGCATTTATGAAGGTGACAAGTGTCACCTTCTTATTGGATGACTTTTAAGATTTACTATTCATAATTTTGACTTTTTTGACCAAGAATTAAATATCCAAAAATTCACCAAAAATCACCATTTTCTCTCTTGGTTGGCCGGCCCTCTCTCTCTCACTCTTGCAAGAAGAAAAACTTCTCCAATCTTCAAGTTTCTACTAGCAAATCATCTCAATCAAGGCCATAAACAAGATTTCACTCCATAAAAACTTTCCTCCTAGTGCTAGCAAGTTGTTTGGTGAACTTTGTTTGAAGAGCAAAGGTGTCCTACATCCCTCTCTCTCTTGATTTCTTGGTAGGTGTTGCTTAAACCCCTTACTACCTCTAATGATGGTGATAGTATGCTTATTGGTGGCATGAGTGAAGGATTATATGATTTACCCCTTGATTTGGCATGTTTTGGTGAAGTTTTCATTTTATTGAGAATTTTTCTGGTTTAATATGATCTTGATGTTGGGGGCTTGTATGATGAATTGTAATGGTTGGAAATGGCTCTAGTGGATGTCAAATGTGGTTAAATGCAACTAATTTTGGATTTGGATGGAAAATTGGAAATTTAGGGTTCTTGAAGCCCCAATTCTGTCCGGTTTTAGATCACTGTGTTAGAGGCCGAATTTGACTTTGCTCAAAACATGAAAGTTGTAGGTATTGATGAGGTTGATGTGCCTGTAAAATTTCAGGTCATTTGGATTAATGTAGAATGAGTTATGACGAAATTACTGTAGCTGTTCTGCTTTGAGCAGAATGCGAAAACTGCGATAGTAATTGGCCATTTTGACTGGAATTGGTTTGGATTTTGGAGTTGGTGTCTTCTGATGAAATGTAGCTGAGTGTCTTAGCTAACATATGCCTTTGGAATTTCGGCATTTGGACTTGTATGGACTGAGATGTACCGATTACAGTTTTCTGTGTTTTGCAAACCTGTTTTCGGAATTCTGGGTTAGTATTTGGCATATTTGACCTAGTTGTGTTAAGAACTGGATTGAATGACCTTCTACATTGTTGTAGCCCTGTTCCATAGCTTCGAAACGGTGGGTCTTACACCCCCAACTGATATTTGTAGTGAGAGTTGTACCATTACCGCATAATGAGTGTAAAACAGTTTTCTATTTGGGGCCAAGACTAAGGCCATTTTCTAATTTCTGGTTTGCTATTATGCCCATTTATGCATATGAAACCCTATTAGGGTTGTGAATTGGTGTTGTTTATGGCTCGGCATGGAGTCTTATTGTATGTGTTGCATGATTCTAGGGCGTGAAGGTAGTGCACGACGGCTTGGTGATCGTGGTACATGAAATACCACTTACTTGCTTGGTGAGTATACCACTCACTAAATTGTTACTATGTGGCTTTGTTAAATGTTATGTGATGCCTTGATGGCTTATTCGAATATTGAAATTGATTAAGGGGAGGGTGTACTTGACCGCTCTCACCTCTTTTGATATTGTCACTGAATGGCTACCGTTTTATTGCATTACTGAACTTGATATATTGGTTGGTGAATTCCATTTCATGGAACTGAATTGATGTCGTTTGGACGATGTCCAACGGCCTTACTGCATTACTGAGCTCAACCCCGTTTGGTAGTCAATTGGATCGAGCCGGCGAGGGCTTGGTCGTGAAGATTGAATCGCCACGGGGACTGTACTGGGGAACCTTGTGGTAATGAGACCCTTGGTTCCGGTAAACTCGAGTATTACCAAAAATATTACTGAATGGAGTGCGGGCCCGGTTGGGGTATGTTGGGTGGAAGGAATGGAAGTAAAGAGTTGTCTACGGTTTGGTATTTTAACATTGACGGAGAGTCAATGAGGTTGGTTCAAGATTGCAAGGGTGGAAATGGGCTCTTGAGAGCCGACCGTATCCTTTTGCCGTTTTGCTTCATTGCTTATTTGTGCACTTTAAATGAAGGTTCATTCTTATATGACTTTGATTGCTTATTGGGTGGTATACCACTGGGCTTTAGCTCATTCCGTGTTATTTGTTTTCCTTACAGGGTTATAATTACTTTTGAGAAGGGATTGGATAGTCAATTGCCGATTGAGCATGTAAATGCCTTTTGTATTGCTCTTGAAGTGAAACCCTAATGTATAACGGGTTCATTTCCTTTTGATAGGCAAATCGAATGTGTACTCCTTAATGGATAGTTTTGGTTGCCGTTGTGGCTTGTAAATGGCTAATGTTATGTTGTATATGTTTTTAAATGCTTGGTTGGGTTTCGGACGGGTCGGTTGCCATTCATGGCCGACTCTGGAGTTCGTTTCTTTTATTTTGGGTTATTTTGCCCTTTTGCATTGTTGCGCGCGTTATAAGTTTCAAAACGTGATAGATTGCTTTATACTGCACCGTTAGTCCTGGCGAGAGCTGGGCAGGCAGTCCGCTAACCTCTTTGGTTCGCCTTAGAGGAAGGTGGGGCTGTCACAGGTGGTATCAGAGCCTAGGTTTGAATTAGCCTGGGTGTAATAGAAGTGCTCGACTTGAGGGTTTTATTGATTATGGTTTTAAGGTTATTCATGTTGTTTATTCCTTTGCTATAGGATGGATGCCAGTGGTGACCCGAGTGACCGTCCGGCAGGAGATCGTCCTCATAGCACGTTGCCGCCGATTAAGTATCAACTTAAGCAGAAGGGGGCCGTGGTCCGTTGGAGCCCGGCCAGCCGCGTTCGACAGTGTGGGTGTCGTAGCAACTTTGCCTACCCAAATACACTAGTTTTGTCGGTGGCAAAAGAACGCGAGGAGTTTGCTAAGGAAAATACTAAGCTTGAAGCTGTGGTTGCTGCGTTGGAGGCTGAGGTGACTCAGGCTAAGGCGACCAATGAGAAGCAAGCCTCGCGTATTAAAGAGTTAGAATATGACGTGCAAGAGGTCGAGGAAAGAGTTGATGATCTATGTGATCAGTTGAGAGATGCACGCGAGCGCGAGACTAAGCGAGCTCGTAAGGTCAGGGGTCGTGCTGAGGCGATCCTTAACCTATGCGACGACGGACTCGAGGAGTCTAGTGACGAGGCCTCGTATGCTGGGGCCGAGGCTGGGGAGGAGTCTACCCCATCGCCTGGGTCTCAGACTCCAGCGACTGATTAGGCCTTGATCTTAGAGGCTTCTTTTGGCTAGTGGTGGCTCTTGTATGTATATAGGGATAGGGATAGAGCCTTAGCTAACCGTTTGGGTGTAGGTTTAGCTACGTGTAAATTTCTTTTGATAGGCCTATCCTCGAGAGGATCTTTTGTGTATGTACGTGTTTTGGCCGTACTTGACTGACTGCTTGTATATATGTTTGGCTTGTATATATGTGTGCTTGTGATCTTGTTTGAAATGCATCGCTATGTGCTAAGTGAAAGTTTATTTGTTACTTACATGTTTTGCTACTGCTTTGGTTTAGTAATCTTGCCTAGACCAAGTATACCTTATGGAAGGAACACGGAGTGGACGGGGACGTGGGCGCGGTATTAGGCAACCCACACCGATTAGGGAAACGGGGGAAGCTTCTATTGGACCAAATCCTGAACCCCAGATAGACCCTAATGTGCAAGAACCACAAATAGACCCAACTGTACAAATTGCCGCTGCTATGCAGCAAATGACCAACTTATTAGCACAAGTAGTGCAACAACAGGGCCAGAACCCAAACCCTAATCCTGGAAACCCCGGAAACCCTGGTAACCATAACGAGAGCGATGATAGAGCTCTCGAACGCTTCCAAAAGTTCGCCCCACCGAAGTTTGCTGGGGGACCCGACCCAGACGTCGCCGAGCGATGGCTCGAGAAAATGGTTGATATTTTTGCGGCCTTGCACTACACCGATGAACGGCAGTTGACTTTTGCCGTTTTCCAATTCGAAGGGGCAGCCCGTTCCTGGTGGAACGTGATTAGACAAAAATGGGAGCGAGAGCAGACTCCGAGAACTTGGGTGAACTTCATCCGAGAATTTAATACTAAGTTTTTCCCTCCTCTAGTCCAGGAGAGGAAAGAGGACGAGTTTATCCGGCTCCGGCAAGGAACTCAGACTGTGGCGGAGTACGAGAGTCAGTTTACCCGCCTGTCCAAATTTGCGCCTGAACTAATCATGACTGAGCAACGACGGATTAGGCGCTTCATCCAGGGTTTGAATGTTGAGATCCAGAAAGACCTTGCTGTGGCTCAAATCAACGCGTATAGCGAGGTCGTGGAAAAGGCCCAACGAGCGGAAAGTGCACGGTCACAGGTCCGAAACTTCCAGGCTAAGAAGCGTGGCTTTCCTGGGAGTACTTCTGGACAGGGTGAGAAGAGCACTCCCTCCAAATTTGGACGAGGCATGGGTGGTGGTCGACAGTCCGGATCAGGCAGAGGGACTCCGTTCAGGGGTGGTCAAGTTGGGCGAGGACCGAGGGGAAATGCTCCGAGTGGCCCGACTTCGGCACCTCGTGGTCCCTGTGGGCACTGTGGGAAGACAAACCACACTGAGGATAATTGCTGGAGGAAACTGGGTAAATGCCTGCGGTGTGGAAGTGCGGACCATCAACTGGCTACATGCCCGGTCCTGAAACAAGACGGAAAGGGGAGTCAGCTACCGTCAAGGACCCATTCTGGACCAGCCAAGGGAGACGGATCTAAGCCTAAAGTGCCAGCTAGGGTATATTCCTTAGAGCCTCACCAGATCCCAGAGTCTTCCGAGGTGGTGGAAGGTACGATCCCTATTTTCCACCGCTTTGCCAAAGTTTTAATTGATCCTGGTGCCACTCATTCGTTTGTTAACCCTGATTTCATGTGTGGCATTGATATAAAACCTGCTAGCTTACCATATGACTTAGAGGTTAGTACACCTACGGGGAATCAACGTTTGGTGACTAGTATGGTTTATAAGGATTGTGATGTATGGGTAGGTGAGCGGAGGTTTTTAGGAGACCTGATTAGCTTGTCCATTAAGGGGTACGACGTGATTCTGGGTATGGACTGGTTAGCCAGATATAACGCCCAACTGGACTGTAAAACGAAAATAGTTGAATTTCGCATTCCTGGCGAGGCAACCTTAAGGTTAGATATAAGGGGTAGGTTAGCCTCATCTGCTCTCATTTCGGGCATTCGAGCTAGGAAACTGATAAGTAGAGGGGCGCAAGGATTTTTGGCCTTCTTAATTAATACCCCTACGGATAAGTTAAAAGTGGAAGACGTGGCGATAGTGAGGGAATTTCCGGATGTATTTCCTGACGAGTTAGTAGCCCTACCTCCGGAAAGAGAGATAGAATTCCGAATAGATCTTTTACCTGGAACCGCACCTATCTCCAAAACCCCTTACCGAATGGCGCCTGCAGAACTTAAAGAGCTTAAGTTACAATTACAAGACCTTTTAGAGCGGGGATTCATCCACGAGAGTGAGTCTCCTTGGGGAGCTCCGGACCTATTCGTGAAGAAAAAGGACGGGACGTTGAGGATGTGTATTGATTATAGGGGGTTGAACAACATGACGATCAAGAACAAGTATCCACTGCCCCACATAGACGAGTTGTTTGACCAGCTGCAAGGAGCAGTGGTCTTCTCGAAGTTGGACCTCCGACAGGGATACTACCAGTTGTTGATTAGGAAGGAGGACATTCCGAAAACTGCTTTCAATTCAAGATACGGGCATTATGAGTTTGCCGTTATGCCCTTTGGATTGACTAATGCTCCCGCCGCTTTCATGGACCTAATGCATAGGGTTTTCAAACCCTATCTAGACCGATTTGTCGTGGTATTCATTGACGACATTTTGGTCTACTCCAAGTCACGCGAGGAGCATGAGGAGCATTTGAGAGTGGTGTTGCAGACATTGAGGGTACATCAACTGTATGCTAAGTTTAGCAAATGCGAGTTCTGGTTGGAGAAAGTGGCATTTCTAGGGCACGTGATCTCCCACGAAGGTATTGCAGTGGACCCGGCGAAGGTTGAAGCTGTGACAAATTGGAAGAGGCCAGAAACCCCCACGGAAATTCGTAGCTTTCTAGGGCTAGCTGGGTATTACCGAAGGTTCATTAAGGATTTTTCCAAACTGGCAGGACCTCTAACTGACTTGACAAAGAAACATGGCCAGTTTATCTGGAACGGCCGATGCGAAACGAATTTTCAGGAATTAAAGAAAAGATTGACCATGGCTCCAGTACTGGTCTTGCCAAATGGAGTGGACGGGTTTGCAGTATATGCAGACGCGTCGCGAGAAGGATTGGGATGTGTTTTGATGCAGAACCGGAATGTGATTGCTTTTGCCTCTAGAAAATTGAAGCTTCACGAGCAGAACTATCCGACTCACGATCTAGAATTAGCTGCAGTTGTGTTTGCTTTGAAAAAGTGGAGGCATTACCTATATGGGGTGACCTTCGAAGTGTTTTCGGATCACAAGAGTCTTAGGTACCTCTTTTCCCAGAAGGAACTGAATATGAGACAACGGCGATGGATGGAATTCTTGGAGGATTACGATTGTACAATCAACTACCATCCGGGAAAGGCAAATGTAGTAGCGGATGCCTTGAGTCGTAAAGTGCAGGTAGCAGGGCTAATGATTAAGGAATGGGATTTGCTAGAATTCGTGAGCGAGTGGAAACCCTGTCTTGGGAGCCATAAGGTGATATTTGGCAATATTAGGGTTACATCCACTCTACTGGAACATATAAAAGAGGCGCAAGGCAAGGATTTGATGGTGCGGAAGTGGAGAGAGAAAGTGGAAAAGGGAGAAACTACGGACTTCAATTTAAGTCCTGAGGGTCTTCTGAAGTATCGGAACCGAATTGTAGTACCAAAGGACGAGTCATTGAAAGTAAAAATTCTGGAGGAAGCTCATCGGTCCAAGTATACAATCCATCCGGGTAGCAGTAAGATGTATCAAGACCTGAAAGGGACCTATTGGTGGGATAATATGAAGAGGGAGATAGCTCAATACGTGCAGAAATGTCTCATTTGCCAGCAAGTGAAGGCGGAGCATCAAAAACCATCGGGTTTGTTACAACCCTTGGAGATACCCGAGTGGAAGTGGGAAAACATCACTATGGACTTCGTTTCAGGTTTACCAAGGACGCAAAGGGGACACGATGCCGTTTGGGTGATCGTTGATCGATTAACCAAGTCGGCCCATTTCTTACCGGTGAACATGAAGTATTCAATGGACAAATTGACCCGATTGTACATGGATGAAATTGTAAGGTTACACGGCGTGCCGGTGAGCATTGTCTCAGATCGGGATCCACGGTTCGTATCTCGGTTTTGGCAGAAGTTCCAAGAAACCCTGGGGACGAAACTCAATTTGAGCACTACTTATCATCCCCAGACGGATGGCCAGTCGGAACGGACGATTCAGACGCTAGAAGACATGCTGCGAACTTGCATTCTGGACTTTGGAGGCAATTGGGGTCAGCACATGACCTTAGTAGAGTTTGCGTATAATAATAGTTTCCATTCGTCAATTCAAATGGCTCCGTACGAAGCTCTCTACGGACGCAAGTGCCGCTCACCGATTTACTGGGACGAAGTTGGCGAAAAGAAGGCACTGGACCCGACAACTATTCCATGGATGGAAGAGGCTCACGAGAAGGTTAAGTTGATACGGCAACGAATCCAAACTGCCCAAAGTCGCCAAAAGAGCTACGCGGATAACCGAAGAAAAGACTTGGAGTTTGAAGTTGGGGACTACGTATTTCTCAAGATCACACCCTTACGAAGTCTTACAGCGGGGAAAGGAAAGAAGCTTCAACCACGGTACGTCGGACCCTACAAGATCCTTCAGAGGGTTGGAGCGGTCGCGTATCGATTGGAACTGCCATCCAGTCTATCTCGAATCCACGATGTATTTCACGTCTCGATGCTAAAGAAGTACCATCCTGACCCATCTCATGTTTTGCAACCGGAGGATATCGAAGTAGATGAATCACTGGCCTACGAAGAGAAACCGGTTCAAGTACTCGATCGAAAAGTCAAAGAGCTCAGAAACAAGAAGATTCCGCTAGTGAAAGTGCTATGGAGAAACCACGGAGTGGAGGAAGCTACTTGGGAGATGGAAGAGGAAATGCGAAAGAAATACCCAAACCTTTTCGGGAATTAAGGTGAGAAATTTCGAGGACGAAATTCTTTTAAGGGGGGGAGAGTGTGAGAGCCCGTAAAACCCTAATTATTTTCCTAGGGTTTATTCCCCTTTAATTGCATAATTTTGCATTTTCTGGCTTAGAAATATTTTCTTAGTAGATATTATGAGCAGTTATAGTTTTAAGATGATTTTCCTAGCATTGGAGAAATTTTAGAAAATTAAAAGTAAATAGTGGACGTGGGACCCACTAGTGCGAAAAGTTCGGAAAAATTCGGCCAATAAGGTTAAGTTTTGGATACTGTGTAAAATTTATCGGGTGTTAAGAGATAAGTAGAATGTGTGAATGATTGATGTGAGAGAGAAAAGAAAGATAGGGATGCATTTATGAAGGTGACAAGTGTCACCTTCTTATTGGATGACTTTTAAGATTTACTATTCATAATTTTGACTTTTTTGACCAAGGATTAAATATCCAAAAATTCACCAAAAATCACCATTTTCTCTCTTGGTTGGCCGGCCCTCTCTCTCTCACTCTTGCAAGAAGAAAAACTTCTCCAATCTTCAAGTTTCTACTAGCAAATCATCTCAATCAAGGCCATAAACAAGATTTCACTCCATAAAAACTTTCCTCCTAGTGCTAGCAAGTTGTTTGGTGAACTTTGTTTGAAGAGCAAAGGTGTCCTACATCCCTCTCTCTCTTGATTTCTTGGTAAGTGTTGCTTAAACCCCTTACTACCTCTAATGATGGTGATAGTATGCTTATTGGTGGCATGAGTGAAGGATTATATGATTTACCCCTTGATTTGGCATGTTTTGGTGAAGTTTTCATTTTATTGAGAATTTTTCTGGTTTAATATGATCTTGATGTTGGGGGCTTGTATGATGAATTGTAATGGTTGGAAATGGCTCTAGTGGATGTCAAATGTGGTTAAATGCAACTAATTTTGGATTTGGATGGAAAATTGGAAATTTAGGGTTCTTGAAGCCCCAATTCTGTCCGGTTTTAGATCACTGTGTTAGAGGCCGAATTTGACTTTGCTCAAAACATGAAAGTTGTAGGTATTGATGAGGTTGATGTGCCTGTAAAATTTCAGGTCATTTGGATTAATGTAGAATGAGTTATGACGAAATTACTGTAGCTGTTCTGCTTTGAGCAGAATGCGAAAACTGCGATAGTAATTGGCCATTTTGACTGGAATTGGTTTGGATTTTGGAGTTGGTGTCTTCTGATGAAATGTAGCTGAGTGTCTTAGCTAACATATGCCTTTGGAATTTCGGCATTTGGACTTGTATGGACTGAGATGTACCGATTACAGTTTTCTGTGTTTTGCAAACCTGTTTTCGGAATTCTGGGTTAGTATTTGGCATATTTGACCTAGTTGTGTTAAGAACTGGATTGAATGACCTTCTACATTGTTGTAGCCCTGTTCCATAGCTTCGAAACGGTGGGTCTTACACCCCCAACTGATATTTGTAGTGAGAGTTGTACCATTACCGCATAATGAGTGTAAAACAGTTTTCTATTTGGGGCCAAGACTAAGGCCATTTTCTAATTTCTGGTTTGCTATTATGCCCATTTATGCATATGAAACCCTATTAGGGTTGTGAATTGGTGTTGTTTATGGCTCGGCATGGAGTCTTATTGTATGTGTTGCATGATTCTAGGGCGTGAAGGTAGTGCACGACGGCTTGGTGATCGTGGTACATGAAATACCACTTACTTGCTTGGTGAGTATACCACTCACTAAATTGTTACTATGTGGCTTTGTTAAATGTTATGTGATGCCTTGATGGCTTATTCGAATATTGAAATTGATTAAGGGGAGGGTGTACTTGACCGCTCTCACCTCTTTTGATATTGTCACTGAATGGCTACCGTTTTATTGCATTACTGAACTTGATATATTGGTTGGTGAATTCCATTTCATGGAACTGAATTGATGTCGTTTGGACGATGTCCAACGGCCTTACTGCATTACTGAGCTCAACCCCGTTTGGTAGTCAATTGGATCGAGCCGGCGAGGGCTTGGTCGTGAAGATTGAATCGCCACGGGGACTGTACTGGGGAACCTTGTGGTAATGAGACCCTTGGTTCCGGTAAACTCGAGTATTACCAAAAATATTACTGAATGGAGTGCGGGCCCGGTTGGGGTATGTTGGGTGGAAGGAATGGAAGTAAAGAGTTGTCTACGGTTTGGTATTTTAACATTGACGGAGAGTCAATGAGGTTGGTTCAAGATTGCAAGGGTGGAAATGGGCTCTTGAGAGCCGACCGTATCCTTTTGCCGTTTTGCTTCATTGCTTATTTGTGCACTTTAAATGAAGGTTCATTCTTATATGACTTTGATTGCTTATTGGGTGGTATACCACTGGGCTTTAGCTCATTCCGTGTTATTTGTTTTCCTTACAGGGTTATAATTACTTTTGAGAAGGGATTGGATAGTCAATTGCCGATTGAGCATGTAAATGCCTTTTGTATTGCTCTTGAAGTGAAACCCTAATGTATAACGGGTTCATTTCCTTTTGATAGGCAAATCGAATGTGTACTCCTTAATGGATAGTTTTGGTTGCCGTTGTGGCTTGTAAATGGCTAATGTTATGTTGTATATGTTTTTAAATGCTTGGTTGGGTTTCGGACGGGTCGGTTGCCATTCATGGCCGACTCTGGAGTTCGTTTCTTTTATTTTGGGTTATTTTGCCCTTTTGCATTGTTGCGCGCGTTATAAGTTTCAAAACGTGATAGATTGCTTTATACTGCACCGTTAGTCCTGGCGAGAGCTGGGCAGGCAGTCCGCTAACCTCTTTGGTTCGCCTTAGAGGAAGGTGGGGCTGTCACATAGAGATTCATTAATTAGGTGACAAGTGTCACCATTTGATTGGATGGACACTATTCACTTTTTGACTTTTTTTACCAAGTGATTAAATATCTTAAAATTTCACAAAAATCACCATTTCTTCTCTCTCTCATGGCCGAACCTCTTGCAAGGAAAAGGAAGAAAACTTCTCCAAGTTTCAAGCTTCAAACTAGCTCAATCTTCCATTCCAACCGATTAAACTTAGAATTGTTCCATAAAATCCCTCTAGTTGGTGCTAGTAAGTGATTTGGTGAAGTTTTTTTTGAAGAGCTAAGGTGGTCTACATCTCTCCCTCTCTTGTTTACTTGGTAAGTGGTATATGAACTCCCTTCTATACTTAATGATGGTTAATTGGTGCCTAGTGGAAGCTAAAGTGATGGATTATGTGAGTTATTTCTTGATTTGTGATGAATTGGTGAAGTTTTTATTTTTTTTGAGGAATTTTCTGGTTTAATGTGATCATGGTGTTGTGGTTGTTTATGATGGTTGGTAATAAGGGGTAATGACTTTAGTAGGTGTAAATGATTGGTAATTGCAAGCAATTTTGGGTTTGGAGGAGATTTCAGCAAAATAGGGTTTTATACCCCAAATTTCTGTCCGATTTTGTATCTTGTGGTTAGAGGCCGAATTGGCCTTTGCTCAAAACATGAAAGTTGTATGTATTGATGTGTTTGAGGTGCATGTAAAATTTCAGGTCATTTGGATGAGTGTAGAGTGAGTTATGACGGAATTACTGTAGCTGTTCTGCTTTGGACAGAATGCGAAATCTGCACTGGTAATTGGCCATTTTGACTGGAATTGGTTTGGATTTTAAAGTTGGTGTCTTCTGATGAAATGTATCTGAATGTCTTAGCTAACATATGCCTTTGGAATTTCGGCATTTGGACTTGTATGGACTGAGATATACCGATTACAGTTTTCTGTGTTTTGCAAACCTGTTTTGGGAATTCTGGGTTAGTATTTGGCATATTTGACCTAGTTGTGTTAGGAACTGGATTGAGTGGCCTTCTGCATTGTTGTATCCCTGTTTCATAGCTTCGAAACGGTGGGTCTTACACCCCCATCCGATAACCGTAGAGAATTTTACACCATTACCGCATAATAAGGGCAAAACAGTTTTCTATTTGGGGCCAAGACTAAGGCCATTTTCTAATTTCTGGTTTGCTATTATGCTCATTTATGCATATGAAACCCTATTGGGGTTGTGTTTAGCATTGCTATATGACTCGTTACCGAGTCTCTTTTAGGGCTTGCTTTCATTTCGGTTGTTTCCTAGTTAACTTTTGTACTTGTACCACTTTGAGCCTAGTGAACGGCTTTTGGGAAATGAGATGACTTTTGTGTGAAATGTTGGGACTGATTTGAGGATATAATGAAGCCTTAATGGCTGGAAAAGTAAGAAATTTAGGGGAAGTGCTGCCCAATTTTCTAGGCCGTTTGGTTTCTTTAAGTTGGATTGGCCTTTTTGTGGAAATGAAAGGCCATTTGATTGGATGTAAGTCTTCATACTAACTTTTCGTTTTCAAGAAAATCATGTTTTGCACCCTTGCACTAGTATTTATTTGGCAAGGCGTACGACGTGTAGTCGAGCCTCACATGTGCATTCTGTTTACTCGATTCTGGAAGTAAAACCTTCAATTGGTTTATTTTGATTATTTTAGGGTTTCTTGGCGATTAAGGCCAATCTGAAGTGAAAACTTTTGAAGTTGAGCCGGTGAGTGTACCACTCCCCTCCATTGCTGTTTAACTTGATTTCTGCTCTGCAATCTGTTTATTTGTTCGAGACGAGGGTGTACTTTATCACACTCGTTCTCTAGTCTGTTCATATGCCAATTTACTATGTAAAATTTGAATCTGTTATCTGTGTCTGCATCTGTTCGGATTTCTATGACCTATGAGCTCAATCCTGTGGCTAAGTTATTCGAGTCGGGCCGGCAAGGGCCTGGACGATTAGATAACGAACCACGGTAGTCTGTTCGGGGATTTTTGGGTATTGAGACCCTTGATTCCGGTATACTCGAGTATTACCATTTCTGTTCGGTTACGGTGAGCGGGCCCGGTAAAGGGGTGTTTGGTGGACGGAATTCGGTGTAAAGAGGGGTCTACGGACGTTTTGGTTCTATATACGTTGACGGAGAGTCAACCAATTTGGATCAAGTACTGCGCTGGAAATTTGGCTCCTGAGAGCCACCCGTATCCTTTTGATTTGAATCATTGGTTCCTTTGCTTTACATTTGGCATGTGTATCTGATTTGTTAAATGTGAAATGCCATGATTTTTCTGCTATATGTTTGGTACCTCATTGAGCGCAAGCTCACCCCTTTCTGTTCCCTTTTGTTTTCCTTACAGGAAAATAAACACTTTTGGTCTGGACTTGACAAATGGCTGCCAAATTGAGCTAATTGAACATATCTTTTGTATAGCTCATGTATTAAAACCCTAAGTGTACTTTTGGGGCGTTTTCTCTTCTGATTTGGCAAACCGTGTATATGTATCAACTTTTGAAAACTTTTGTATGTCCTTTTGGATTGTAATCGCTAAAGTTCAGATGTGAATGTTTGCGTGCTCTTTCGGTTGCGTTCTGACGGGTCGGTTACTATTCATGGCCGACTCCGGATTTCATGTTATTGTTTTGGGTTATTGTACCATTTTGACTTGTTTACGCTCGTTTGTAAGTTCCGGATCGCTATTAATAGCTCTAATCTGATCCGTAGTCCTGGCGAGAGCTGGGCAGGCAGTCCGCTAACCCCTTTGGTTCGCCTTAGGGGAAAGTGGGGCTGTTACAGAATTGATGTTTATGTTGAAGTTTCATGGTTAATTTTAGTGTTTTGTGGCTGTTGGAAATTCGGTCAAAAGACCAAAAAATTAAGGCTTCTTGCTTTAATGCTTTCCTTAGTTGCTTTGATTGAGAAATTGACTTGTAGATGGAATTTGTGGTGTGTTGATTGTTTTTGTATGGTTAGATTTTGGTAAAATCAGATTTTGATTATGAAACCCTAGACTCCATTAGGTTAGTTTGGCTTGGCTAATGACTAGTGAGTTAGGGTTTGGCTAATTGACTTTCATTAGTGCATATGAAGTGAGGATAGGGATTTTGGTTAGTGTTTGGTAATTTTGTGGTAAAAGAAGGAGAGAATTTTGGACCACTCCTAGAATATACCTATGGTTGTTTGGTATCAAATTGGTTAGAAAAACTTGTATAAGAATCATAAAAACGGACTGTGCAGTTGCGGCGCGCAAAACCGGCAAATCTGGAAAACTTGGGCAGTTCAGCATCCGAAATTTGGCTTCATTTTTCTTGATGTTATGTATGGATTCAGAAGTTCCTCAAAACATGAAAGTTGTAGCCTCATAAGTCCTGAATATGCCTGTAAAATTTCAGGTTAAATGGATTAGTTTATCCTGAGTTATAGACAAAACACTCAGGCCTATTTTGAACATCAGATTCTGTTGCGTTTTGAATTAGCTTCTGACCGTGATTTTTTCCGTTTTGATAACGTACGATCTGGGTGTTGACCCCTTCATAATAAATGTAAATCTTGGTTTTAGCTTCGAAACGGTATAAAGTGCGTCGAAATCCGAATTCCGTAGCTCCCGTTATGACCAAAACAAGATCGATCGTCAGAACTGCCTTTGACTCTGGACAGTTCTGACGGGTACTTTGGCATTCAATTTTCGTTCTGTTCTGAGTGGATTCAGGTCTTGGCCAAAACATCAAAGTTTTAGCCTTATGTCTCAGCTTTCTAATGCCTTTGTAATTTCCTGATTTGGATTTGTGAGCTGGGAGTTATGGTCCAGCAAACATACCCTGTCCGTTACTCTAGAGTGTGAATTCCTGGAACGGTTTTCTGCACTTTCGACCTATTTTCATTTAGATCCGGATTGAGGTGTCTTCATGAAAATTGTAACCCTTCCTCTTATCTTCGTAACAGTACTCATGTACCTTGATCCGACACTCGTAGCTTCAATTAGGCTCAAAACAGTTTTGACGGCAAAGCGATTGGGTTACCATTTCCGATTCCGTATGCCGTTTCCGCACTCGTATGTGCCGATTTTGCCGTTTTGCTTGTTTTAAATATGTTAGTAGCCGTTTGTGAGATATTGTGACACAATCTTCTATTTCAGATGTTGGTGAGGTAGGTGGAGCCGGTGGGGCCTACTAGCTACTCCTCGCGGCACGAATTTCGTACTTTTGCTCTTTTGTTCGTTGGGTAAGTATTCAGGCCGATCTTATGTGTTAGTTGCTTATGTGTTTCGATATGTATGAAAAGGGTACCTAGGCAAGGGTGTACTTTATCGCACTCGACCTAAACCCTAATTTGCGCACATATTTATACATGGCATATGTATATGAATCATTTTGGAACTAAACCCCTTGAGCTTGTGGCTCGGGGTGACTTTTGACTAAAGTTTGTGAAGTTTGTGAGTTTGGGGCCCGATCTCATGACCTAGATGGACTATTCGAGCCGGTTAGGGCTTGGTCGAAGTCAGTCCAACCTGGTTTGAGGTCACCAAGTTTGTGAATCCGGTTCACCGAGTATGTGGACCAAGTTTGTGACCCGAGCTTGTGAACCAAGCTCAATTTCATTCGCTCGAGCAAGTTTGTGAGGTGTATGGCTAGAAAGGGTGATATGGTGTATGGTGGGAGTACAAGTGGAGTTCTACGGACCTTATTTGTGGTCGACGGAGTGTCGGCAGGAGGTCACGCATGGCAAACGATTTGGCTTTGGAGCCACCTGTATCCTTATCATGTGATGTTACTTTTTTACTTTTGCTTTACTCTTACTGTGTAACTGTCGTTACGTGAAATTTACGCTTTTGCCCCTGTTTACTTACTAAGCATATAGCTTACCCCTTTCCTTTTGTTTTCCTTAGCAGGGGCCGACGCAGGGACTTTTGATACAAACACTAGTATAGTTAGATTTGCATGTAATAGTTGGACAATTAGGATGTTTGTTTTAGTTTTGGTGGTTTGTATAAGGACTCTCCTTAGAGTCTACTCTTTGGTTTTGGTTATATTCATAAGGATGTAATGGGATGATTTGAACATTTTTTGGATTGTATATATTGTGTATATAGTGCTCTTTCGGTTCATTTAGTTTTATTGTTTTAAGTTTTGAGTCCTGGCGCGAGCTAGGCAGGCGGCCTGCCGATACCCTTGGGTTCGCCCTTGGGAGAAGTGGGGTCGTCACATACAGTGCCCAGGGTTATCAACCTATCCGACCGAGTCCGCTTCTGGCTTGTGTGAGGACCTGAAAATTTTCTTATTTTTATAGAATATTACTGGGTTATTTAAATAATTATTCACTCATTTTCTCCAAATTATTTATTTTCAACCATTTTAAATCCATTTATATGGAACAACGTCTCTTTTATAGTTTTAAAGCGTTTTGTTGGAAAATCTACTTTTGAAAATTCCTTTAGTTTGGAATAACGAGTGCACGTTTTCGAGGCTACACTTGAATCGGGAGTGTATCAACATTGGAGAATTAAGAATGATCAATAGTAGATCAAAAAAGATTAATTGAGGAATTAATACTAGACTCATGTGAGGACTCGTAAAATTCTTATTTTTAAAAACCCTATTTTTGGCTCATTTAATTATTTATTTGGATATTTGCCCCGAATATTATTTTCTATCTTTATTAGACCTATATACATGGAATTATAGGTTCATTATATTTTTAAAGTGACTTGTTTCAAAAATTAATTTTTGGAACCTCGTTTAATGAAAATAGTGAAAACATGTTTGGAAATTTTAACCGATTGAGAGTACAATAAGTTTGAAAAATTGGAGACTTACACAATGGTCCTAAAATAGGTCATTTTAGGTTTAAGTACTCAAACGATAGTTAATGGTACGATCGTTACAAGAATTTCTCGAAGGTTTCATTCTATCACGCCTAAATTGGAAATAAGCGTTTGCACGCGCGCGATTAATTGAGGGACTTTAGACTATTATTTTGGGACAATTAAGGGTGAATAATATTTATATGAATATAAGTGTATTGGAGGTTTAGTGCACTAATGAAATAAACTCGAGAGGAATCGAACCCAAAACGCGCGCGTATACGCACGGAGGAGAGTTGACTTTTGCACCAACTTGGCCCACACCTTAAAGCTTCCTAAGGAAGCTACATTTTTTATCAACTCTCTCTCTCTCTTCCTCACAAGAACAGCCGGCCATCAAGCTGCAAAAACAACTCAAAGTTTCTCAAAATTTCATCTCCAAATCTTGCCCAAACCTTCACCAAATTCAACCAAAATTGAAGACCACTTAGCTCAACACTTGGAGAGTTCATTTAGCTACAAAAAAGAGGAGCTTTCCATGGTTTTTCTGAGCTGAGGAAAGGGCCAAAATTCTGCTAGGTTCATCAACCAAAGTAGGTAATGATCCACTCTCAAATTCTTGTCCTATAGAAGTTAATTTACACTTATGAGCTTGAATATTCATGTGGGTGGCTTGCATTGTTGAAAATTTTTGAAGGTGGGCTCTATGAACTCCCACCCTTAGATTAATGACTGATGAGATGCTTGATGATGGATTTAATGTTATTTTAGTGCTCAAATTGGTAGATTAATGGTGTATTATTAGTATAAACTTCAAGGAGTGCATGGGATAAAAAGTTCCAATTCTACCCCTGCTTTGAACGTACCTATTTATGCGGAATTTTGAGGATTTAATGGCTGGTATATGATGTTTATATGTTGTATAGATGGTGTATAAAGTTTCATCAAAAAATATTGAGGTTTGGTTGGTCAAATGAATTAATTTCGTGAAGCTAGTAAATTTGGAAAACTGTTCCCGTAATGCTCTGACAGCTCGCTTGTTTCATCCATAACTCTGTGCTCCGACGTCGAAATCAAGTACCGTCAGTGGCATTTGAAACTAGACATTCCCAGCTTTCCAACAGTATAAAATGAAACCCCTAGTTCTATACGAGTAGCCCGTACCAACCGTTTTAAGATGACTTTCCTGTTTCTCTGTTTTCCTGGAACACAGTACAGAGGCTGCAACTTGAGACTCGAATTTTAGCTAGTTGGGTGCTGAATTTCAAAACTATTTCTTCTGTGAAATTATATTTTATGAATGTATTTTCCAACTCCACCAACCATGCTTAATTCCGAGTTGAATTGAGGGATTTGTGATCAAAATATGAAACTTGCTCTGTTCTTGAAAACCCTAAATTTAGGGCAAAGTTGATGCTAGACTTGGTGTGGACTTGCCAATTGAATTTCTTGGAGTTAAAACACTTACCAAATGTACCATGAATGTTTCTAAGGTTTTTCCTACACAAATGAACCATGTTTGAGGGATTTTCCTTGACCAAATGTTTGGAATGGAAAACCAAAAAGCTCAAGGCAGTTCTGCCTTAGGATTTTCGAAACTTTGGTTGTTTGGTTGACTACCTTCCCGAAGGTATTTTTTCATGAAATTTGATAGAGGGATACCCTTTATATAGGAGTATTATACTGCCAAATTTGGTACCAATCCGAGTCCATTTCGCTGATTGACTGAATTGCCAAAGTTCAAGACTTGATATTGGAAAATCCTTGTTTAACAAGGAAATTTGGGTAATTTTGAGTTACCATATCTTGGTGCTCACAACTCCATTTCTTGTTCTACTTGTTTTGTTGTAAACTTGGATTACAACACTAATAGATTTGCAAATTTCGAAGCTAGTTAGAATCAAGTGAATTTTACCGAATTTTCA
The DNA here is from genome assembly GCA_036785865.1 of Coffea canephora. Lineage (NCBI taxonomy): Eukaryota > Viridiplantae > Streptophyta > Magnoliopsida > Gentianales > Rubiaceae > Coffea > Coffea canephora. Next base: position 29,558,156 of record CM071916.1, read on the forward strand.
AAGTTGGCCAAAAACCAACTTAAATCTGCCTTATGAACCAAAACAGCAACTTTGAGCTCATTTTTGAATGTTTTCCATTTGGAATCTTAGAAAAGTGTATTTTAGGAACTTTTAGTACTTTGGAAGAGGTTTCCAACGGTACCAAGTTTTCCAATTTTGGACTTGTAAAGAATGAGATACGATTTTTCAAGGAGTAAGGAAATGGAGATTTTTGAATTCTCCTTGTTCCTTCAACATTACTCGAACGTTTTATACTTGATTTCTAAGACAGAAACCCGATTGCTCTTGTGTTTTAAAACCCCATCTTTGAGCCTCGATTTACGAGTAATTGAGGTTCGTTTTCATGAAATTTCCTTAGATTGTACTAGTGTACAATCTTCCTTGATAATTGGAATATATGAGTAATACTTTACTATTATTTGCTCAGGCGAACACGAGGACCCTCAAGAGGATCCCACGGTGAACGTTTAAATTTCGGTTGAGACTACTTACTACTTGGTGAGTGTCAAGTGTATGACTACTTGAACTCTATGGACTTGATTCATGCTTGGCTTACCTGATTACATGCTTAGCCTACTTGGTTTTGAAAAATGGAGTCGAGTGTGTACTTTATCACACTCGTTCTCATTTGAAACAAATGACTCATGCTTAACATGGTTTGCCTGGTTTACATGACCTGAAATACATGCTTAAACCTGTCAAATGCTTGAATACATGACATGGTATGCTATGGCTGCATACGTCGTTGGAGTGAATCTCCTCGACACTTACATGATACATGGGGGATGCCCAAACTCATAGGCCGACCTTGGAACTCGAGCCGGCATGGGCTTGGTCGGGAACCTCGGTGAGCCATGAGATTCACATGATAAGCTTAATCTATTAAGAGATCTTACTTGGCATACTCGTGGAGTATCGCCTTATAAATGTCGTGCGGGCCCGGAGTGGTGTATGGTGGACGGATGAGAAGTAAGTGGTGAACTACGGATTAGAAATATCAACCTGGTTGACGGAGAGTCATCGCAGGAAGATATACGAATGACATCGGCAAAACAAGTGGAACTTAGTTCCTGAGAGCTACCATATCCTTGAATTGTTTCTGTTTACATTTTGTTGGCATTGTTAATTACTTGCAAGTTATCACTTGAATTGTTACTTGGGCTTGTTACCTGAACTATGTGCCTACATGTGTGTTCTTGGCCTCACGAGCATTTTGCTCACCCTGTAGATTTGTTTTCCTTAACAGGATTGAACTCGGAGATGTATTGAAAAAACCCTCCTGATGTACTTTTGTTTAGGATTTCTATTATATTTTGGCTATGCCCTTGGTTTTGGGCTGTACTTTTGGAATTGAAATGTAACTTTTGGGGCATGATGTATATTTGAGATTCATGATGTATTTCGAACACCCGACGTGCGGGTTGGATAATGGATGACTATTGTTAAGTTTGAACGCTTCCACATTTGCTATATTTAAGTTATTTACTTGTGCTGTGTAGACTGGTAATAAGCTTGAATAGAATTGCTTGAGTCCTGGCGAGAGTTGGGCAGGCGTCTCGCGGATACCCTTTGGTTCGCCTTAGGGAGAAATGGGGGCATCACAGCTTGAATAGGTGATAACGAAGGGGGAAAGGCCTTGTTCAGCCGATGTGATAAAGTACACATGGCCTACAGCATATGCAAATAACATATAAACAATGAAATATTGAACAGTTAAGTGGTACAGCAACAGTTAGGTCGAGTGCAATAAACTACACACTCGCCTAGAAATAAGTATTTTTCATTCAAGTGAGCAAGATTCATCAAGTATTTGACCACTTAGACATGTAAGAAGCACTTATCAAGTCACATCACGTATATATATATATATATATATATATATATATATATATATGCAATTATACAAACAGTGGTTATAAAAGTTTGAGAAGCAATTTTGTGCAAAACAGTTTGGAATCCCTCACCGTAATCCGGAGCAAAGCAAGAGCAAAAGCAGGAAATTAAAACAGCTTCTCGGTGTCCTCTGGATCACCTGAGATTAATCACAATCACGAATTACCTAGAAGCTCGATCAAGACGAATAAAAGAAAACCTCTTAGATACACACACTCAAGAGCCTCAAGCTCAAACAAATCAAAATAGGAAGTTTTCACTTAATCATTGGAATAATAACTAAAAGGAATATAAAAGTCCCATTTCTAAGTTAAATTGTGGCAAGGACTATCAATTTCAAAAGAAGAGTAAAATGCTTAATTTGGCACAAAAATCGAGAAAGAAGAAAAATGTGTTCGTACTAGAAAATTTTCAATAAAAGCCCAAGTGCTAGAATATAAGTGAAAAATCATGTTTTCTAAACTTACGAAGTCAAAGTTTTCTAACAATCACTTTTTCCATAACAAATATGGAAGTTAAAGTTCTAACTTTCAAACGGAAATTTAGTGAAATTCCTCAAGGATTTTTCTAGTTAAAATGCTTAAGGCCAAATTTTCAAGTGTTTCGGTTTATCGAAACCGATATTCAAAATAAAGTTCCAAATTATAAGTGAGCATGTTTTCACCATAAAATTAAGTTTGGAATATCCCAAGAGTCTCAAAAGAGTGACCTAAGCTCTTAAAAGAGCAAGTAGGTTCAAATCGGAAAATTTCACTTTTACGCGTGAAACTTTTAAAAATCGGTCCGGAAGTTCAGAAACTCTAAAATTGGAAAATTTTATACCATCGGAAACTTCATGCGAAGCATAACAACTTTGTAGAAGACCGTTATCCAAAAGTCAAATCAGAAGCAAGCCAATTTTTCAAGTGAAATTTCTGTTCATATAAGTTAGGGCAAAACAGTCCCCACTTTTCCAATAACCTTGGATTTTTGTCAACAATCATAGAATCAAAACCAGCCTTTGAAATTTGATATGCGTTCCATTCCAGTTTTCAAAAAAAAAAAAAAATGAACGGAACGCGATTCTGTGATGCCCCAACTTTTAGGATTATCTTTGTTTAGTCTCAAAGAGGATATTACGGTTTCTTTAGTTTATTTTATTTTTAAACATTATTTTGTTTTAAAGAAGATACTAAAGTTATTTCTTTGGGTTTGATTTAAAACTTTATTTTGTTTTACAAGACTAGAAACCCTAAAAGTCTAATCAAAACCCTAGTTTCACTTGTGACTGACCGTTTTCTCAAATTTCTCACATTTTAACCGAAACCCTAAATTCGATTTATGGAATTGTAAAAGCCTCACGTTTTTCTTAAAAATCCCCTTTTATTTGGAACTTGTGGTTTTATTATAGCCCTACTACCCAATCATTCCACAATAAGTGCAAATGAACCTAGAAAGTAGGGTTTCATTTTTCGTTTTCAAGTTGGAGCAAGTTAGGGTTTTCACGTGTATCCGTAGTGTAATTATCTGGTATGGAGCGAGGATCAAATTTGGTGCTCAAGAGTGACTTTTAGGTGAGAAATAATATGTGATTAGGAGCAATGATAAAAAGTTAGTGAATAGGAAGTACAAACCCTAGTACGTGTGATTTAAGGACAAACGTTGCGAACCGACGGGTACCGTGCACTACCGATTGAACGTACCACTTGACCACCACTTTCTTACCATATGAGCTCATTAATATTTGAGCAAAATATCTCCTCAATTTCAGCTGGCTTTGACCGAAAATGTGGACCAAAATGGAAAATAAACAAAAAATGAGTGGAGGTTGGTGAGGACACTTGTCGGCCATCTAAGGACCTTGACCAAGACAACTTGTCTTGCCTTCTTATCACCTTGGGCTACCTTTCTTCCTCATTTTTTTCTACTGTTTGGCCGAGAGAGAGAGAGAGAGAAAAACCCAAGGGAGAGCTTCACCATTTCATCTTGAAATTGAATCATCCAAGTGAGGAAACAAAAAACTAAACCGATTAAAACCTTCCTTGAGTGTTTAGCTAGTGGTGTGTTGGTGAAATTTTGAGAGGAAAAGCTAGGGTTGCTCTTGGTAGTCACTTTAGCAAGGTAATGATGCTGATTTCCCCATTTCTTACTCTTGATCTTGTTTAATTTGGCTTAGCGCCTTAGAATTGTGGTGAATGATAGATATTATCATGATTTGGGTAGATAGTGTATGTTTTTTTTTTTAGTTATATGAGTTAGGGTTTGAAGGATTGCTGCCTATACTTGCTGTATGGTTAATATATGTTGTATCTAAGATTATATAAGGGGCTTTGGTAGTGATTGAAGCAAGAAATGAAGAAAGTTTTCTTTGAAACCGAAAATTCCAGATTTCTAGAAAATTGTAGCCCTGTTTTGTCCGGTTCCAGTTCGTGATGTTAGAGGCTGAATTAGGCTTGGCATAAAATATGAAAGTTGTAGAGAATGATATTTTATATGCCTACAAAATTTCAGCTCAATCGGAGCAACGTAGCCTATGAAAAGACCAAAATACCCTCATTGCCCTGGGATGCATCCAGTGATCCGTTTTAGACAGTTCATCCGATTGACCGTGTCTATTCACTATGATCCGTGCTGATTTAGCCATTTATCAAAACATGAAAGTTTTAGTACTCTGTCTTAGCTTTTTAACGCCTCTAAGAACACCTTAAACGGACTTTGGTAACCTGAGATATGATGATTTAAAGGTAGTACAGTTAATTAGCCGATTAGTTGGATTTTGGTTCTGTGAATTGGGAATTTGACTGGGTTACACCAGAAATTTGACTATGTGATCTTCATGAAAGTTGTAGGCCTTTGTCTTAGCTTCAAAACGATATAAATTACATCCAAATCCGATAAGCATAGCTTCGGATGTGTCCGTTACACAAAACCCTATCAAATCTGTCTTTTGCTAAAGCTTATTTCCGCACTTGTTGTTAGCTTAATTTTTGTACTTGTATTGTCTTGAACCTAACGGATATTGAAATGAATTGGTGTTGTGTGTAACCTTGGGTTTGATTAAGGAAAATAATGAAGCCAAAAATGGCTGAAAATAGGAAAATACAAAGGGCATGCTGCCCAAATTTCCGCTCGAGGACTAGAGAAATATACTTGCGACTTGAGTAAGGGTTAAGAGCGATTACTACTTGAACTATCTAGGATATTTGCATCTTCTTTTATCGAGGTATATCAGTGAGGATTTGGCCAAACTTGTACCCTTAAGAATTACAATCATGACTACTAGGAATACGTTTTCCTTGTACTTTCGACTCAAATGGCATTTCCAAGTATAAATGATACAAAGTTATATAGTTTGAAAAACGAGCGAGTATTTCACGAATATTCTCCAACTGAATTTCTATTTCTTGATTCTTATTGAACCAAACGTCTAAGTTTTGAATCTTAGTCATGTTTCAAAGTTCTCAAACTGAGTTTTATCGCAGATTTGGACTCCGAACCCGGAGTACAACCTGAAAGTGACTAGTAAAGGCACTATATCTTTTGGTGAGTGTTTTCAAATACCAAAGTGAACTTGATACTTGTATTTGATACGTGACCAATATGATTACATGTTATATACGTGAATTGTTAGGGCGAGAGTGTACTTTATCGCACTTGCCTTACGTGATATATACTTGTTTATTGTTGCAATTGATTTGATATACTTGTTTATGAGGTGCGCATTTCCTGGAATTCCAGAAACCCTGTGGCGAGTTACTCAAGTCGAGCAGGCAAGGGCTTGGTCGATTGGGCAACGAACCCTGGGTCTCTTGTTTTGTCGAGTGGAGTGATATCTCCTCGACTAATCGGTATACTCGAGTATTACCACCCGTGTTTATTGAGGATTTTGGGCCCAGTAGGGGGTGTGACTGGTGGACGGAGAGTAGTGTAAGTGGTGCTCTACTGGATTGGTTACTTACTTGAAGGTTGACGGAGTGTCAACTATTTCTTGATCAAGATTTGGTGATGCACTGGGAATTTGGCTCCTGAGAGCCTTCCGTATCCTTATACCTTGGAATGTTTATTGCTTATTGGATTATTGATTATTCTGGAAAATTTTTACACTCGCTCATTTTGAAATTTACTACTTGAAGTGTTATTGTTCACTCTTATGAACTTTTGATGCCCTTTAACTTGCTACGTTGATATTCGTACTTTTAAAATGGTCAATTTGTTATTTGGAACCTCACTGGGCTTTTAGCTCATTCCACACCATTTGTTTTCCTTACAGGGGGTACGAGCGAGGCATGAGACATGTACAGACTAGCGTAGTCTAGTTGTTTTGAGCTTTGTTTTTGTACTCACGCTAATACCCGACTAGGGTTGAATGTACTCGAAATGTAAACAGTTTGAAGTTTTTTTTGGTGTGTAGAAACTTTGTATCTGGATTTGAACAATGTATATATTAAGTTGAAGTGGATATGTTATTCATTTTCTATGGATGCACGTTATTTTGCTTGAGATTTGAGTGAGTGCGTGAGTGAGTCCTGGCAAGAGTTGGGCAGGCGGTTCGCCAAACCCTTTGGTTCGCCTTAGGGGAAGGTGGGGCCGTCACAGATTCTGACGTTCCTAGCTCAAGAAATAAAAGTTTGAAGTTCGCACAAGCTTAAGGACTGGTGAGCTTTGTTTTTCAGAATTTCAATTCTAACACACTTCAGCAAAAAGGCCATATCTGGCTCTATATTTACTCAAATCAGGAATGGTTGGTGGCATTGAAAACTAGATTCATAAGGCTACATTTATAGGGAAAAAATAATTTTCAATATCCAAACACAAGTGGTTCAAAAATCAGCAACAAGTTGCAATTTCTGGACTGTCCTCGGGTGAACAGTGGCTGTCAATCAGCAAACTTTCAAGACTCACCACGGATCGCTCGGGATGAACTAGAAAATGAACTTGGTACCATTTTAAAGCTATAAGAGTCTAGTTTCAAATGCCATAAGCAGCACTTGATTTCGATCAATGAACAAAATGTTATAGCTACACAAATGTTGCTGGTCAGAAAATTCTGGAGCTTGTTCCAGTTTTGCCTCTTTACTTGTAACCCAAAAGTTAACCAACCATTTGGGTCGATTTTTGGTAGACAACCACAATACACATAGAACAACATATCTATATCAATTTGGAAGCTCAATTAGTACCAGAAAATTTTTGAAATTACAGGGCAGCAGCAAACAAGAAAGTCAGGCAGCAATTCAGAAATTTTCCAGGGTTGTGACTAAACTTTGCGTGCAATTTTGGTGTACCAAATCAAAGGGTTTTTGGCTGAAATTTTGTACACTTAAAGCTCAACATATCAGCACTCAAATGGACCAAAAAAAAGCCACAAAAATATGGGCAGAAAGACAGAGTAACAAGCTCTGATACCACCTATGACAGCCCCACCTCCCCCTAAGGCGAACCAAAGGGTTCGGCGGGTCGCCTGCCCAACTCTCGCCGGGACTCACTACAAAACTCAAGCATGAATATAATCGATGGTTATTAAAAGCTCAAACGAAGTATATTAAATCCACCAGTCCAACATACCAAAGTACAAGTCCAATACTTCATCTAAATTTTCATAATAATAACTTAAGTACAATCCTTATGTTTGCAATTCAAATTATTCTTACAAAAGTATAATCCCCAAAATATCATGAGATTTACATTCATACGTTAGTGATTTTAAATGATTTATGAGTTGTGCTCATAGTAAAGTTACCAGCAAAAGTACTACTACTACACGTGATTTCAAAGTAGCAATTACACACTGGTTTATAAATACTTGATTTTCCCTTCTAAAACCTCATTGACCTTTAGCTCACCCCCAAAAACATTTTAGTTCTATGCAGGGCTCGAGAAGGATAGTTACTCAAGCACAAGGATTTGGAGTACCGTGGATTATCCTTTATCTGGCTTGTGATTGATTTTCTTTGTGGAATGTAATGGTTATTTTGAAAGATTTGTGAACTTTATGGTATGATGTACTTGTAGTTGAAGTGAATGTAAATCTCATGATATTTTGGGAATTATACTTTTGTAAGAATGATTTGAATTGCAAACATAAGGATTGTACTTAAGTTATTATTATGAAAATTTAGATGAAGTATTGGACTTGTACTTTGGTATGTTGGACTGGTGGATTTAATATACTCCGTTTGAGCTTTTAAGAACCATCGATTATATTCATGCTTGAGTTTTGTAGTGAGTCCCGGCGAGAGTTGGGCAAGCGGCCCGTCGAACCCTTTGGTTCGCGTTAGGGAGAGGTGGGGCTGTCACATTTGTCCTGATGAAATGTAGCCTTATGATTCTAGTTTCCAACTCCATCAATCATTCTCAATTCCAAGTTGTATTGAGTGAAATATCGTTCAATTTCCCAACTGCGGCAAAGCTGGAAATCTGGAAATCCCTTCCTTCTTGCTGGCCGACTGGTCTAGCTTGATGTGGGATGTTTTGTTCCGAAATTCTTGATGTCCATTGCTTTTCAATCACTTATTAAATGTTTCTAGAACACGGGTTTCAAAAATAAACCAAATTGGAGTTGATTTCATTGGGCAAAATGTTTGAAAAGGAAAGAAAAGCAAGTAGACAGATTTGCTTTGAGAATTTCCTAAACTTTGGTGGTTTTGTTAACTCCCTTCCCGTATAAGTTTTTGCCTGAAAATTGATAGTGAAGTAGTTCTCATATGGAAGTTTGAGTGTACCAAATTTGGTGATATTCTAAGACCATTTCAATACCCAACTGAAGTCCCAAACTTTGCATTTCAAATCTGGAAAATTTACTGAACCGCTCACAATTTTAGCCGACTTTGGGCTACTATATCTTGATGTTCAAAACTCCAAACTTGGTTCCATTTATTTTGTTGGAAACTTTGATTGGAACTCTTAATGTGTTATGAATTTCAAGGGCTGATTCATTTTCTGTTAGTTTTGCCAAATTTCCCAAGTTTGCCGAAAAACATGACTGAAACTGTCTCGCTTGTTCAGGTCAGCCACTTTGGGCTAAAAATTGAATGTCTTCTGTTTAGAATTTTGGAAAAGTTTTTTCTAGGGACTTTTAGTACTTTAGATATAGCTTCCAACGTACCAAGTTTTCCAATTTTAGACCTACAGAGTGCAAGATTCAATTTTCCAAAGATTGTCATGCAAAACTAAAATTTCTTGATTTCGTATGAAATGAGTTTTTGAGAACTCATTACTCCTTCTTGATATTCATTGATCGTTTTCAACTTGATTTCATGGAGGAAATCAGTTTCTCTTTTATTATTAAACCCTCACTTTTGAATTTCGATTTTTGAGATATTGAGGCTTTTCGAAACATTGTATTAGTTTGAAAATGAACGTACATTCTTCCTTGTTTGGCAGGGAGTTTGTAAGTATTTATGAGTGATTGTTAATTGTTATTTGCTCAGGTGCTCAAGAGGATCTTGAGAAGAATCCCGGAGCCGACTACTAAAGGCCTTTTGCACTTACTCCCTTATTTTGATTTGGTGAGTGTCAAGTTCATGAATTGTTGATAAACTTAATTGTTAATTGAGCATTATGGAATTGTTGAGACGAGTGTCTACTTTACCGCACTCGCTCTCCCTTACGTGATGCTACAATTGAATTGTGTTATGTGAATTGATATTCGAATTGTGTGAAATGAATTGCTATATGAATTAAGTGAAGTGTTGTTATTACAAACCATATTTGTGTTGTGATGTCGAGTGGAGTGAACCTTCTCAACTTATGTGTATACTCGTGAGGACGCCCCCGTCCTCTCTTTCTTTTAATGATGCGATACTTGTTACTTGAAAACATATGATCGGTAATTATTCATAAACATGTTTAACTTGTAAGCCCTGAGTAGATGCATGTACCACACCAATCTGGGTGGGAGGTGCCTCTCATACCGTCTCAGTGCTATAATCGGTTCTCTGAGCAATAGCATGTATCACACCGATTCAGGTGGGAGATATCTCTCATGTCGACTGAGTGCCATAAACAATTGTAATCGGTTCCCTAAGCGGTAGTATGTATCACACCAATTTGGGTGGGAGGTACCTCTCATGTCGACTCAGAACCATAAACAAAGTATAAGTCGATTGGAGCGATGTCTAATCGACCACTGAGCGATAATATGTACCACACTGATTTGGATGGGAGATACTTCTCATGTCGACTGAGAACCATAAACAAAGTATAAGTCGATTGGAGCGATGTCTCATCGATCACTGAACGATAGTATGTACCACACTGATTCGGGTGGGAGGTACCTCTCATGTCAACTCAGAACCATAAACGTATAATTGATTCTTTGAGCGATAGCATGTACCACACCGATTCAGGTGGGAGGTACCTCTCATGTCGACTCAAAACCATAAATGGAGTAAGTGAAGTTCTATGGACTTAATTACCTACCCGGGTGACGGAGTGTCATCACGAGAAGATATTAGATTGAACTTTAGCAAAGCAAGTGGAAATTAGCACTTGAGAGCTCCTGTATCCTATTCAAGTGTGTTTAATTGTTAGTCATGAATTACTTGAATGTTATAGCTTTACTCCACGTACAAGTGTTATTATTACTTGAACTACATGTTTGCATACTTTTCTTGGCCTCACTGAGCGTTAGCGCACCCCATTCCATTTGTTATTCCTTAACAGGAAAATGACATGAAGGATGTGAGACCCCGAAATTTTACTTGTCTTTATAACCCTTATGTGAACTCACTTACCTTTGATTCTTGGTTGCTTTAATGGTTGAATTTGATCCAAGAGAGTGAATTTTGTTAAGAAAAGTTTCATATTCTCAAGTTGTTAAAAAATCTAGAAATTTTCGCAGGAGTATCTGCGCAGCTTTGGGAAATTGGCTATAACTTCGTATAGAAAAGTCGGAATTGAGTTCCGTTTGTTGCGTTTGAAACTAGACTCATAGGGCTTCCTACAATGGAAAGTTTGATTCAATCTCTATAAATTTCAGAAAATTGGTAAAATTGACTGAAAATTCTGCCCTACACAAGTAACAATAGGAATGTTATAGTAGCTTATGGCTCAATTTGGACCAACATATGAACTGAATCTCTTTAAGGTGTCTTCTAACGATTATTAGTATTTAAAGTCTAGTTTTTAAAAGGCCAAGTTGTATGAATGTTTGACATTTATAACTCAAGTTATGATTTTCTAAAGGAATGGCATAAATTAGGGTTTTCGCATATTTTGACCATGTGATCACTTGGTGAGGTGTGTGTACTAAATTTGGTAGTTAAGAGTGAGTTTTAAATAAGAAAAATGCATGATGAGAAGTAATAATAATAAGTTAGTGAATTGTAAGTGAAAACCCTAGTACGTGCGAGTTAAGGAAAAAGGTATGAACCGACATGTACCGTTTGTTACTGAGTGTGTGACGGCCCCACCTCTCCCTAAGGCGAACCAAAGGGTTCGGCAGACCGCCTACCCAGCTCTCGCTGGGACTCGGTCACTCACTACAGTTCTCAAATAAATTACAATATAAATCTCAAATATACATCAAATGTTCCACAAATTTACATCCGTTCAAGTCTAAACATTCAAACAATCCTAACTATTACACAAGAGGAATCTAAAACTCAAACTATCCATGAGATAATCCATCCGGTCACATGAATAAGTACTACAAGCCCTTCCTTTGCCTCAAGCCCTATGGAGGGGAAAATAAAATATTTTTGGGGTGAGCTAGAAGCTCAACGGGTGTCCAGTAAAATCCAGAAATCAAATAAGCTTCGCAATAGTGCATGTAAATGACAATATGAATCAGTGTTCAAATGTATGTATGTTGCTCTAGCGAGCCAGTGAAATCCTCGTACTCAGAAGTCCGACACTCAAACAGATCAATGAACAGTTAAATAGCAAAAGGGAGCCATCATTGGTCCAGGTGAACAGGGTCGAGACATTGGTTCCAAGTACAAGATTTCCCAAGAACTCATTGGAGCCAAATCATGTCATGACACACACACAAACACAAATGATATGCAATCGAGTAACCAATGCAATTAGTTCGAAGAGTAACTTTGCAAATAGTTTGGGGATCACTCACCAACCACAGCTCGGGAACCATCCATCATACATCATTGCCTTGCTCAAGTCGAAACCCTAGATTACAAATATCAGGTCAACCAAAGGAATTCTAACATTATCAAGCTTCTATCACCTTTTAGCATTTTAATCACAAGTAAAGCTACACTCATCCGATTGAAACGAATCTTATGGTGCTACGAAGCTAAGACATATACCAACATTTCTTATGAAGACCTCCAAGGCCAAATCATACATATTCATGGTCAAAAACCGAATCTTAGAGAAAAATGGAATCTGTCCATGAAACATGGGTTATGGGCAGTTAAGGGTATTTTCAGTCATTTCACAGGCTATAGTACTCCAATAAATCTGAAATTTTGTAGGTAACTAGTTAACTCATGTATCTACAAGTTTTATGTTTTGAGCAAAGGCTGAATCTGTCCATGAAACATGGGTTATGGGCAGTTAAGGGTATTTTCAGTCATTTCACAGGCTACAGTACTCCAATAAATCTGAAATTTTGTAGGTAACTAGTTAACTCATGTATCTACAAGTTTTATGTTTTGAGCAAAGGCTGATTCGGTCTTTAAACATAGAGAAATTGGCAGTCCAAATTGAGTCCAAAAACAAGGAAAAACTGAATTTACACTACTTAAACTAACCTTTGCATATAAACCTCACCAATTGTGATTAAGGGCTAGGAATTCCACCATATAACACTAGAATAGCTTATTACTCATATACATGCCAAAATCAAAGGGGAAATAACTTAGATAAAGTCTAGAAATATCACTAATATTGAACTTTATCCTCCCAACTTCCAAATCACAAGAATTCCACAAAGTTAATCAAGATCAACTCAAATTCAAAACATTCAAATGCTCTCAAAGATTGGACAGCACTTCCCCGTAATTTTCTTATTTTCCATCCTACCATACAATACCAAATATATCTCAATTCAACCCCATTTTCACATACAAATCATAGGCTAGTAAATACATTTAATTAGGGCCACAATACCCTTAAATCCTAACCAATTAAGAGCACAATAACCAACCATAAGAAAGCCCCAAATTGAAACCCTAAAACTGAAATTTTCTGCTCAAATATGAAATTTTCCGCAAATGACCACAACTAACACACAAAGGCTCCATTTTACACCATAACAAGCTATCATTCATGGCCAACCAACAATTATCATATAAAATCAGAAAATTCACCAATAAACCCAAAATCGGCTAAGCTTTACCCTAGCCCATCAAATCCTCCACAAAATAGCATACATAACATCGCTAATCCACCAATTTGCAATCAATTGAAGTAGATAAGGATTTCTTAGCAAGATACCTTCAAACCTCAAGAAAATAGGTAGCTTAGTGCTTCCTCCTCCAAAACAATTCCACCAATAGCTTTAAACTTCCTTAGTGAGCACTTGTACGGAATAGATTGCAAAACTAACGGTGAAATCTCAAGTTTTGGACAAGGAATTGAAGTAGAAGTTGGAGAGCTTTCTCTCTTGTTCTCCCTCTCAAAAGGTTCGGTCAAGCCAAGGAAAGAAAATGAGGGAAAATATCAGCCAAAAGCAAGATAAGAACATTGGAAAACAGCCGGTCAAACCTAGCTGCGGAGGTGACACGTCACAATCCGGCCGGAATCTGGCCCGATTTCTGGCCGGATTCGAGGCAGTGGGGAAATCAAAAATTTTCCAAACTCCAAGATAATCCGGCCAGGTATCTGGCCAAGAACTGGCCTGATTTCCGGCCGGATTCACCAAGAACACTGTTCACCAGAATTTTTTTCCTTTTCTTCTTCTTCTCGGCGTCACAGAGTGAGAACACCATTTGAACACTACTTTATTACCTTAATCACCTTACTTTTATTTTAGCTAATCACCCCTAAAATATCCTATAAAACAGCCACCATTTTTTTCAAAAAAGAAAAGGAAGACAGAAAAAAAAACAAGAGGACAAATGGTGGCTTGACAAGTGTTGGCCAACCAAGTTTGACCAACATATTTCCTATCTTCTGTGACGCCCCAAAAAAAAAATGAGTTTGAGAACCCGGAAATTTTCTAAATTTCTAGGGTTTATTTTATTTCATCGCCCGCCTTTTCCACATTTTCTTTATTAGAAAAATTCCCCACATAAAGTTTATGAGCAAAGACAGTTTTAAAATGATTTTTCTAGTATCGGTTAGTTTTTGACAAATTAAGAGCGTATTTTGGACATGGGACCCGCTGTGCGGTAAATGCATTATATTTTTGACAACTTGTTGGAATTTTGTATTAAGTGATATTATTTTACAAGGTGTTAAGATATTTGTATTGGAGAGACAAAAAGATAAGTTTTGAACCAAAAGGTGACAAGTGTCACCTTGTGATTTAATCTTGGACTTTGACCATTTAACTTTACCTTTACCTTTACCAAATAAATCAAAAAATTGCCAAAAATCATCCTTATTTCTAAAGCTTCATAGCCAGCTCTCTCTCAAAGGAAAAGAAAGAAAAGCTCTCAATTTCTTCCTTCTATTTCTTGCTCAATCTTCAAATCCAACCAATAAAACTCCAAATCATTCCATAAAATCTCTTTGCTAAGTGGTCTTGAGGTGTTTTGTGGAGTTGTTTGGAAAGCTAAGGTGACTAGTTGCTCTATCTCTTGTATTGCTAAGGTGAGTTGTGAAGGACCCCTCTCCTTCCTCTAATGATGTTCAATTCATGATTGGTGGTGGTATAAGATGCACTTTGATGGATTATATCTTGGTTTTGGTTGAATTGGTGAATTTTATAATTTTTGGGGATTTTTCTGTTTTCATATGAATATGATTATGGGGTCATGTATGATGATTGGAAATGATGTTTAAGGACTCTAGGAGGTGGAAAAAGTGATTAATTGCAATCAATTTCTGTTTTGGAAGGAAAAGTGGAAAACTAGGTTTCAATGTTCTTCATTCTGTCCGAATTTATAGCTCATAGATAGAGGCCGAATTGGCCTTGACTTAAAACATGAAAGTTGTAGGAAATGACATTTTAGAGGTGCCTACAAAATTTCAGGTCAAATTTGGGTATTGCTTCTGTAATTGGTTGTTTTGGTCAGGAATGCTTCCGAATTGGTTGTTGAGGTCTTCTGATGAATTGTAGCCATGTTTCTTAGCTTTTGGCTGGTTTTGGAATTTGTGGATTTGGACTTGGATAGCCTGATTTATGATGTTTCCGCTAGAATGCGTTCTGTGAATCTATTTTTGTGATTCTGGTATAGTATCTTGCATTTTTGACCTGGTTACACTCGAAACTGGGTTGAGTGACCTTCTGCAATATTGTAACCCTATCTCTTAGCTTCGAAACGATGGGTCTTACACCTTCATCCGACAATCGTAGTGCCTTTGGTGCCATTACCGTAAAATGACGTCAAAACTGTTTTTCTGGTTTTGAGCTTAACTTTCATTTCCGGACTTTTCCTAGCTTGACTTGTCTTTGTACTACTTGGAGCTTGCTGAATGGCTATTGGATGAACTTGTTGTTGTGTGTGTACCTTTGGGACTGGCTGAGGAAATAATGAAGCCATGATGGCTGAAAAAGTAAGCAAATTTAGGGGAAGTGCTGTCCGAACTTTTAAAGGACTTGTTTGCATTGAGTTTGTGATCTAAGACTTGGATTTGAGCAAGGCAATGATATATGATGGATGGTTTCTGAGCCATGGAGGTGAGTGACCTCAAACTATTTCTAAAGTTATTTATGAACCGTTTCCTGCATTATTTACTTTTAAACTGTTTCCAAAGTTACTTTTGAACAGTTTTCTTGCATATCATGCGTGCTTGCATATGAGTGTTCCTTGTTGCTGTATTCCTTGACTTATTGGCTTGTTATTATCGATTGGTAATGCGTTAAGTGCTTTCGATGATTGTTAAAACGAGTTTTCTAGGCGAGTGTGTACTTTATCGCACTCGACCTAAATAAATATGAAATTTTCAATGATTAATGATTAAATGCTAGTTGCGCATGAATGTAAGCCGTTTGGCTGAACTGGCCACTGCCCTTCGTTACCGATCGACTCGAGCCAGAAGCGGACTCGGTCGGGCGATATGGTGACCCTGGGTGAATTTGGTATACTCGAGTATTACCTTGTAGTCCGGCTACGTCCGGATGGGTGGAGTCCGGCCAATGGTCGGATGGGTGGAGTCCGGTCAACGTCCGGAAAAGGGGATGAACGAACAAAAGGATGAACGAGGGATTCTACTTACCAAAAAAAATGTATTTTCAAACGATTGGAGGAATAAGGGGAAATGTCAGGGGAACGAACGAACAAACGAATAGCTCCATGTGAGCCCGTATCCTTTTAATGAATGTTACTATCGCTTTCCATTGTAAATGTTCCTTGAATTATTGATACTCCATTTTAATGTATTGTAAATGTTCATTGAATTATGACATCATTGAAATGAACTATTGTGAAACCGATTTAATTACTGATTTTAATGGTTACTCGCTGAGCTTCTAGCTCACCCCAAAAATATTTTATTCCCCTCCACAGGGCTCGTGGCGAAGAAAGGACTTGTAGTACTTGTTCACATGACTGGATGGCATATATCTTGTATAATTTGGATTTGGAATCATTTTATGTATAGTTGAGAATTGTTTCCGCTTCGCTTATGACATTTAAATATTGGAGATTTATATTGTAATATTTGAGGTTTATTCTTGTAATTCATTTGAGGACTGTAGTGAACGACTGAGTCCCGGCGAGAGCTGGGCAGGTGACCCGCCGAACCCTCTGGTTTGCCTTAGGGGGAGGTGGGGCCGTCACAGTTGGTATCAGAGCTTAGGCTTCAGATTTCTGTAGTGTATCCTAGGCTTGAAGTTTAGGATGCCGGACTGTGGGTTTGGTTTGAAATATTAGTGATTCTTGCGGGATGTCTTGACTTGATTAGTACAAGATGGAATGTGGAGGACGACATTCTTTTAAGGAGGGGAGTTTGTGACGCCCCGAAAAAAAAATGAGTTTGAGAACCCGAAAATTTTCTAAATTTCTAGGGTTTATTTTATTTCATCGCCCGCCTTTTCCATATTTTCTTTATTAGAAAAATTCCCCACATAAAGTTTATGAGCAAAGACAGTTTTAAAATGATTTTTCTAGTATCGGTTAGTTTTTGACAAATTAAGAGCGTATTTTGGACGTGGGACCTGCTAGTGCGGTAAATGCATTATATTTTTGACAACTTGTTGGAATTTTGTATTAAGTGATATTATTTTACAAGGTGTTAAGATATTTGTATTGGAGAGACAAAAAAATAAGTTTTGAACCAAAAGGTGACAAGTGTCACCTTGTGATTTAATCTTGGACTTTGACCATTTAACTTTACCTTTACCTTTACCAAATAAATCAAAAAATTGCCAAAAATCATCCTTATTTCTAAAGCTTCATAGCCAGCTCTCTCTCAAAGGAAAAGAAAGAAAAGCTCTCAATTTCTTCCTTCTATTTCTTGCTCAATCTTCAAATCCAACCAATAAAACTCCAAATCATTCCATAAAATCTCTTTGCTAAGTGGTCTTGAGGTGTTTTGTGGAGTTGTTTGGAAAGCTAAGGTGACTAGTTGCTCTATCTCTTGTATTGCTAAGGTGAGTTGTGAAGGACCCCTCTCCTTCCTCTAATGATGTTCAATTCATGATTGGTGGTGGTATAAGATGCACTTTGATGGATTATATCTTGGTTTTGGTTGAATTGGTGAAGTTTTATAATTTTTGGGGATTTTTCTGTTTTTCATATGAATATGATTATGGGGTCATGTATGATGATTGGAAATGATGTTTAAGGACTCTAGGAGGTGGAAAAAGTGATTAATTGCAATCAATTTCTGTTTTGGAAGGAAAAGTGGAAAACTAGGTTTCAATGTTCTTCATTCTGTCCGAATTTATAGCTCATAGATAGAGGCCGAATTGGCCTTGACTTAAAACATGAAAGTTGTAGGAAATGACATTTTAGAGGTGCCTACAAAATTTCAGGTCAAATTTGGGTATTGCTTCTGTAATTGGTTGTTTTGGTCAGGAATGCTTCCGAATTGGTTGTTGAGGTCTTCTGATGAATTGTAGCCATGTTTCTTAGCTTTTGGCTGGTTTTGGAATTTGTGGATTTGGACTTGGATAGCCTGATTTATGATGTTTCCGCTAGAATGCGTTCTGTGAATCTATTTTTGTGATTCTGGTATAGTATCTTGCATTTTTGACCTGGTTACACTCGAAACTGGGTTGAGTGACCTTCTGCAATATTGTAACCCTATCTCTTAGCTTCGAAACGATGGGTCTTACACCTTCATCCGACAATCGTAGTGCCTTTGGTGCCATTACCGTAAAATGACGTCAAAACTGTTTTTCTGGTTTTGAGCTTAACTTTCATTTCCGGACTTTTCCTAGCTTGACTTGTCTTTGTACTACTTGGAGCTTGCTGAATGGCTATTGGATGAACTTGTTGTTGTGTGTGTACCTTTGGGACTGGCTGAGGAAATAATGAAGCCATGATGGCTGAAAAAGTAAGCAAATTTAGGGGAAGTGCTGTCCGAACTTTTAAAGGACCTGTTTGCATTGAGTTTGTGATCTAAGACTTGGATTTGAGCAAGGCAATGATATATGATGGATGGTTTCTGAGCCATGGAGGTGAGTGACCTCAAACTATTTCTAAAGTTATTTATGAACCGTTTCCTGCATTATTTACTTTTAAACTGTTTCCAAAGTTACTTTTGAACAGTTTTCTTGCATATCATGCGTGCTTGCATATGAGTGTTCCTTGTTGCTGTATTCCTTGACTTATTGGCTTGTTATTATCGATTGGTAATGCGTTAAGTGCTTTCGATGATTGTTAAAACGAGTTTTCTAGGCGAGTGTGTACTTTATCGCACTCGACCTAAATAAATATGAAATTTTCAATGATTAATGATTAAATGCTAGTTGCGCATGAATGTAAGCCGTTTGGCTGAACTGGCCACTGCCCTTCGTTACCGATCGACTCGAGCCAGAAGCGGACTCGGTCGGGCGATATGGTGACCCTGGGTGAATTTGGTATACTCGAGTATTACCTTGTAGTCCGGCTACGTCCGGATGGGTGGAGTCCGGCCAATGGTCGGATGGGTGGAGTCCGGTCAACGTCCGGAAAAGGGGATGAACGAACAAAAGGATGAACGAGGGATTCTACTTACCAAAAAAAATGTATTTTCAAACGATTGGAGGAATAAGGGGAAATGTCAGGGGAACGAACGAACAAACGAATAGCTCCATGTGAGCCCGTATCCTTTTAATGAATGTTACTATCGCTTTCCATTGTAAATGTTCCTTGAATTATTGATACTCCATTTTAATGTATTGTAAATGTTCATTGAATTATGACATCATTGAAATGAACTATTGTGAAACCGATTTAATTACTGATTTTAATGGTTACTCGCTGAGCTTCTAGCTCACCCCAAAAATATTTTATTCCCCTCCACAGGGCTCGTGGCGAAGAAAGGACTTGTAGTACTTGTTCACATGACTGGATGGCATATATCTTGTATAATTTGGATTTGGAATCATTTTATGTATAGTTGAGAATTGTTTCCGCTTCGCTTATGACATTTAAATATTGGAGATTTATATTGTAATATTTGAGGTTTATTCTTGTAATTCATTTGAGGACTGTAGTGAACGACTGAGTCCCGGCGAGAGCTGGGCAGGTGACCCGCCGAACCCTCTGGTTTGCCTTAGGGGGAGGTGGGGCCGTCACAGTTGGTATCAGAGCTTAGGCTTCAGATTTCTGTAGTGTATCCTAGGCTTGAAGTTTAGGATGCCGGACTGTGGGTTTGGTTTGAAATATTAGTGATTCTTGCGGGATGTCTTGACTTGATTAGTACAAGATGGAATGTGGAGGACGACATTCTTTTAAGGAGGGGAGTTTGTGACGCCCCGAAAAAAAAATGAGTTTGAGAACCCGAAAATTTTCTAAATTTCTAGGGTTTATTTTATTTCATCGCCCGCCTTTTCCATATTTTCTTTATTAGAAAAATTCCCCACATAAAGTTTATGAGCAAAGACAGTTTTAAAATGATTTTTCTAGTATCGGTTAGTTTTTGACAAATTAAGAGCGTATTTTGGACGTGGGACCTGCTAGTGCGGTAAATGCATTATATTTTTGACAACTTGTTGGAATTTTGTATTAAGTGATATTATTTTACAAGGTGTTAAGATATTTGTATTGGAGAGATAAAAAGATAAGTTTTGAACCAAAAGGTGACAAGTGTCACCTTGTGATTTAATCTTGGACTTTGACCATTTAACTTTACCTTTACCTTTACCAAATAAATCAAAAAATTGCCAAAAATCATCCTTATTTCTAAAGCTTCATAGCCAGCTCTCTCTCAAAGGAAAAGAAAGAAAAGCTCTCAATTTCTTCCTTCTATTTCTTGCTCAATCTTCAAATCCAACCAATAAAACTCCAAATCATTCCATAAAATCTCTTTGCTAAGTGGTCTTGAGGTGTTTTGTGGAGTTGTTTGGAAAGCTAAGGTGACTAGTTGCTCTATCTCTTGTATTGCTAAGGTGAGTTGTGAAGGACCTCTCTCCTTCCTCTAATGATGTTCAATTCATGATTGGTGGTGGTATAAGATGCACTTTGATGGATTATATCTTGGTTTTGGTTGAATTGGTGAAGTTTTATAATTTTTGGGGATTTTTCTGTTTTCATATGAATATGATTATGGGGTCATGTATGATGATTGGAAATGATGTTTAAGGACTCTAGGAGGTGGAAAAAGTGATTAATTGCAATCAATTTCTGTTTTGGAAGGAAAAGTGGAAAACTAGGTTTCAATGTTCTTCATTCTGTCCGAATTTATAGCTCATAGATAGAGGCCGAATTGGCCTTGACTTAAAACATGAAAGTTGTAGGAAATGACATTTTAGAGGTTCCTACAAAATTTCAGGTCAATCGGAGTAGTGTAGAATGAGAAAAGTTGAAATTACTATTGCTGTCCTGATTTTACCCGAATTTGGGTATTGCTTCTGTAATTGGTTGTTTTGGTCAGGAATGCTTCTGAATTGGTTGTTGAGGTCTTCTGATGAATTGTAGCCATGTTTCTTAGCTTTTGGCTGGTTTTGGAATTTGTGGATTTGGACTTGGATAGCCTGATTTATGATGTTTCCGCTAGAATGCGTTCTGTGAATCTATTTTTGTGATTCTGGTATAGTATCTTGCATTTTTGACCTGGTTACACTCGAAACTGGGTTGAGTGACCTTCTTCAATATTGTAACCCTATCTCTTAGCTTCGAAACGATGGGTCTTACACCTTCATCCGACAATCGTAGTGCCTTTGGTGCCATTACCGTAAAATGACGTCAAAACTATTTTTCTGGTTTTGAGCTTAACTTTCATTTCCGGACTTTTCCTAGCTTGACTTGTCTTTGTACTACTTGGAGCTTGCTGAATGGCTATTGGATGAACTTGTTGTTGTGTGTGTACCTTTGGGACTGGCTGAGGAAATAATGAAGCCATGATGGCTGGAAAAGTAAGCAAATTTAGGGGAAGTGCTGTCCGAACTTTTAAAGGACTTGTTTGCATTGAGTTTGTGATCTAAGACTTGGATTTGAGCAAGGCAATGATATATGATGGATGGTTTCGGAGCCATGGAGGTGAGTGACCTCAAACTATTTCTAAAGTTATTTATGAACCGTTTCCTGCATTATTTACTTTTAAACTGTTTCCAAAGTTACTTTTGAACAGTTTTCTTGCATATCATGCGTGCTTGCATATGAGTGTTCCTTGTTGCTGTATTCCTTGACTTATTGGCTTGTTATTATCGATTGGTAATGCGTTAAGTGCTTTCGATGATTGTTAAAACGAGTTTTCTAGGCGAGTGTGTACTTTATCGCACTCGACCTAAATAAATATGAAATTTTCAATGATTAATGATTAAATGCTAGTTGCACATGAATGTAAGCCGTTTGGCTGAACTGGCCACTGCCCTTCGTTACCGATCGACTCGAGCCAGAAGCGGACTCGGTCGGGCGATATGGTGACCCTGGGTGAATTTGGTATACTCGAGTATTACCTTGTAGTCCGGCTACGTCCGGATGGGTGGAGTCCGGCCAATGGTCGGATGGGTGGAGTCCGGTCAACGTCCGGAAAAGGGGATGAACGAAAAAAATGATGAACGAGGGATTCTACTTACCAAAAAAAATGTATTTTCAAACGATTGGAGGAATAAGGGGAAATGTCAGGGGAACGAACGAACAAACGAATAGCTCCATGTGAGCCCGTATCCTTTTAATGAATGTTACTATCGCTTTCCATTGTAAATGTTCCTTGAATTATTGATACTCCATTTTAATGTATTGTAAATGTTCATTGAATTATGACATCATTGAAATGAACTATTGTGAAACCGATTTAATTACTGATTTTAATGGTTACTCGCTGAGCTTCTAGCTCACCCCAAAAATATTTTATTCCCCTCCACAGGGCTCGTGGCGAAGGAAGGACTTGTAGTACTTATTCACGTGACTGGATGGCATATATCTTGTATAATTTGGATTTGGAATCATTTTATGTATAGTTGAGAATTGTTTCCGCTTCGCTTATGACATGTAACTATTGGAGATTTATATTGTAATATTTGAGGTTTATTCTTGTAATTCATTTGAGGACTGTAGTGAACGACTGAGTCCCGGCGAGAGCTGGGCAGGTGACCCGCCGAACCCTCTGGTTCGCCTTAGGGGGAGGTGGGGCCGTCATATCTTCTTAACTTTATTTTTGGACCAAAATACATGCACTTTTTTCCTCATTATAGCCATGAGTTTGGAGAGGAAAAGAGAGGAGAGAAAACTCCATTCCCACCATAACAACCTTGCTTGAATCTTGAGAAAAGTAAAGTGATCCTTGAATCCACTCCGATTAATCTTTGGGAAAGCTTGGAGGTGAGTTTGATGGAACTTTTGGGAGGAAGAAAGTTCTTGTATTACAACTTATTTTGGGGGTTTTGAGGTACTATACTAGAAACCTCTCTTGTTTCTTGCTTATTTTGCAATTTAATCAAAACATGGCTTGATTGTGATGGATTGTATGAAAGATTTCATGGTTTGGCTTACTAGTTCATAATTTTTAGTTAGAGTTTGAAATTTTCAGTTGTGATTCTTGTTTTTATTCTAGTATATGATGTTGATAAGCTTGGATAGGGACTTTGGGTATTGATTCAAGATATAAATGTGAATTTCAACCATTGAATCATCAAATTCCAAAAAGTTGAGACCAATCTGTCCCGTTTCTGACCTATTTAATTCACCCATGTTAGAGGCCGAATCAGGCCTAGGTCAAAATGAAAGTTGTAGAGAATGGAGTTATATAGCTTCCTATAAAATTTCACCTCAATCAGAGTACGGTAGCATGTGAAATGACTAAATTACCCTTGACTGCCAAATGCACTATTTCGTGGGCAGTTTTGAGATTTCATAATTTGGCTTCATTTTTCACCTTGATCTGTATCAAATCAGCTTTTGATCAAAACATGAAAATTTTAGTTCTATGTTTCAGCTTTCCAACACATTTGAAAACGCCTCAATCAGACTTTTGTAGCTCGAGTTATTGCCATTTGAATCCAGTGCTGACAACCAGACTGACAATGAAATTCTGGTTCTGTAATCAGCAAATTCGACCTGGATCAATTCTGAACTAGGTTGACTTGTCTTCATGAAAGTTGTAGCCCTTTGTTTTAGCTTTGAAACTCCATAAAATATAATCCAATAAGTGTAGCTTCAGTTGTGACCAAAACTTTAGAAGATGTCAAGCCTGCTACTTAGTTATTCTTCTTTAATACAGGTTTCTAGCTTTGATTTTGATAGTTGCATTGCTAGAATTGTTTTGTAATTGGATGATTTTGAGCTTAATTGAAGAGCTATTGTGTTGAGCTTACTTATGTATTGAATTTGGGCTGATTTTAGGAAAATAATGAAGCCATAAATGGCTAGAAAATAGCTAAATACAAAGGGTATGTTGCCCAAATTTTCACTCGAGGGTTAGGTGTGTGTACTTGCAACTCGAGCAAAGAATTGAGGTTGAATTGAACTTGATTTGGCTAGGGTATTTGAGTCATCTTTCATAGAGCTATATAAGCTAGAATTTGGTCGAAACTCGTACCCTTGAAAAAATGAAAGTAGCGACCAATGGTGTGACAGCCCCACCTCCCCATAAGGCGAACCAAAGGGTTCGGCGGACCTCCTGCCCAACTCTCGCCGGGACTCAGTCGTTCACACAAACCCAATATAGTACGCGCGAAAGGATCTAAGAAAACGAACAATTGCAGACCACCAACAGTTACAACAGAGCTTACCAAACCATACAAAAGTGCGGTACGTCGGTTAAACACTTATACATATTTTTACATCAGAGTCTTGAACAAGTGATCCCAAAATACAAGCCCAAGTATTCATGCTATACAAAATACAATTAGGGTTTCGGTTACAAAGGAGCTTAACAAAATAACATATACATTAGCTCGACCCCTTTTCTTCCAAAATCGTGGTTTCAAAGTTTGTCCCCTGTAAGGAAAACAAAGATAACGGGAAGGGGTGAGTTTACGCTCAATGAGGTACCCAAAATAATAGCAAGTAAGAAACGTGAAACTTCATATTCAATTAATCACATATGCGAATCAAATAAAGAAATGAACAAACACCATAGACAGAAAGGATACGGGTGGCTCTCAAGAGCCAAATTCCCATTTGCTTCACCGAAACTTGATCGAAATAATAGTTGACACTCCGTCAACGCTAAAGGAGTAACCAATACCGTAGACTCCACTTTCTTCGATTCCTTCCACCTCACATACCCCTACCGGGCTCGAACTCCAATCAGTTCAGAAATGGTAATACTCGAGTATACCGGAATCAAGGGTCTCAATACCCAAAGATCCCAAAACAGACTACCGTGGTTCGTTATCTAATCAACCAGACTCTTGCCGGCCCGAATCGAGTAACTAGCTACAAGTGTTGAGCTCAGAGGTCACAGAAAGGTCGTTGGATACCAGCTTCCAAACGATATCAGAACAGATACACATACAGATAACAGATACAGATACAGACAACAAATTCCGATTCGCTCCAAAAATTAGCATATGAACAGACAAGAGAACGAGTGTGATAAAGTACACCCTCGTCTCAAAAAAAATAAACAGATAGTTCAGACGTTCATATCACAGATTGCATGTACAGAAACCGAGTTAAACAACAAGTGAGGGGAGTGGTACACTCACCGGTTCAAGTATGGATACTTCAAAAATTTTCACTTTAAACTGGATTTAATTGCCAAGAAACCCTAAAAGAACCAAACTAAAACAATTGAAGGTTCCACTTCCAAAATCGAGTAAACAGAATGCACATGTGAGGCTCGACTACTAGTTGTATGCCTCGCCAAATAATTACTAATGCAAGGGTGCAAAACATGATTTTTGGGAACGAAAAGGTAACATGAAGGCCTAGGCTCAAACAACCCAAAAGCCCTTCATTTCTACCAAAAGGCAATTCAAACTTAAAGGAACCAAACGCCCTAGAAAATTGGACAGCATTTCCCTAAATTTGCTTACTTTTCCAACCATCAAGGCTTTCCTTTTTTTTTTCCTCAATCACTCCCAAAGTCACACACAAAATAATTTCATTCAATAGCCATTCAATAAGCTCCAAGTAGTACAAGTACAATTCAAGTTAGGGAAAAGTCCGGAAATGAAAGTTAAGCTCTAAAACCCCAAAACA
This sequence comes from Coffea canephora, assembly GCA_036785865.1. NCBI lineage: Eukaryota > Viridiplantae > Streptophyta > Magnoliopsida > Gentianales > Rubiaceae > Coffea > Coffea canephora. The sequence goes on from CM071916.1 coordinate 29,583,838, forward strand.
GTTTTGACGTCATTTAGCGTATTGGACACAACTGGCACTACGATTGTCGGATAGATGTACAAGATACACCGTTTCAAAGCTACAGAATGGGATACAATATTGAAGAAGGCCACTCAGTCCAGTTTGTAGTGGAACTAAGTCAAAAGTTCAATATACCAAACCAGAACCGCATAAACAAGTTAGCGAACCTCATTCTGGTTAAACAACCATAATTCAGGCTACCAAAATCCAATTCAAGTGATTCCAAAGCCCTCCAAAAGCTAAGATTCCAGGCTATATTTCTTAAGAAGGCATCAAAAACCAAATCAGTAGTATTCCTGGTCAAAACAACCAATTACAGAAGCTGATTAGCATGTTCGGGTAGAAACAGGGCAGCAGGGGTATTTCGGTCTTTTCACAGGCTACGTTACTCCGATTGGCCTGATATTTTGGAAGAAACTATAAAATATCATTCCTTACAACTTTCATGTTTTAACTCAAGGCTAATTCAGCCTCTAACTATAGGAAACAGTACCAGGCAGAATAGGTTCCATTGAAACCCTAACTCCAAAATTTCCTTTCAAAGTGGAAATTTTCCGCAATTAGCCACAATTTATGCACTAAGGCTTCATTCTAGACCATTCCCAACCATCATCCATGGCCACACAATATTAATCATATGAAAACAGAAAAATCATAAATAAATATAAAACTTCACCAATTTCTACCAAAAATCATGAAACAACACCCAAAATCATCACTTCATCTCATATAAGACACTAATTAAGCATTATTGAGAAGAAATAGAGGTCCCTTAGTTACTCACCTTAACAACCCAAGAAAGGGAGCAATTTAGCACCTTAATCTTCTAACCCACTTCACTAATCACCTCACAACTACTAAGAGAAGGATTTTTATGGGGAACTTTCAAGTTTAATCGATTGAAACACAAGATTTAGGCAAGATTAGAAGCAAAAGATTGAGAGTTTTCTTCCCTTGTTTTCTTGAGAGAGAGAGTCGGCCAAAGCTTGGAAATTTTGAGTGATTTTTGGGTCAATATTTGATTTATTTGGTAAAGTAATGAACAGTGGTCAAAAGTAAGAACAATTCTCCAAGTGACACTTGTCACTATAATTAATACATGGTTATCCTTTTGTCTCTTCACTCTCATCCATATAACAACCTCTAATTATCTCTTAGCACCTAATAAATTAATCCCAGTATCCCAAACTTAACTTAATTGGCCGAATTTTTTCGAACTTTCCGCACTAGCGGGTCCCACGTCCGGTATACGCTCTTAATTTCTCAAAAACTAACCGATACTAGAAAAATCATCTAAAAACTATATTTACTCATAAAAATTATTTTTACAATTTTTTGAATAAATAAAATATGGAAAAGCGTGCAATTAAAAGAAAATAAAACCTAGCAATTAAGAAAATTACGGGTTCTCACACTCTCTCCCCCTTATAGAAATTTCGTCCTCGAAATTTTTTTATCAACAGAATCTTTCAAAATCTAAGCTACCTAACGGATCGTACCTTCTACGTCCTCAGACGAGTCAGGAACCTGATGGTGCTCTAAAGAATATACTCGAGCCGGTACCTTCAATCCTGTCCCTTCCTTTTTCGACTGTCCAGGGTTAGTCTTAGTTGGTTGCGGGGTCCCTTTTCCTTTTTCGCAATCGAATTGGGCAGTCAGCAATCCGATGATCGGCACTTCCGCAGCGCAGACATTTTCCCTCTTTCTTCCAATAATTTGTCTCCGTATGATTTGGCCCTCGCAACACCCCTGGTTGTCGTACTCCCCTATTTCCCTTTCCAATCGTAGGGGGCGTACTTGTACCTTCTTGCTCAGAGCTACTCCCAAGAAAGCCCTTTTTCTTGGCTTGAAAGTTTTTCGCCTGCAGCCTAGCATTCTCTACTCATTGCGCCTTCTCTACGGCATCGCTGAAGGCTTTAATTTGGGCTACGGCTAGATCTTTCTGAATCTCCACGTTCAAGCCCTGAATAAAACGCCTGATCCGCCGTTGCTCGGTTATAATCAACTCAGAGGCAAATTTGGATAGGCGGGTGAACTAGCTTTCATATTCCGCTACAGATTGGGTCCCTAGGCGAAATCGGATAAATTCATCTTCCTTCCGCTCCTGGACTAGAGGAGGGAAGAATTTCGCGTTGAACTCCCGCATAAAATTCACCCAAGTCCTGGGCGTTTGTTCCCGTTCCCATTTTTGTAGAATAACGTTCCACCAGGAACGGGCCGCCCCTTCCCGCTGAAAGACGGCAAAGGTTACCTGCCTCTCCTCAATATAGTGCAAGGCAGCAAAAATATCTACCATTTTCTCGAGCCACCTTTCGGCGACATCCAGGTCGGGCTCCCCAATGAACTTCGGTGGGGCGAACTTCTGGAATCTCTCAAAAGCCCTATCGTCGCTCTCGACATGGTTGCCAAGGTTTCCAGGGTTAGGGTTCGGGTTTTGGCCCTGTTGCTGCACCATTTGTGCTAGCAGGTTGGTCATTTGTTGCATGGCGGCAGCTATTTGAACGTTGGGGTCAACCCTCTGTTCCGGATTAGGTCCAGATGAGGTTTCCCCAGCACCCCTGTCCGGCGTGGGTTGCCTACGCCCGCGCCCACGTCCCCGGCCACTACGTGTGCCCTCCATTGATCTAAGTCAATCTAAGGTCGAAGTACAAAGATAATATTAAAGATAATTATAAGCATAAGCAAATAACAAGAGGTACACACATATCAAAACCATATATACACACAACTGGACCGAACCAGTCACACAGTAGCAGTGAATTAGATACAAATATAAGAGATCCATGAAAGTAGCAGGATCATCCGAAAGTACTATAGACAGACTAGGTCACGAGTACAAAAATAACTCACAAAAAGGTTTTCCCCTCTAGGGCTCCGTCCATAATCTACGAGAACAACACCATCTATATCTTAATCAAGGTTGATCACGCTTAACCACACCCGAACAAACCACACGAAGTTCCATAGAATCGCCTTTCTAGTTCGCCCAATCCTTTCTAACCTAGGCTCTCATCTCTTTCGTATCCGGGCGCAAGAATCCCATCTAAGATAATTCATAACTCGAGCCGGCCGGTCCCAAGCGTAAATCATCCATAATAAAGATTCCTACCCGACATACTTATCTATCTTCCTCAAGTTCCATGATAGAGATTTTACACTTATAACATGCACGGTTCATAGCTTATGCTCAAAAGTGCACTTAACCCTTTAAACACCTTCACCAAAAGCAGGACCATAACACCACTTGGCCCAAGCTCACTCCGCGCAGAGACCACGCGAAGTGGCTCTGATACCAACTGTGACAGCCCCACGTCCCCCTAAGGCGAACCAAAGGGTTCGGCGGACCTCCTGCCCAACTCTCGCCGGGACTCAGTCGTTCACACAAACCCAATATAGTACGCGCGAAAGGATCTAAGAAAACGAACAATTGCAGACCACCAACAGTTACAACAGAGCTTACCAAACCATACAGAAGTGCGGTACGTCGGTTAAACACTTATACATATTTTTACATCAGAGTCTTGAACAAGTGATCCCAAAATACAAGCCCAAGTATTCATGCTATACAAAATACAATTAAGGTTTCGGTTACAAAGGAGTTTAACAAAATAACATATACATTAGCTCGACCCCTTTTCTTCCAAAATCGTGGTTTCAAAGTTTGTTCCCTGTAAGGAAAACAAAGATAACGGGAAGGGGGTGAGCTTACGCTCAATGAGGTACCCAAAATAATAGCAAGTAAGAAATGTGGAACTTCATATTCAATTAATCACATATGCGAATCAAATAAAGAAATGAAAAAACACCATAGACAGAAAGGATTCGGGTGGCTCTCAGGAGCCAAATTCCCATTTGCTTCACCGAAACTTGATCGAAATAATAGTTGACACTCCGTCAACGCTAAAGGAGTAACCAATACCGTAGACTCCACTTTCTCCGATTCTTTCCACCTCACATACCCCTACCGGACCCGAACTCCAATCAGTTCAGAAATGGTAATATTCGAGTATACCAGAATCAAGAGTCTGAATACCCAAAGATCCCAAAACAGACTACCGTGGTTCGTTATCTAATCGACCAGGCCCTTGCCGGCCCGACTCGAGTAACTAGCCACAGGTGTTGAGCTCAGAGGTCACAGAAAGGTCGTTGGATACTAGCTTCCAAACGACATCAGAATAGATACAAATACAGATAACAGATACAAATACAGATACAGATAACATATACAGATACAGATATAGATACAGACAACAGATTCCGATTCGCACCAAAAATTAACATATGAACAGACATGAGAACAAGTGTGATAAAGTACACCCTCGTCTCAAACAAAATAAATAAATAGTTCAGACGTTCATATCACAGATTGCATGTACAGAAACTGAGTTAAACAACAAGTGAGGGGAGTGGTACACTCACCGGTTCAAGTACGGATACTTCAAAAATTTTCACTTTAAACTGGATTTAATCGCCAAGAAACCCTAAAAGAACCAAAGTAAAACAATTGAAGGTTCCACTTCCAAAATCGAGTAAACAGAATGCACATGTGATGCTCGACTACTAGTTGTATGCCTCGCCAAATAATTACTAATGCAAGGGTGCAAAACATGATTTTTGGAAACGAAAAGGTAACATGAAGACCTAGGCTCAAACAACTCAAAAGTCCTTCATTTCTACCAAAAGGCAATTCAAACTTAAAGGAACCAAACGGCCTAGAAAATTGGACAGCACTTCCCCTAAATTTGCTTACTTTTCCAGCCATCAAGGCTTCCCTTTTTTTTTCCTCAATCACTCCCAAAGTCACTCAAAAAATAATTTCATTCAATAGCCGTTCAATAGGCTCCAAGTAGTACAAGTACAATTCAAGCTAGGGAAAAGTCCGGAAATGAAAGTTAAGCTCTAAAACCCCAAAACAGTTTTGACGTCGTTTACCGTATTGGACACAACCGGCACTACAATTATCGGATGGATGTACAAGATATACCGTTTCGAAACTAACAGAAAGGGTTACAATATTGAAGAAGGCCACTCAGTACAGTTTGTAGTGGAACCAAGTCAAAAGTTCAATATACCAAACTAGAATCGCATAAACAAGTTAGCAAACCTCATTCTGGTTAAACAACCATAATTCAGGCTACCAAAATCCAATTCAAGTGATTCTAAAGCCCTCCAAAAGCGAAGATTCCAGGCTATATTTCTTAAGAAGGCATCAAAAACCAAATCAGTAGTATACCTGGTCAAAACAACCAATTACAGAAGCTGATTAGCATGTTCGGGTAGAAACAGGGCAGCAGGGGTATTTTGGCCTTTTCACAGGCTATGTTGCTCCGATTGGCCTGAAATTTTGTAGACAATTATAAAATATCATTACCTACAACTTTCATGTTTTAACCCAAGGCTAATTCAGCCTCTAACGATATGAAACTGTACCGGGCAGAATAGGTTCCATTGAAACCCTAACTCCAAAATTTCCTTTCAAAGCGGAAATTTTCCGCAATTAGCCACAATTTATGCACTAAGGCTTCATTCTAAACCATTCCTAACCATCATCCATGGCCACACAATATTAATCATATGAAAATAGAAAAATCATAAATAAATATAAAACTTCACCAATTTCTATCAAAAATCATGAAACAACACCCAAAATCATCACTTCATCTCATATAAGTCACTAATTAAGCATTATTGAGAAGAAATAGAGGTCCCTTAGCTACTCACCTTAACAACCCAAGAAAGGGAGCAATTTAGCACCTTAATCTTCCAATCCACTTCACTAATCACCTCACAACTACTAAGAGAAGGATTTTTATGGGGAACTTTCAAGTTTAATCGGTTGAAACACAAGATTTAGGCAAGATTAGAAGCAAAAGATTGAGAGTTTTCTTCCCTTGTTTTCTTGAGAGAGAGAGTCGGCCAAAGCTTGGAAATTTTGAGTGATTTTTGGGTCAATATTTGATTTATTTGGTAAAGTAATGAATAGTGGTCAAAAGTAAGAACAATTCTCCAAGTGACCCTTGTCACTATAATTAATACATGGTTATCCTTTTGTCTCTTCACTCTCATCCATATAACAACCTCTAATTATCTCTTAGCACCTAGTATCCCAAACTTAACCTAATTGGCCGAATTTTTTCGAACTTTCTGCACTAGCGGGTCCCACGTCCGGTATACGCTCTTAATTTCTCAAAAACTAACCGATACTAGGAAAATCATCTAAAAACTATATTTACTCATAAAAATTATTTTCACAATTTTTTGAATAAATAAAATGTGGAAAAGCGTGCAATTAAAAGAAAATAAAACCTAGCAATTAAGAAAATTATGGGTTCTCACAAATGGAAAATACATTTTCCTCGTCTTTTCGACTCAAATGGGAATTCCAAAGTTTTAATTGCTTCATTACCAAAACTAAAAGAGCGAGCATGAGTTTTCTAGGGTATGATAAGTAATATGAATATTACCGAAATGAGATTCAAGTACTTGATTTTCGTTAAACGAAATGCTTAAGTTTCGAATCTTAGTTGATTTCAAAGCTCTTAAACGATGTTTTATCGCAGATTTGGACTCCAACCAAGGAGTTACACCTGAGCGTGAATTTGACAAGCACTAAATCTTTGGTGAGTGCTTCCAAATACCTGATTAAACTTGACACTTGTTTTTAATACTTGACCAATGTGATCGAATGATATTTGATTGGTTTGCTCGGGCAAGGGTGTACTTTATCGCATTTGCCCTAATGTGATATGTACTTGTTTATTGTTGCAATTGATTTGATATACTTGTACTTGACATGTAAGAACTGAGCGGCAGCATGTACTACACTCAATCCGAGTGGGAGGTGCCTCTTATTCCCGTCTCCGTACTTTTATCTTGATTCAGTCGATTGGAGATGTTATCTCATCAACTTCTTGGGAACCCAAACCCCACTGGCTAGTTAATCGAGTCGAGCCGACAAGGGCTTGATCGATTAGATAATGAACCATGGGTATCTAGTATTGTCGCGTGGAATGTTATCTTCTCGACTAATCGGTATGCTCGAGTATTACCACCAGTGTTTATTGAGAATTTTGGGCCCAGTAAGGGGTTTGGATGGTAGACGGAGATTGTAGCTAAGTCATACTGATACGCTCCTCGATCAACACGTTTCGAGACACGTAGCACGTTTGCCCAAGGATCTAGCGAGGTTGTCCAACGCTTGGGTTGCGGAACCTAGAGTCAAACGGACAACACGATTTGACGTAGGTGGTAGACGACACTCCGATGAAGGTGAATACTCCAGGGGAATAGGTCGGTAGAACAATCAAGGACGATCACGAGATTGCTCAAGAACCCTTGCCAATGCAAGTAACGGAATTGTACTCTCCATCTAAGAGAAACAAGAACAAGTTTATTATCATAAAACGGCTTCTTAAACCTTACAAAGCAAGCCTTTATATAGGCAAATACTAATGAAACCCTAAACCCTAATATCGAAAAGCTAGATGGTTGGCCACTCCTTGGACAAGGTGGGCCGATCCATGGACTCAATAAAGCAGGCCTAGTGGTTCGGCCATCCTTAGACAAAGGTGGGCCGAATCCATGGCTAACAAAAGGACTAATCTAAATTTAAGACTCCTAACACTAAGGCCTAATCGGCCATAGCCCACTTGGCTCTTCACGGGCTCTCTTCATGGGCTTGGATCATCGTGTAGACAACTGGGTTATCACCTTCTAAGCCTTCAATGTCTCGATGAACTCATTGTTGGTCTTGAACATTCCGTACAAGGGCTTGGAGTGATTCCCTGAATTGCTTGGCCCGTGCACATGTGACTGGGCCCAATGGAACTTGGATTGGGCCATTGCGTGGGCCAAGGTCCGTGCACACATCAGTCCCCTCCTCTTGAGAAGGATTTGTCCTCAAATCTGGATGGAGATGAATGATACTAATGAGAGTGGGTAGTGTGACACCCAAGTCTCCACATATTGGCCCTCTTAGATTGAAGGATACTTGCATATGTTATGATTAAGATAATTTGGTGCACATGTCTCTTAGTCAGCTTCAAGGGGTTCTCAAACAAGGACTTTCTCCAAGGTAGGAAGGAACGTGTATAAGGCTTGTGAACGTTCCAGGTTGCTACCCAAAGCTCGCTAATTAGCCTTCGCACCCGGACATTCACATGCACTTCATAACAATGTTCATTGAAACTAGAAAAGCCTCGAACCTGGTTGTGCAAGGTGGTGTAATTCAGCCCTAGGCACTGAATCGGCGCAACTTGCCATTCTGGAGGTGGGACACTAAGCCACCCGTGTTGCACATCCATAGAAACACGAACCAGTGCGGGAAGAACAACACTCGGATCTTGATTGACACCCTTGCGGCCATCACCCAACATAAGCGATAGGAATGAAGTGAAGTCCACCCCATACGAATCACATGCATTTACAAGCATGAAATCAGGTTGTAACTCTTTAGTCGTTGTGGGAAAATTTTGGACAGTTTTACAATACTTCTCATCAAAATAATGGGCTCGAATGACTCCTCCAATGACGCGGACAGGTTTGAATGCAGGTTGTTCCATGGATTGATACCAAAGAGATTTAGCTCCTAGGAGACAAACTCCATGGAAGCTCGCAAAGTGTCCAAGTGACTTCGGAATGGAACATGCCATGACCAGCTCTACTTGACTTTGTGTAACCTCTTCAGGCTCAAATCCCTCATCTCGGTTTTTCTCCATCCTATAACGCTCAAGCTCACTTTTCATGCGTGCTAGATCAATACAAAGCTGGTCATAAGTAAGTGATACTAGTCCAAGACGACGACCATTAAATAAGAAGGAATACTTATTAGTATGTCCATGATATTTAACTTCTCGCCTTGACATCCATGCTTTGCCCAACAACACATGTGTCACTTGAATTGGGACTACATCACACAACACCTCATCCACGTATTTGCTGATTTGAATAGGTACAAGTGTGTGCTTAGTAACCCAAACTTCACCATGAGTGCTCGCCAACTTGTACGGTTGAAGATGATCAATGGTTGGAAGATTTAATTTCTCAACCATGATAGCACTTGCAAGGTTGACTTCACAACTCCCATCAATGGCCAAGCTACAAATTTTATCTTTGACACCGCAACGGGTATAAAACCAACCAAGCAACTGAGATTTGACGATGTCCAATTGCTCATCTACACCACGTAATGCCACTTCTTTGACTCCCTTAGGATCAAGAAGACAATGTTGTGAGCTAGCTTTTATGTGTCTTGTACTCGCCATGAATGTATGAGGGAACCTGCAAAAAGTTAGCAACGAAACCGAAGATATTGCCTTTCACGCTCCCTTACGTGTATTCACTCGCACTCGTGTATATAGATGTCACTCCAATGGACTTACCAAATATCTTTACCTGTTGGGTAGTTGAGAAATGCCGCTCAAGTCCAATAATTGTCACCAACTTTTTCCACAAGAGTAACCAAGAAGGTAAGACACAAATGTGGGTGCAAAATGAAGTGGAAATGGACGAATTTGGAAGGCCAATAGTGGCGGACAGAAATGGAAGTGCGCCAATGAGAACACAAAAGAAAGAAACCCTAACTTCCTAAAATGTAGGAGGGGGTTCCTAGAATGTAGGAGAGTACTCCTAAAATGTAGGAGAGAATATAGGAGAGGGTTCCTAAAATATAGGAGAGAATGTAGGAGCGTGTTCCTAAAATGTAGGAGAGAATGCCTAAAATGTAGGAGGGAATGTAGGAGAGTATTCCTAAAATGTAGGAGAGGATGTAGGAGAGAGTTCCTAAAATGTAGGAGAGAATGTAAGAGAGTGCCCTAAAATATAGGAGGGAATGTAGGTGAGTATTCCTAAAATGTAGGAGAGGATGTAGGAGAGTGCCCTAAAATATAGGAGAGAATGTAGGTGAGTATTCCTAAAATGTAGGAGAGGATGTAGGAGAGAGTTCCTAAAATGTAGGAGAGTGTTCCTAGAATGTAGGAGAGAATATAGGAGAGTGTCCAAGTGAAAGCAAAGAAACCCTAACGCAAATGAAACCCTAGTGCAAATGAAACCCTAGCTGCACAAATGAAATCCTAGCCGCACAAAGGGAACCCTAGCCGCCACAAGGAAACCCTAGCCTTCAGGAAACCCTAGCCGCCAAGCAAAACCCTAGCCGTCAGGAAACCCTAGCCGCCAAAAAACCCTAGCCGCCAAGCAAAACCCTAGCCACCAAGAGCCCTAGCCGTCGCGTCCTTATTTTCTTGTTGCTTCAACTAACGACTTGGACAGAATTTGGTAGCCATGTTGGAACACCAACGACCAGAAATTTCGATGCAACAAACGACTCTATACCACGGAACAACACCCACGGACAAATTGGGCACAACTTTGACCAGAAATTGGACGCAACAACGAAGTACTAAACAGCGGACAGATTTACAACGCAAGGAAACACACGAACAGAATTTTTTGACGCAACAAATGACTCAAACGCAAGAAACAAGTTGTGGACAGAAATTATCAACAAACTAGACACAACACAAAGGAGATAACACACCAAAAGATTTTGTGTTCGGATGAACAGTACCGTGAACAGTGACGGTGAACAGTAACGATGAACAGTGCGGTGAACAGTACGATGAACAGTACGGTGAACAGTACGGTGAACAGTGACTTTTTTTTTTTTTTTTTTTTTTTTTTAAACAAGGCAGGCACAAACGGACAGATTTGGACTCAACTTCAACAACAAACAATGACCAGAATTTTTTTTTTTTTTGAAACAAGTGCAGCGGAAATAAGGAAAACTAAGACAAAAACTACGGATATAACGGAAGATACCTCCACCAAAGCTCTGAAGCCAACTGATACGCTCCTCGATCAACACGTTTCGAGACACGTAGCACGTTTGCCCAAGGATCTAGCGAGGTTGTCCAACGCTTGGGTTGCGGAACCTAGAGTCAAACGGACAACACGATTTGACGTAGGTGGTAGACGACACTCCGATGAAGGTGAATACTCCAGGGGAATAGGTCGGTAGAACAATCAAGGACGATCACGAGATTGCTCAAGAACCCTTGCCAATGCAAGTAACGGAATTGTACTCTCCATCTAAGAGAAACAAGAACAAGTTTATTATCATAAAACGGCTTCTTAAACCTTACAAAGCAAGCCTTTATATAGGCAAATACTAATGAAACCCTAAACCCTAATATCGAAAAGCTAGATGGTTGGCCACTCCTTGGACAAGGTGGGCCGATCCATGGACTCAATAAAGCAGGCCTAGTGGTTCGGCCATCCTTAGACAAAGGTGGGCCGAATCCATGGCTAACAAAAGGACTAATCTAAATTTAAGACTCCTAACACTAAGGCCTAATCGGCCATAGCCCACTTGGCTCTTCACGGGCTCTCTTCATGGGCTTGGATCATCGTGTAGACAACTGGGTTATCACCTTCTAAGCCTTCAATGTCTCGATGAACTCATTGTTGGTCTTGAACATTCCGTACAAGGGCTTGGAGTGATTCCCTGAATTGCTTGGCCCGTGCACATGTGACTGGGCCCAATGGAACTTGGATTGGGCCATTGCGTGGGCCAAGGTCCGTGCACACATCACATACTCTACTAGATTGGTTACTTTACTTGAAAGTTGATGGACTGTCAACTACTACTTGATCAAGCTCTGGTGAAGCAAAGGGGAACTTGGCTCTTGAGAGCCATCTGTATCCTTATACTTTGACATGATTGTTACTTATCGGGTTATTGTTTCTTTTGAAAAAACTTTATACTCTCTCATTTTGAGATTTGCTACTTGAAGTGTTATTACTCACTTTTATGAACTTTTTATGCTTGCTATTTTGCTACGTTGATTCTTGTACTTTTGAATAATGGTCCACTTGCTATTTAGAATCTCACTGGGCTTTTAGCTCATTCCAAGCCATTTGTTATCCTTACAGAGGGTACAAGCGAGGCGTGAGACTAGTATAGGCTAGCATAGTCTAGTTTTTGGTACTTTTGCGATTGTACTCGCACTAGTCGCTCAATTAGGGTTGAATGTATTGAGAACTTAAATCTTGTGATATATTTGGGATTGTATGGATGTTTGAGATAGAAATAAATGTATTTGTATGTTCCAAGTTTGGAAACTGTTATTTTCTTTACTTTTGAGGTTGTAACTTATTTTATCTGAAGTGAGTGCGTGAGTGAGTGAGTCCTGGTGAGAGCTGGGCAAGCGGTCCGCTAAACCCTGGTGTACGCCCTAGGGGGAGGTAGGGTTGTCACAAAGGAAGTGACTGGAAGATACTAGTGAAGGTTAGTCTTTTGTGTAGTTTGGTATGCTGTAACTGATCTTTAAGAAAATTGTGAGATTTGGAACTTGATGTAGTTGACTGAGATTTATATCTACGGATGTACTTGTGCAATGAAATATTATAGTCATGTTATTATTTTGGCATATTTAGATGAAATCATTGGAATTGATCTGTCTTTCATTTGAGGATTGAAGTGAGTCCCGGCAAGAGCTAGGCAGGTGGTTCGCCGAACTCTTCGGTTCGCCTTAGGAGGAGGTGGGGTCGTTACAGATTGTATAAGTAGTTAGTCATGCCATTCGGTTTAACTAATGCACCTAATACATTGAAGAGGTTGATAAATCATGTGCTTCATCCATACCTATGGAAGTTCATAGTTGTTTACTTTGATGACATCCTAGTTTATTGTAGGAGTTTAGAAGAACATGTTAAGCATCTAAAACTTGTTCTTGAAGTACTTCGGTGGGAAAAGCTTTATGCTAATCTCGAGAAGTGCTCTTTTTGTACTAACCAACTTGTCTTCCTAGATTTTGTTGTGAAAGAGTAGGCAATCAAAGTGGATGAAAATAAGGTAAAAATCATCCAAGAATGGCCAACACCTAAATCGATTGGTGAGGGGCGTAGCATCCATGGTCACACGAGTTTCTATAGATGGTTTATTAAAGATTTTAGCCAAATTGCTACACCTTTAACTACTGTAATTAAAAAGAATGAAACATTTGCATGGGAAGAGGCTCAAGAAAAAGCTTTCCAATTGCTTAAACACAAGCTCACACATACACCATTGCTTGCTTTGTGTAATTTTGACAAAACTTTTGAAATTGAGTGTGATGTTTTGGGTGTCGGAATTGGGGCTGTTTTAATGCAAGAAGGAAACCCTATTGCATATTTTAGTGAAAAACTCAATGGGGTAGCTTTGACTTATTCTACGTATGATAAAGAGTTGTTCTCATTGGTTAGGGTTTTAGAGATTTGGCAGCCTTACTTATGGCCAAGGGAATTTGTCATTCACACTGATCATGAGTTGCTTAAGTATATTAAGTCACAACATAAATTGAGTAAGTGTCATGTTAGGTGGATTGCTTTCATAGATACATTTCTTTATGCGATTAAGTACAAAGTTGGAAAAACTAATATAGTTGCTGATACACTATCATTAGGCATTCCTTACTTACCATACTTGATGCTAAATTGCTTGTCTTTGAATTAGTTAAATATTTGTATGTTAATGATCCCAATTTTTCTTCTATTCATTCATCATGTAAGATGGCTAATCAAGGTAAATCTTTCGCCTATGAAGATTTCATATTTAACATCAATAAATTGTGTATTCCTAAGTGTTCCATTCGTTCTTTGCTTGTGAGGGAATCGCATGGAGGTGGATTGATAGGGCATTTTGGCGTCTCCAAGACTCTAGCCATCCTTTAAGAACACGTCTATTGGCCAAGGATGAAACATGATGTGAAGAGAGTTGTGGCCAAGTTCATTGCTTGTCTCAAATCTAAGTCCAAACTTCAACCCTATGTCTTTATACTCCTTTACCTATACCTAAAGAACATTGGATTAATATTTGTATGCACTTTGTTTTGGGTTTGCCTAGATCTAAAAGAGGGAATGAAAGCATCTTTGTTGTTGCAGATAGATTTTTCAAAATGGCTCATTTTATTCATTGTCATAAAACAGACGATGCATCTCATGTTGCTGACTTGTTTTTCAAAGAAATCATTCACTTGCATGGTATGCCAAGGTCAATTATATCTGATAGAGATGTAAAATTCTTAAGTTACTTTTGAAGACTTTGTGTGGAAAGTTGGGAACTAAATTGCTCTTTTCTACTACTAGTCATCCCCAAACTAATGACCAAACTAAAGTCGTCAATAGAACATTGTCCACACTCTTACGTGCAATCATTATAAAGAACATTAAGACTTGAAAAGAGTGTTTGCCATATGTTGAATTTGCATATAACCTTTCTATGCATAGTTCTACCCAATATTTACCATTTGAAGTTGTTTATGGCTTTAATCCTTTAACACCATTGGATTTAGCACCTTTACCGTTGTCTGAACGTGTTAATCTAGATGGTGCTAAGAAAGCTGATTTTGTGAAGCAGTTGCATGAACATGTTCATTTAAATATGGAGCAAAGGACCGCCTAATCTATTAAACAGGCTAACAAGGGTCTACGATGGATGGTATTTGAGCCTGGTGATTGGGTGTGGTTGCACTTGTGCAAGGAATGATTTCCTATACAAAGGCACAATAAGTTGCTTCCATGAGGAGATGGACCGTTTCAAATTGTGGAGCGTATCAATAATGATGCCCATAAACTTGATCTTTCATATGTGTACAATGCTAGTGCTACATTTAATGTATTTGATCTTTCTCCCTTTCATGTAGATAATGAACATGATTTCAGGACAAATCTTTTTCAAGAGGAGGGGAAAGATGAAGGTCAAGAGCAGCTGACTATTCAAGTGGACAAGATTAATGTTCCATTCGGACCAGTCACAAGACCACGTGCTAAGAACCTATGTGATAGATTTCAAGGGTTGGTTCGCATTGTTCAAAGTCAAGAAATTGTTCCAAACATATTGAGGGACTTGAGAATGAAGATTGGAAGATTGTTCATCTCATTCAAGTGGTGGAAGAATCGGTTGGATCAAAACCCTAGCATAATCGGCCTTAGTCATTAATCAAATCTTGAAGCTGGACCTATGTTGATGTTTAGTTTAATTCATTATGTTATTAAGATGTTTTAGTCGTTACTTAGTTTTGATGTCAAGTTATGGAAATTATTGAGGCTGATTAGTTGTCCTTGTTAAACTATGACTTGGGAAAGGGAATTATAAAGCCAATTTATTCAGGGAAAAGGGAACATCTTTCAACACTAAACACCCTTTTAATCCTCAAGACAGCAGAGACTCATTAGCAAGAAAATTCCAGCCAAGTATGGCCAATACCTAAATTGAATGGCCAACACCCTTTACAATTGCTTAAACACAAACTCACACATGCACCATTGCTTGCTTTGCCTAGTTTTGACAAAACTTTTGAAATTGAGTGTGATGCTTTGGGAATTAGAATTGGGGCTTGCTAAGAAGCTACATGATGAACTTCTAGGATTGGTTCACATTATTCAAAGTCAAGAAATTGTTCCAAAACATATTGAGGGACTTGAGAATAAAGATTGGAAGATTGTTCATCTCATTCAAGTGGTGGAAGAATGGGTTGGATTAAAACCCTAGCCTAATTGACCTGGGTCATTAATCAAACCTTGAAGCTAGACTTATGTTGATATTTAGTTTGATTCATTGTGTTATTAAGATGTTTTAGTGTTAATTTAGTCATTAGTTAGTTGTTGATTGTTAGCTTAATCAATCGGTCAAGAAATTAAATTAGTCTTTCCAAGTTGGATGAGGTTTTATCACTTGTAAGGCTATAAATCACGTAACCCGTTACGTTATTAAGGGAGAAAAAATATTCATCAAAAAATTTGAGAGTTTCTTCTCTAAGCTTTCACGAAAGCTTCTTGAACATCTTAGAGCAAACTTTAAGTGTTCATCGACTTATCAATCAAAGATCTCATTTGATTGTGACACCTTCTACTGTATACCAAAGTTCGTTAACCACATGATTAATGGGTTGAAGTCTTCGGCTTCCAAACTTTGATACTCACTTCTAGATACTTGGAGTTGTCTTTTACGAGTTTTGTCACAAGATTGACGACATTCGTATTGCTTTGCTTTCCATAAAATGGAGTAAAATGTCATGGACGCTAGTAGTTACCATCCTACAATTTGGGTCCGTTTGGATTCCTTGTTTTTGCCTCTGTTTTTGAAAAACTGTTTTTCACATTCCAAATGCTACAGTAAATGTGTATTTTCAAAATAACTCTAAAAACACCATATCCAAACATTATATCAAAAACAACTCCATATGTATATTTCAATTATGTATATTATATATATATTATATTAATATAAATTGAAATATACAAATTGAAAATTATATATTCATATATTATATATTATATAAATATTTATATACATTAACATTATACATAATAAAATATAATATACATAACATAATATACATAATATGTAATATTGTTGTCGCGCCCCATTTTTTTCAATAAGAAAAATAACTTGGTTTAGGAAAATGGCTTTTGATTTAATCTTTGATTGAAAAATGAATTTTTGATTTAAAAAAAATGAAAAAAATATGGGTCTAAATGGGACTTGAAAATGCGACGATTTGACCCAAAATATAGTTTAAAAAGGATTTTTTGAATGTAAAATGGAGTCGCCACTTGGTATATAGTTAAGGTGTACCAAGTCACCTAAAAATGAATTTTTAAAAGGAAAAGGTAGAAAGAAAACCCTTTTTAAACGACTCCTAGTCTACGTAAACCAACGAAAAGGTTCGGGGGTCACATTTGACAAAGGGGAAGGCAAGGATAAAAATCCAAGGCACCTCTTTCGACCTAGCCAAGGCTAGTTGCGTGATTTAGTCAAAGATTTTCTTGTTTTAACCTTAAAATTTATCGCATTTGGATGTACTATGAATGCATACCCTAGACCTAGGAGGATATCGGGAGGGCAAAATTTCTCTTCAAAACTCGAATGGTACCAATCACATTAATTGTGACGCCCAATAATGACTCTCTGGAGAGGTCACAAATAATGCAAATCATCAGACTCAAAAGAAAGAAAAAGTAAAGTAAATAAAATAATAATATACAAATGTGTATGACCTAAAGGAATGCATCATAATGGGTGCGGGGGACCTATACTCGTGACTTTCGATGTTCCCTTTAATAGAGGGAATACGAGCGTGCTAAGGCTAGAAAAGCCAAACTCATCCATATCCTATATTCGAGGGGTTTTCCTAATCTAGCACGCAAATGATCTAGCCTAGTTTCTATTTCTTAAATGAAATGCAAGTCTAATGTCATGTCTCATACAAGGGGGGTAAGTAATGTACATATAAAGGAAAATATGGGAAGGGAATATACATATAAGGAGGGAGGTCAAGCAAAAAATGATGAAAGACCCTAAAAAAATGAAAATGTGCATGAGGTGAAATGATTCTATCACACAACCATGATCTAACGCTCAAGGGGCTCCTAAGGGTCTAGCGTTGGACTAGCCCACATCTACGCTCTCTCACAAGCATTGGACTTGCAAGAGCTCGAGGGGACAACCATGACTAGCATTGGACTAGCCACGGTTACGTGCGTTTGCATCCATCGTACACATATATAAGTAATGTGCATAATTAAAGCAAGTAGACATGTAAGCACATAATTCACATAACACATAAGCATGCATATCTAGATGCCAAAACCTAAGAAAGGGATTAAACACATAGCACCTAGGCATGCAAAACACATAAGGCAAATAAGGCCCTAACTATTACATTCGGGGGGAAGCCTACTACAATCTAAGAGGGGAAACGGAATAAAATAAATAAAATAATAACCTAGCTATTACAACTTTGGCATTCAATATTACAACTTTATGCTAAAAAGTCTTACAATATTAAAATAAAATAAAATAAAAAAAATAAACATCTAAAAGGGCGAAAACGAATACAAAATAAAATAAAATAATAGATAATAAGAAAATACTAAAAGTCTGAAACTAAAATCATGAAATTAACAAATAAAAATAGATAAAAATTATTACTAAAACAAAAATAAAAGAAAATAGCATAAAAGAAAAAATTTTTAGAATTTGGTGTCTACAGTTTGCCCCTCTTTGTCTGAGTTTTGAAAAAACTTGAGACAAAGAAATAGACACCAAATACTTACTTGTGTTATTCGGCTGCAGCTACTATTCGAACGACTGCCGTTTTTGAAAATGATGACTGACCTCTTTTAACCAAAATTGTAAAATGGGACTGACCCAGACAAAGAACTTAAAACGGGACTGACCCGAACAAGAAACTTAAAATGGGACTGACCCCAACAAGAAATTTAAAATCATGGGACTGACCCGAACAGGCAATTTAAAAGGGGACTAACCCCAAATAGAAATTTAAAACGGGACTGACCCGATGGGACTACCCCCAACATGAAATTTGAATTCGGGACTGACCCGAGGGAACTGACCCCAACAGAAATTTAAAATCGGGACTGACCCCAACATGAAATTTAAATTCGGGACTGACCCGAGGGGACTGACCCCAACAGAAATTTAAAAGGAGGAATTCCGGTATGCTTATCTGAAAATAGCCTCAATTCAAAATTTCATTTTCGAGGTTACGTTTTTGCTTCTGAGCTAAAAGTTGATTCTACATCATCGTTTTGTTGTGCCTTGGATCAAACCTGCTTGCAACTTGTCCGATCTACCTTTGTCTGTTGGAAAATTTTCGATACTGACTTGAGTGCGGGATGTTATTGTTTTCCTCTATGCATGAAATTTTCCTGCAGAAGAAAAAGAATAAGGAAATTGCCACTATCATTTGACCCGGTTCCCTTTGAGAATCGTGTAAACATAAGTCTTTTGATGCCTTTGTCAACTTCGGCTGTAGTATCTAATTTAGCTGGATTTATCACTTCAAAAACTCTCTGATTCTTCTCAAACTGACCGGGAATGCCTTCAGCCATATTATGAGATCTGTGTAACGGGCCCCGTTGAATCACTACCATTTCCAATGATGACTGCATCCGAACGTATGCTTTGCACAAACCATGGGGATTGTCATTTATTAAAGCTCACTGATTAGAAGAAATGATGTATGATAAAATCACATGTCATGCCAGGATGAATATGTAAAAGGATGCGAACAATCATGCCTAAACCCATGAAAATGTCATGAATACAAATATTTGAGAAAAAATGAACTTCATAGGAATGTATTTGCAAAAGAATATCCATTCAAAGTGAGACAGTTTGTGGCTAACAGACGCCATATTCGAATCTCTGGATATCCTTGTTCCGGAATTCAATATTGACAGAAGTGGTACAAAACGAAAAGAAATCCAAATGAATCAAGTCACCAGCTGTTCCTCCTCGTGCTCGCTCATTGCAGAACCCTACCTTGGCGCCCTTTCGGATTTTCACCAAGGTTGCCCCCACCCTTTTTGCTTCTTGTTTTTGTTTGTTTTTTTTTCTTTTTTCTTCTTTTTTTTTTGTTTTTTTTGTTTTTGTTTTTTTTTTAGGTGCCCTTTCGGGTTTTCACCTAAGGAACAATGGAAAAGCTCGACCATGATCGACTCAGGAATATGAGTTGAAGATTGCTGGTATCAGTAAAATGCGCTTCCCTTATAAGTTTAGGTGAAGGCATTATGGACATCACTTGCTAGTTGATTAGCGAATTTCCTAATAGAAATACAGCAAGTGACGAAAGCCAGAACTTTTGGGCTTTTGTAATGAGGTCGGGTGGGGTGTTTCAAGAAAAGTTAAGGCTTGAAAGCAATTTGTTCTTATGAAAGGTGAAATAACTTGAGATTGCATCATTTGAAATCATCTCCAATTTCGAACGAAACTGAGGAAAATTTGCCCCAGTTTGATTGAATTCTCTCTCTTCGTATTTTTCATTGCATTTTCCTCACTTTTGCATTTTTCTTCAAAAAACTAAATTTGCCCCAGTGTGGGTTTTTTTTTTCCTTCTGATAATCTCTTTTCAAAATGAACTTGCCCCAGTGTGGGGTTTGCAATTCTCAGGGGCTGCCAAACGAAAATTATGGTTCTGATAGCTCAAAGGGGATGACTAGGGATGAAATGTTTTGATTGGAAAGGAAGAGGGCCTGACTTTTGCCTCATCTCTTGTGCGATCTCCTAAAAGAAATTTGCATAATCAAATAAAGAACTTCTTACACATGTCTGAGTTGATAGGTTGAGGGAATGTCTGTCCATCCATCTCTGCCAAAATGAGTGCTCCGCCAGGTAATACCTTTTGAACAATGAATGGCCCTTGCCAATTTGGAGCAAATTTGCCTTTGGCCTCATCTTGCACTGGCAAAATCCGCTTCAACACTTTGTCGCCTTCTTCAAATATTCGCAAATTGACTTTCTTGTTGTAGGCTCGGGCCATGCGTTTTTGGTAACATTGCCCATGACAAATAGCATTAAGACGCTTTTCATCAATCAAGGACAGTTGTTCAAAACGCTGTTTTATCCAATCAGCCTCTTTCAACTTGGTCTCCATTAAAACCCGCAATGAAGGGATTTCGACCTCGGCAGGTAGCACAGCTTCCATTCCATACATAAGCGAGTAGGGTGTTGCCCCAGTTGATGTTCGGATAGCAGTCCGATATGCCATTAGTGCGTAAGGGAGCTTTTCATGCTAGTCACGATGCTTTTCAGTCATCTTGCGAATGATCTTCTTCAAATTCTTGTTTGCAGCTTCCACGGCTCCATTCATCTGTGGTCTATAGATGGCAGAGTTGCGATGTCTGATTTTAAACTGTTCGCATAGCCCATCCACCATATCATTGTTGAGATTCTTGGCATTGTCTGTAATCAATGTTTCTGGTACCCCAAATCGGCATATGATGTGATCCCTTAAAAAATTCGCCACCACCTTCTTAGTCACGTGCTTGAATGATTCAGTTTCGAC
Source organism: Coffea canephora (assembly GCA_036785865.1). Lineage (NCBI taxonomy): Eukaryota > Viridiplantae > Streptophyta > Magnoliopsida > Gentianales > Rubiaceae > Coffea > Coffea canephora. The sequence goes on from CM071916.1 coordinate 29,604,705, forward strand.
CCATTTGGTGAAATACTCAATTGCCACCAATATAAACTGATGCCCTTTTGAAGCAGGAGGGTCAATTGTGCCAATCACATCCATACCCCACATTGAGCAAGGCCACGGAGTAATCATGCTATGCAATTCGGTGGGAGGAGCACATATAACGTCGCCATGCACTTGACATTTAATACATCTCTGGACAAAATCTATGCAGTCGCGCTCCATTGTAAGCCAAAAATACCCGGTTCTCGTAATCTTCTTTGCTAACAAATGTCCATTCATGTGAAGTCCGCAGACGCCGCTATGCACCTCTTTCATCATGTATTGAGCTTCATCTTCATCGATGCACCTTAAGAGGTTCAAATCTGAGGTCCTTTTGTATAATACCTCTCCGCTTAAGAAAAACTTCGAGGCCATTCTACGCAGGAAACCCTTGTCATTTGCATTAGCTCCCGAAGGGTAAGCCCCGATTTTGATGAATTCCTTAATATCATTGTACCAAGGGCTTTTGCCAGAAGAATTGTCTATGACCCAACAATGAGCAGGCTTATCTTGGAGTTGAATCCGGATAGGCTCGATTCCCAATTCATCTGGATATTGTATCATAGAAGATAAGGTGGCCAAGGCATCTGCAAATGCATTTCGGGCTCGTGGGAGATGTCTAAATTCCAAACTTTGAAATTGTCTAGCCAGATCGAGCAAATTACAATGGTATGGCAAGATCTTGGAATCTTTGGTTATCCATTGTTTCAGCGTTTGGTGCACAAGTAAATCTGAATCACTGAAGGCTATCAACTCTTTAACTTCCATTTCCAAAGCCATTTTAAGACAAAAAATACAGGCTTCATACTCGGCCATATTGTTTGTACAGGCGAATTGCAATTTAGCAGCTCTGGGGTAATGCTTTCTTTCTGGAGATACAAGAACTGTTTCGATTCCAGCTCCGAAAGAATTAGCGGCACCATCAAAAAACAACCTCCATTCAGGGCACCGTTCGCTCATATCTTCTATGACACCAACAAATAAAACCTTTTCATCAGGGAAATAGGTATGAAGCGGTTGATACTTATCGTCCCTTGGATTTTCTGCCAAATGATCGGCTATAGCTTGCCCCTTGACGGCCTTTTGCGAAGTGAAAACAATATCAAACTCGAAAGAACCATCTGCCATTTGGCCAGACGCCCAGTTGGAATCGGCTTTTCCAAGAGGTATTTCAAAGGATCGAAACGGGATATGAGATAAGGGGTATGACTTAGCAGGTAGTGTCTCAACTTTTGAGCCGCCCAGGCCAATGCACAGTAGCTTTTCTCAATAAATGAATAATGAGCCTCATACTGGATGAATTTCTTGCTAAGATAGTAGATGGCCTGTTCTTTCCTTCCGGAATCATCATGTTGTCCCAGAACACAACCCACTGCTCTGTCGAGTACGGATAAATACATGATCAAAGGCCGGCCTGGTTTCGGTGGCACTAGGACCGGAGGGTGCAGCAAATAATCTTTAATTTTGTCAAAAGCCTGTTGGCACTCCTCATTCCAATGCAATGGCACATTCTTTTTTAGCAACTTGAATAATGGCTCACACGTCGCTGTTAATTGGGCAATGAATCTTCCAGTGAAATTAATTTTCCCCAAGAAACTTTTCACATCTTTCTGCGTTTTCAGCACTGGCTTGTCTCGAATTGCCTTGATCTTTACCGGGTCTATCTCTATGCCCTTTTTGCTAACGATGAATCCCAACAGTTTACCAGCTGGTGCTCCAAAGGCGCATTTTGCCAAATTTAACTTCAAATTGTACTTTCGCAACCTTTCAAACAACTTTCTTAAATCAATCAAATGGTTCTTGGCTTTCTTGGATTTGATTATAATGTCATCCAGGTAGACCTCCATCTCCTGGTGGATCATATCATGAAACAAAGTAGTCATAGTCTTTTGATAAGTAGCTCCAAACCAAATGGCATTACTCGATAGCAAAAGGTGCACCAAGGGGTGATAAATGCAGTCTTTTCTCTATCCTCTTCAGCCATTAAGATCTGATGGTATCCAGCAAAACAATCACAGAAAGATTCAATTTCGCGTCCGGCAGTGTTGTCTAGAATGATGTGGATATTGGGCAAAGGAAAATCATCTTTTGGACTGGCTTTGTTAAGATCCTTATAATCAACACAAACTCGTACTTCTCCATTTTTCTTTGGAACAGGAACTGGGTTTGAGAGCCAAACAGGGTAATGGGATACAATGATAATGTTAGTCTTAAGCTGCTTTTCAATTTGCTCTTTTATTTTGAGGCTCGTGTCTGGTTTGAATTTACGGGGCCTTTGTTTTACTGGTGGAAAAGCTGGGTTTGTAGGTAATCTGTGCACCACTACATCCGTCGAAATGCCAGTCATATCATCATAAGACCATGCGAACACATCTTGAAACATAGACAAAAATTCAATCATCTCCTCTTTCTGCTTTTTGTTCAAATGAATGCTGATTTGTATCTCTTTAACCTCAGTCTCAGTGCCAACATTGACAATTTCTGTTTCTTCTAGGTTCAGTTTAGGTTTCTCCTCATATTGTTCAAGATCTTTTGAAAAAGAATCAAACACTTCCTCACTATCACTCTCGTCTTGTAATTCAGATTGCATAACTTCCAAGTCGTGAGTGATATAGAGATTGTCATCATTGGATTCCAGAACAGTGATATCCATAGGGTCAAATAATTTTATTTTTGGCCATCTGAATGAATTAAGAAATTCGAGACAATAAGCAAATAGACACATGAATGAACGGCATGATAAAACAAACTATGCACTTTCATAAAACTTCAAATCAAAGCGGAAACAAGCTAAAACATAAGTGCAAAAGATGCTTTCATTGAACTATTTACATATGCAAGAAAAAGTTTTCATGAACTTTAGCAAATGACAACCCCCTGTAGATTTACCGAAACTCCTTTTGCACGGAAAAGTACTCGGCGGTCCAATTGTGTATAGCTCCTTCGGGAATGTCTGGGAATTCGGCATCATCTGACGGGTCATTTTCGGATATTGCTCCCACAAACAAATGAGTCAAGCTTGTCTCCACTTTGTCAATTGGGCTAAACTCAAATGTAATGACTTCAGCTGGCTTTGGAAAAGTATAGCGTAATGGCGGAATGTCTAGCGCACCTAACTTGCCTTCCTTTTCTGCCCTTTTGCGCGTTTTCATCTCTTGTATATCTCTGGCAGTCGGACGGAATCCCAACCCAAATTGGTCCTTCTTTTCGATGAGTTCCACGGGCTTCAGAATGCCTTGCAGATTGCGTCACAATCCCTTATCAAATTCATATCTTCCACGAATCATTTCCTTGGCCATCATAACACTGGCCGCTGGCAAAACCCTTTCGTCTTTTGACTCCTCACTCGTTATCCAACTCACAGAGACAATATCAACTGTACGATAAGAAGACACTGAAGCATTTCGGTTACCATCCTCCTCAGGCTCGGAATCAACGATTACAATGCAATTTTCTTTAGCAAAAATGGTTACCAGCTGGTCGTTCACCACAAATTTCAGCACTTGATGCAGGGAAGAGGGTACAGCGCCCGAGCTATGGATCCACGGCCGTCCGAGCAAAACATTATAGACACTAGGAAAATGCATAACTTGGCAAGCTATCTGAAATTGAGCGGGCCCCATTTCGACCACCAAATTTACTTCTCCTAGGGACTCTCTTTGGGCTCCGTCAAATCCTCGAACTACGGTCTCTGAGGGTTTTAGTTTGACATCTTGCAGCTCTAATTTCACCAACGTGCTCCAAGGACAAATATTAAGGGCAGACCCATTGTCGATCAGTACCTTAGGCAACATTCTTCCATTGCACCTCACAGCTACATACAAGGCCTTGTTATGACCAGTTCCTTCCGCAGGCAGCTCTTCATCAGAAAAGGTGATTTGTTTGGAAGTCAGTACATTCCCAACTATGTGCGAGAAATTGTCAACCGAAATATCCTTGGGAATACAAGCCTTAGTCAACACTTCAAGTAATGCATCCTTATGCAAGTCTGAGGTGAAAAGCAAGTCTAGGATAGAAATTTGGGCAGGCATTTTGTTCAATTGCTCAACCACATTGTATTCGCTTCTCTTAAGCCTCTTGAGAAAATCCCACGCTTCTCTTTCGGTCACTGCAGGTTTAGTAGTCGGTTCACAATTGCTTCCTTGGACTGGGGCACTAGCGGCGGATGGACTGGTTGTGACGCCCCGAAAAAAATGAGTTTGAGAACCCGGAAATTTTCTAATTTTCTAGGGTTTATTTTTTTAACGCCCGCCTTTTCTACATTTTCTTTATTAGAAAAATTTTCCAAATAAAGTTTATGAGCAAAGATAGTTTTAAAATGATTTTTCTGGTATCGGTTAGTTTTAAGAAAAACGGCGCGAACCGGCGGGTCCCGCGCACTACCGGTTGAACGCACTACTTGATCACCACTTTCTTGCCATACAAGTTTATCACTAATGGAGCAAAATATCCCCCCCTCATACTTATCCACATGGCTGAAATTTGTGGCCAAAAATGTAAGGGAGAGAGAGAAAAATTTGTATGGTTTTGGTGGTGACAAGTGTCACCACCCTATGGCTCTTTGATTAATTTTTTTTCCTTGTTCTTTTATCCTTCATTTTAGCTCATTTTTCTTCATTTCTTTCTGTTTTGGTCGAGCTCAAGAGAGAGAGAAAGGGAGAGCAAGAAAAACAACCATTTCATCTTGAGTTTGCACCAACCAAGTGAGGAAATCAAATTCTAAACCGATTAAAGAGTGAGTTGTGATCTTGGGAAGCTAGGGGAACTAAAAATTTCCAAAGGAGGTGAAGTATCACTCTTCCAAGCTTTGTCTTTGAGGTATGAAATCTGATCATGGTCTTTGATCTTGTGAATCTTGTGTAAATTAGCTTGGCAACTCAAATTTGGTGGTGAATCATGGATGCAATCATGTTTTGGGGGTTTTTTTCCTTGTGGTATTATGAACTAGGGTTTGCTGATTTCTGCCCAAACTTGCTATATGGTTACCATATGTTGAATATAAGATTATACAAGGGGCTTTGGTAGTGATTGGAACAAGGAATTGAAGAAAGTTCAATTGAAACCAAAAGATTTCAGATTTCTGGAAATTTTCATCCTATTCTGCCCGTTTTTTTTGCACCATGTTAGAGGCCGAATTGGCCTTGGATTAAAACATGAAAGTTGTAGGGAATGACATTTTAGAGGTTCCTGTAAAATTTCAGGTCAATCGGAGCAGTGTATCTTGTGAAAAGACGGAATTACCCTTGCTGTCCTGGTTTACCCAGAATTGGAGAATTGCGACTGTAATTGGTGAATTTGGTCTGGAATGCTTCCGAATTAGTTGTTTAGGTCTTCTGATGAAATGTAACCCTGTCTCTAAGCTTTCGGGTGGCTTTGGAGTTTCTGGATTTGGACTTGTGTAGGCTGAGTTATGATGTTTATGCCGGAATGCGTTTTGTAAACCTATTTTTGTGATTCTGGTGTGGTATCTTGCATTTTTGACCTGGTTACACTCGAAACTGGGTTGAGTGACCTTCTACAATATTGTAACCCTATCTCTTAGCTTCGAAACGGTGGGTCTTGCACCTTCATCCGACAATCATAGCGCCTTTGGTACCATTACCGCAAAATGACGTCAAAACTATTTTTCTGGTTTTGAGCTTAAGTTTCATTTCCGGATTTTTTCCCCCTAGCTTGACTTGCACTAGTACTACTTGGAGCTTGCTGAATGACTATGGATGAACTTGTTGTTGTGTGTGTACCTTTGGGACTGACTGAGGAAATAATGAAGCCATGATGGCTGGAAAAGTTAGCAAATGTAGGGGAAGTGCTGTCCGAACTTTTAAAGGATTTGTTTGCATTGAGTTTGTGATCTAAGACTTGGGTTTGAGCAAGGCAATGATACATGATGGATGATTTCTGAGCCATTGAGGTGAGTGACCTCAAACTATTTCTGAAGTTCTTTATGAACCGTTTCCTGCATTATTTACTTTTAAACTGTTTCCAAAAGTTACTTTTGAACTGTTTTCTGGCATATCATGCGTACTTGCATATGAGTGTCCCTTGGTTGCTGTAATTCTTGACTTATTGGCTTGTCATTATTAATTGAAAATGTGTTAAGTACTTTCGAAGATTGTTAAAACGAGTTTTCTAGGCGAGTGTGTACTTTATCGCACTCGACCTAAATAAATATGAATTTTCAATGATTAATGATTAAATGCTAGTTGCGCATGATGTAAGCCTTTTGGCTGAACGGGCCACTGCCCTTCGTTACCGATCGACTCGAGCCAGAAGCGGACTCGGTCGGGCGATATGGTGACCCTGGGTGAATTGGGTATACTCGAGTATTACCTTGTAGTCCGGCTACGTCCGGATGGGTGGAGTCCGGCCAACGTCCGGATGGGTGGAGTCCGGTCAACGTCCGGAAAAGGGGATGAACGAATAAAAAGATGAACGAGGGTTTATTTATAAAAATGAAATTTTCAAATAATTGGAGGAATAAGGGGAAATGTCAGGGGAACGAACAAATGAATAGCTCCATGTGAGCGGTATCCTTTTAATGAATATGTTACTATCGCTTTCCATTGTAAATGTTTCTTGAATTATTGATTATTGATGGTTAATGTGTTGGCTTTGTTATGAAATTCCATGTTCGGAACCTTATTGAGATTTTAGCTCATTGAGCTTTGTGGAATTACCATGTGGTGTCATTTTCTGCTTTTGTTTTACTCTCACTGTGCAAATGTTGACCTGTAACAAAATTACATTTTTACCCCCGGTTACTTATTGAACTTCTAAAACATTACAATGATTTCACTGGCTCACGAGAGCAAAAATACGTACATCTGATTTCTGAACCATGACATCAATGAAATGAATTTTTGTGAAAACTATTTGATTACTGATTTTACTGGTTACTCACTGGGCTTTTAGCTCACCCCAAAAATATTTTATTTCCCCCCCCACAGGGCTCAAGGTGAAGAAAAGCTTGGATTGCTTATTCACGTGACTGGATGGCTTATATCGTGTACAGTTTAAGTTTGGATCTATTTTATGTACGAGTTGGTCTTGTATAAATATTTGAAATTGATATGGATGTAAGTATACATTCCACGATTGGAATCAGTTTCCGCTGCATTTGTGACATGTAATTATTGGAGACTTGGATGTATGTTTGTGGACCATGTGATGTATATTTGAGATTTATATTGTAATTCATTTGAGGATTGTAGTGATCGACTGAGTCCCGGCGAGAGCTGGGCAGGCGGCCCGCCGAACCCTCTGGTTCGCCTTAGGGGGAGGTGGGGCCGTCACAGTTGGTATCAGAGCTTAGGCTTCAGATCTCGATAGTGTATCCTAGGCTTGAAGTTTAGGATGCCGGACTTTGGGTTTGGTTTGAAATATTAGTGATTCTTGCGGGATGTCTCGACCTGATTAGTACAAGTGGAATGTCGAGGACGACATTCTTTTAAGGAGGGGAGATTGTGACGCCCCGAAAAAAATGAGTTTGAGAACCCGGAAATTTTCTAATTTTCTAGGGTTTATTTTTTTAACGCCCGCCTTTTCTACATTTTCTTTATTAGAAAAATTTCCCAAATAAAGTTTATGAGCAAAGATAGTTTTAAAATGATTTTTCTGGTATCGGTTAGTTTTAAGAAAAACGGCGCGAACCGGCGGGTCCCGCGCACTACCGGTTGAACGCACTACTTGATCACCACTTTCTTGCCATACAAGTTTATCACTAATGGAGCAAAATATCCCCCCCTCATACTTATCCACATGGCTGAAATTTGTGGCCAAAAATGTAAGGGAGAGAGAGAAAAATTTGTATGGTTTTGGTGGTGACAAGTGTCACCACCCTATGGCTCTTTGATTAATTTTTTTTCCTTGTTCTTTTATCCTTCATTTTAGCTCATTTTTCTTCATTTCTTTCTGTTTTGGTCGAGCTCAAGAGAGAGAGAAAGGGAGAGCAAGAAAAACAACCATTTCATCTTGAGTTTGCACCAACCAAGTGAGGAAATCAAATTCTAAACCGATTAAAGAGTGAGTTGTGATCTTGGGAAGCTAGGGGAACTAAAAATTTCCAAAGGAGGTGAAGTATCACTCTTCCAAGCTTTGTCTTTGAGGTATGAAATCTGATCATGGTCTTTGATCTTGTGAATCTTGTGTAAATTAGCTTGGCAACTCAAATTTGGTGGTGAATCATGGATGCAATCATGTTTTGGGGGTTTTTTCCTTGTGGTATTATGAACTAGGGTTTGCTGATTTCTGCCCAAACTTGCTATATGGTTACCATATGTTGAATATAAGATTATACAAGGGGCTTTGGTAGTGATTGGAACAAGGAATTGAAGAAAGTTCAATTGAAACCAAAAGATTTCAGATTTCTGGAAATTTTCATCCTATTCTGCCCGTTTTTTTTGCACCATGTTAGAGGCCGAATTGGCCTTGGATTAAAACATGAAAGTTGTAGGGAATGACATTTTAGAGGTTCCTGTAAAATTTCAGGTCAATCGGAGCAGTGTATCTTGTGAAAAGACGGAATTACCCTTGCTGTCCTGGTTTACCCAGAATTGGAGAATTGCGACTGTAATTGGTGAATTTGGTCTGGAATGCTTCCGAATTAGTTGTTTAGGTCTTCTGATGAAATGTAACCCTGTCTCTAAGCTTTCGGGTGGCTTTGGAGTTTCTGGATTTGGACTTGTGTAGGCTGAGTTATGATGTTTATGCCGGAATGCGTTTTGTAAACCTATTTTTGTGATTCTGGTGTGGTATCTTGCATTTTTGACCTGGTTACACTCGAAACTGGGTTGAGTGACCTTCTACAATATTGTAACCCTATCTCTTAGCTTCGAAACGGTGGGTCTTGCACCTTCATCCGACAATCATAGCGCCTTTGGTACCATTACCGCAAAATGACGTCAAAACTATTTTTCTGGTTTTGAGCTTAAGTTTCATTTCCGGATTTTTTCCCCCTAGCTTGACTTGCACTAGTACTACTTGGAGCTTGCTGAATGACTATGGATGAACTTGTTGTTGTGTGTGTACCTTTGGGACTGGCTGAGGAAATAATGAAGCCATGATGGCTGGAAAAGTTAGCAAATGTAGGGGAAGTGCTGTCCGAACTTTTAAAGGATTTGTTTGCATTGAGTTTGTGATCTAAGACTTGGGTTTGAGCAAGGCAATGATACATGATGGATGATTTCTGAGCCATTGAGGTGAGTGACCTCAAACTATTTCTGAAGTTCTTTATGAACCGTTTCCTGCATTATTTACTTTTAAACTGTTTCCAAAAGTTACTTTTGAACTGTTTTCTGGCATATCATGCGTACTTGCATATGAGTGTCCCTTGGTTGCTGTAATTCTTGACTTATTGGCTTGTCATTATTAATTGAAAATGTGTTAAGTACTTTCGATGATTGTTAAAACGAGTTTTCTAGGCGAGTGTGTACTTTATCGCACTCGACCTAAATAAATATGAATTTTCAATGATTAATGATTAAATGCTAGTTGCGCATGATGTAAGCCTTTTGGCTGAACGGGCCACTGCCCTTCGTTACCGATCGACTCGAGCCAGAAGCGGACTCGGTCGGGCGATATGGTGACCCTGGGTGAATTGGGTATACTCGAGTATTACCTTGTAGTCCGGCTACGTCCGGATGGGTGGAGTCCGGCCAACGTCCGGATGGGTGGAGTCCGGTCAACGTCCGGAAAAGGGGATGAACGAATAAAAAGATGAACGAGGGTTTATTTATAAAAATGAAATTTTCAAATAATTGGAGGAATAAGGGGAAATGTCAGGGGAACGAACAAATGAATAGCTCCATGTGAGCGGTATCCTTTTAATGAATATGTTACTATCGCTTTCCATTGTAAATGTTTCTTGAATTATTGATTATTGATGGTTAATGTGTTGGCTTTGTTATGAAATTCCATGTTCGGAACCTTATTGAGATTTTAGCTCATTGAGCTTTGTGGAATTACCATGTGGTGTCATTTTCTGCTTTTGTTTTACTCTCACTGTGCAAATGTTGACCTGTAACAAAATTACATTTTTACCCCCGGTTACTTATTGAACTTCTAAAACATTACAATGATTTCACTGGCTCACGAGAGCAAAAATACGTACATCTGATTTCTGAACCATGACATCAATGAAATGAATTTTTGTGAAAACTATTTGATTACTGATTTTACTGGTTACTCACTGGGCTTTTAGCTCACCCCAAAAATATTTTATTTCCCCCCCCACAGGGCTCAAGGTGAAGAAAAGCTTGGATTGCTTATTCACGTGACTGGATGGCTTATATCGTGTACAGTTTAAGTTTGGATCTATTTTATGTACGAGTTGGTCTTGTATAAATATTTGAAATTGATATGGATGTAAGTATACATTCCACGATTGGAATCAGTTTCCGCTGCATTTGTGACATGTAATTATTGGAGACTTGGATGTATGTTTGTGGACCATGTGATGTATATTTGAGATTTATATTGTAATTCATTTGAGGATTGTAGTGATCGACTGAGTCCCGGCGAGAGCTGGGCAGGCGGCCCGCCGAACCCTCTGGTTCGCCTTAGGGGGAGGTGGGGCCGTCACAGTTGGTATCAGAGCTTAGGCTTCAGATCTCGATAGTGTATCCTAGGCTTGAAGTTTAGGATGCCGGACTGTGGGTTTGGTTTGAAATATTAGTGATTCTTGCGGGATGTCTCGACCTGATTAGTACAAGTGGAATGTCGAGGACGACATTCTTTTAAGGAGGGGAGATTGTGACGCCCCGAAAAAAATGAGTTTGAGAACCCGGAAATTTTCTAATTTTCTAGGGTTTATTTTTTTAACGCCCGCCTTTTCTACATTTTCTTTATTAGAAAAATTTCCCAAATAAAGTTTATGAGAAAGATAGTTTTAAAATGATTTTTCTGGTATCGGTTAGTTTTAAGAAAAACGGCGCGAACCGGCGGGTCCCGCGCACTACCGGTTGAACGCACTACTTGATCACCACTTTCTTGCCATACAAGTTTATCACTAATGGAGCAAAATATCCCCCCCTCATACTTATCCACATGGCTGAAATTTGTGGCCAAAAATGTAAGGGAGAGAGAGAAAAATTTGTATGGTTTTGGTGGTGACAAGTGTCACCACCCTATGGCTCTTTGATTAATTTTTTTTCCTTGTTCTTTTATCCTTCATTTTAGCTCATTTTTCTTCATTTCTTTCTGTTTTGGTCGAGCTCAAGAGAGAGAGAAAGGGAGAGCAAGAAAAACAACCATTTCATCTTGAGTTTGCACCAACCAAGTGAGGAAATCAAATTCTAAACCGATTAAAGAGTGAGTTGTGATCTTGGGAAGCTAGGGGAACTAAAAATTTCCAAAGGAGGTGAAGTATCACTCTTCCAAGCTTTGTCTTTGAGGTATGAAATCTGATCATGGTCTTTGATCTTGTGAATCTTGTGTAAATTAGCTTGGCAACTCAAATTTGGTGGTGAATCATGGATGCAATCATCTTTTGGGGGTTTTTTTCCTTGTGGTATTATGAACTAGGGTTTGCTGATTTCTGCCCAAACTTGCTATATGGTTACTATATGTTGAATATAAGATTATACAAGGGGCTTTGGTAGTGATTGGAACAAGGAATTGAAGAAAGTTCAATTGAAACCAAAAGATTTCAGATTTCTGGAAATTTTCATCCTATTCTGCCCGTTTTTGTTGCACCATGTTAGAGGCCGAATTGGCCTTGGATTAAAACATGAAAGTTGTAGGGAATGACATTTTAGAGGTTCCTGTAAAATTTCAGGTCAATCGGAGCAGTGTATCTTGTGAAAAGACGGAATTACCCTTGCTGTCCTGGTTTACCCAGAATTGGAGAATTGCGACTGTAATTGGTGAATTTGGTCTGGAATGCTTCCGAATTAGTTGTTTAGGTCTTCTGATGAAATGTAACCCTGTTTCTAAGCTTTCGGGTGGCTTTGGAATTTCTGGATTTGGACTTGTGTAGGCTGAGTTATGATGTTTATGCTGGAATGCGTTTTGTAAACCTATTTTTGTGATTCTGGTGTGGTATCTTGCATTTTTGACCTGGTTACACTCGAAACTGGGTTGAGTGACCTTCTACAATATTGTAACCCTATCTCTTAGCTTCGAAACGGTGGGTCTTGCACCTTAATCCGACAATCATAGCGCCTTTGGTACCATTACCGCAAAATGACGTCAAAACTGTTTTTCTGGTTTTGAGCTTAAGTTTCATTTCCGGATTTTTTTCCCCCTAGCTTGACTTGCACTAGTACTACTTGGAGCTTGCTGAATGACTATGGATGAACTTGTTGTTGTGTGTGTACCTTTGGGACTGGCTGAGGAAATAATGAAGCCATGATGGCTGGAAAAGTTAGCAAATGTAGGGGAAGTGCTGTCCGAACTTTTAAAGGATTTGTTTGCATTGAGTTTGTGATCTAAGACTTGGGTTTGAGCAAGGCAATGATACATGATGGATGATTTCTGAGCCATTGAGGTGAGTGACCTCAAACTATTTCTGAAGTTCTTTATGAACCGTTTCCTGCATTATTTACTTTTAAACTGTTTCCAAAAGTTACTTTTGAACTGTTTTCTGGCATATCATGCGTACTTGCATATGAGTGTCCCTTGGTTGCTGTAATTCTTGACTTATTGGCTTGTCATTATTAATTGAAAATGTGTTAAGTACTTTCGATGATTGTTAAAACGAGTTTTCTAGGCGAGTGTGTACTTTATCGCACTCGACCTAAATAAATATGAATTTTCAATGATTAATGATTAAATGCTAGTTGCGCATGATGTAAGCCTTTTGGCTGAACTGGCCACTGCCCTTCGTTACCGATCGACTCGAGCCAGAAGCGGACTCGGTCGGGCGATATGGTGACCCTGGGTGAATTGGGTATACTCGAGTATTACCTTGTAGTCCGGCTACGTCCGGATGGGTGGAGTCCGGCCAACGTCCGGATGGGTGGAGTCCGGTCAACGTCCGGAAAAGGGGATGAACGAATAAAAAGATGAACGAGGGTTTATTTATAAAAATGAAATTTTCAAATAATTGGAGGAATAAGGGGAAATGTCAGGGGAACGAACAAATGAATAGCTCCATGTGAGCGGTATCCTTTTAATGAATATGTTACTATCGCTTTCCATTGTAAATGTTTCTTGAATTATTGATTATTGATGGTTAATGTGTTGGCTTTGTTATGAAATTCCATGTTCGGAACCTTATTGAGATTTTAGCTCATTGAGCTTTGTGGAATTACCATGTGGTGTCATTTTCTGCTTTTGTTTTACTCTCACTGTGCAAATGTTGACCTGTAACAAAATTACATTTTTACCCCCGGTTACTTATTGAACTTCTAAAACATTACAATGATTTCACTGGCTCACGAGAGCAAAAATACGTACATCTGATTTCTGAACCATGACATCAATGAAATGAATTTTTGTGAAAACTATTTGATTACTGATTTTACTGGTTACTCACTGGGCTTTTAGCTCACCCCAAAAATATTTTATTTCCCCCCCACAGGGCTCAATGTGAAGAAAAGCTTGGATTGCTTATTCACGTGACTGGATGGCTTATATCGTGTACAGTTTAAGTTTGGATCTATTTTATGTACGAGTTGGTCTTGTATAAATATTTGAAATTGATATGGATGTAAGTATACATTCCACGATTGGAATCAGTTTCCGCTGCATTTGTGACATGTAATTAATTGGAGACTTGGATGTATGTTTGTGGACCATGTGATGTATATTTGAGATTTATATTGTAATTCATTTGAGGATTGTAGTGATCGACTGAGTCCCGGCGAGAGCTGGGCAGGCGGCCCGCCGAACCCTCTGGTTCGCCTTAGGGGGAGGTGGGGCCGTCACAGTTGGTATCAGAGCTTAGGCTTCAGATCTCGATAGTGTATCCTAGGCTTGAAGTTTAGGATGCCGGACTGTGGGTTTGGTTTGAAATATTAGTGATTCTTGCGGGATGTCTCGACCTGATTAGTACAAGTGGAATGTCGAGGACGACATTCTTTTAAGGAGGGGAGATTGTGACGCCCCGAAAAAAATGAGTTTGAGAACCCGGAAATTTTCTAATTTTCTAGGGTTTATTTTTTTAACGCCCGCCTTTTCTACATTTTCTTTATTAGAAAAATTTCCCAAATAAAGTTTTATGAGAAAGATAGTTTTAAAATGATTTTTCTCGGTATCGGTTAGTTTTAAGAAAAACGGCGCGAACCGGCGGGTCCCGCGCACTACCGGTTGAACGCACTACTTGATCACCACTTTTCTTGCCATACAAGTTTATCACTAATGGAGCAAAAATTCCCCCCTCATACTTATCCACATGGCTGAAATTTGTGGCCAAAAATGTAAGGGAGAGAGAGAAAAATTTGTATGGTTTTGGTGGTGACAAGTGTCACCACCCTATGGCTCTTTGATTAATTTTTTTTCCTTGTTCTTTTATCCTTCATTTTAGCTCATTTTTCTTCATTTCTTTCTGTTTTGGTCGAGCTCAAGAGAGAGAGAAAGGGAGAGCAAGAAAAACAACCATTTCATCTTGAGTTTGCACCAACCAAGTGAGGAAATCAAATTCTAAACCGATTAAAGAGTGAGTTGTGATCTTGGGAAGCTAGGGGAACTAAAAATTTCCAAAGGAGGTGAAGTATCACTCTTCCAAGCTTTGTCTTTGAGGTATGAAATCTGATCATGGTCTTTGATCTTGTGAATCTTGTGTAAATTAGCTTGGCAACTCAAATTTGGTGGTGAATCATGGATGCAATCATGTTTTGGGGGTTTTTTTCCTTGTGGTATTATGAACTAGGGTTTGCTGATTTCTGCCCAAACTTGCTATATGGTTACTATATGTTGAATATAAGATTATACAAGGGGCTTTGGTAGTGATTGGAACAAGGAATTGAAGAAAGTTCAATTGAAACCAAAAGATTTCAGATTTCTGGAAATTTTCATCCTATTCTGCCCGTTTTTGTTGCACCATGTTAGAGGCCGAATTGGCCTTGGATTAAAACATGAAAGTTGTAGGGAATGACATTTTAGAGGTTCCTGTAAAATTTCAGGTCAATCGGAGCAGTGTATCTTGTGAAAAGACGGAATTACCCTTGCTGTCCTGGTTTACCCAGAATTGGAGAATTGCGACTGTAATTGGTGAATTTGGTCTGGAATGCTTCCGAATTAGTTGTTTAGGTCTTCTGATGAAATGTAACCCTGTTTCTAAGCTTTCGGGTGGCTTTGGAATTTCTGGATTTGGACTTGTGTAGGCTGAGTTATGATGTTTATGCCGGAATGCGTTTTGTAAACCTTATTTTTGTGATTCTGGTGTGGTATCTTGCATTTTTGACCTGGTTACACTCGAAACTGGGTTGAGTGACCTTCTACAATATTGTAACCCTATCTCTTAGCTTCGAAACGGTGGGTCTTGCACCTTCATCCGACAATCATAGCGCCTTTGGTACCATTACCGCAAAATGACGTCAAAACTGTTTTTCTGGTTTTGAGCTTAAGTTTCATTTCCGGATTTTTTTCCCCCTAGCTTGACTTGCACTAGTACTACTTGGAGCTTGCTGAATGACTATGGATGAACTTGTTGTTGTGTGTGTACCTTTGGGACTGGCTGAGGAAATAATGAAGCCATGATGGCTGGAAAAGTTAGCAAATGTAGGGGAAGTGCTGTCCGAACTTTTAAAGGATTTGTTTGCATTGAGTTTGTGATCTAAGACTTGGGTTTGAGCAAGGCAATGATACATGATGGATGATTTCTGAGCCATTGAGGTGAGTGACCTCAAACTATTTCTGAAGTTCTTTATGAACCGTTTCCTGCATTATTTACTTTTAAACTGTTTCCAAAAGTTACTTTTGAACTGTTTTCTGCATATCATGCGTACTTGCATATGAGTGTCCCTTGGTTGCTGTAATTCTTGACTTATTGGCTTGTCATTATTAATTGAAAATGTGTTAAGTACTTTCGATGATTGTTAAAACGAGTTTTCTAGGCGAGTGTGTACTTTATCGCACTCGACCTAAATAAATATGAATTTTCAATGATTAATGATTAAATGCTAGTTGCGCATGATGTAAGCCTTTTGGCTGAACTGGCCACTGCCCTTCGTTACCGATCGACTCGAGCCAGAAGCGGACTCGGTCGGGCGATATGGTGACCCTGGGTGAATTGGGTATACTCGAGTATTACCTTGTGTCCGGCTACGTCCGGATGGGTGGAGTCCGGCCAACGTCCGGATGGGTGGAGTCCGGTCAACGTCCGGAAAAGGGGATGAACGAATAAAAAGATGAACGAGGGTTTATTTATAAAAATGAAATTTTCAAATAATTGGAGGAATAAGGGGAAATGTCAGGGGAACGAACAAATGAATAGCTCCATGTGAGCGGTATCCTTTTAATGAATATGTTACTATCGCTTTCCATTGTAAATGTTTCTTGAATTATTGATTATTGATGGTTAATGTGTTGGCTTTGTTATGAAATTCCATGTTCGGAACCTTATTGAGATTTTAGCTCATTGAGCTTTGTGGAATTACCATGTGGTGTCATTTTCTGCTTTTGTTTTACTCTCACTGTGCAAATGTTGACCTGTAACAAAATTACATTTTTCCCCCGGTTACTTATTGAACTTCTAAAACATTACAATGATTTCACTGGCTCACGAGAGCAAAAATACGTACATCTGATTTCTGAACCATGACTCAATGAAATGAATTTTTGTGAAAACTATTTGATTACTGATTTTACTGGTTACTCACTGGGCTTTTAGCTCACCCCAAAAATATTTTATTTCCCCCCCACAGGGCTCAAGTGAAGAAAAGCTTGGATTGCTTATTCACGTGACTGGATGGCTTATATCGTGTACAGTTTAAGTTTGGATCTATTTTATGTACGAGTTGGTCTTGTATAAATATTTGAAATTGATATGGATGTAAGTATACATTCCACGATTGGAATCAGTTTCCGCTGCATTTGTGACATGTAATTATTGGAGACTTGGATGTATGTTTGTGGACCATGTGATGTATATTTGAGATTTATATTGTAATTCATTTGAGGATTGTAGTGATCGACTGAGTCCCGGCGAGAGCTGGGCAGGCGGCCCGCCGAACCCTCTGGTTCGCCTTAGGGGGAGGTGGGCCGTCACAGTTGAGTTGTATCAGAGCTTAGGCTTCAGATCTCGATAGTGTATCCTAGGCTTGAAGTTTAGGATGCCGGACTGTGGGTTTGGTTTGAAATATTTGATTCTTGCGGGATGTCTCGACTGATTAGTACAAGTGGAATGTCGAGGACGACATTCTTTTAAGGAGGGGAGATTGTGACGCCCCGAAAAAAAATGAGTTTGAGAACCCGGAAATTTTCTAATTTTCTAGGGTTTATTTTTTTAACGCCCGCCTTTTCTACATTTTCTTTATTAGAAAAATTTCCCAAATAAAGTTTATGAGCAAAGATAGTTTTAAAATGATTTTTCTGGTATCGGTTAGTTTTAAGAAAAACGGCGCGAACCGGCGGGTCCCGCGCACTACCGGTTGAACGCACTACTTGATCACCACTTTCTTGCCATACAAGTTTATCACTAATGGAGCAAAATATCCCCCCCTCACACTTATCCCCAGGGCTGAAATTTGTGGCCAAAAATGTAAGGGAGAGAGAGAAAAATTTGTATGGTTTTGGTGGTGACAAGTGTCACCACCCTATGGCTCTTTGATTAATTTTTTTCCTTGTTCTTTTATCCTTCATTTTAGCCATTTTTCTTCATTTCTTTCTGTTTTGGTCGAGCTCAAGAGAGAGAGAAAGGGAGAGCAAGAAAAACAACCATTTCATCTTGAGTTTGCACCAACCAAGTGAGGAAATCAAATTCTAAAACCGATTAAAAGAGTGAGTTGTGATCTTGGGAAGCTAGGGGAACTAAAATTTCCAAAGGAGGTGAAGTATCACTCTTCCAAGCTTTGTCTTTGAGGTATGAAATCTGATCATGGTCTTTGATCTTGTGAATCTTGTGTAAATTAGCTTGGCAACTCAAATTTGGTGGTGAATCATGGATGCAATCATGTTTTGGGGGTTTTTTTCCTTGTGGTATTATGAACTAGGGTTTGCTGATTTCTGCCCAAACTTGCTATATGGTTACTATATGTTGAATATAAGATTATACAAGGGGCTTTGGTAGTGATTGGAACAAGGAATTGAAGAAAGTTCAATTGAAACCAAAAAGATTTCAGATTTCTGGAAATTTTCATCCTATTCTGCCCGTTTTTGTTGCACCATGTTAGAGGCCGAATTGGCCTTGGCTTAAAACATGAAAGTTGTAGGGAATGACATTTTAGAGGTTCCTGTAAAATTTCAGGTCAATCGGAGCAGTGTATCTTGTGAAAAGACGGAATTACCCTTGCTGTCCTGGTTTACCCAGAATTGGAGAATTGCGACTGTAATTGGTGAATTTGGTCTGGAATGCTTCCGAATTAGTTGTTTAGGTCTTCTGATGAAATGTAACCCTGTTTCTAAGCTTTCGGGTGGCTTTGGAATTTCTGGATTTGGACTTGTGTAGGCTGAGTTATGATGTTTATGCTGGAATGCGTTTTGTAAACCTTTTTTGTGATTCTGGTGTGGTATCTTGCATTTTTGACCTGGTTACACTCGAAACTGGGTTGAGTGACCTTCTACAATATTGTAAACCCTATCTCTTAGCTTCGAAACGGTGGTCTTGCACCTTCATCCGACAATCATAGCGCCTTTGGTACCATTACCGCAAAATGACGTCAAAACTGTTTTTCTGGTTTTGAGCTTAAGTTTCATTTCCGGATTTTTTTCCCCCTAGCTTGACTTGCACTAGTACTACTTGGAGCTTGCTGAATGACTATGGATGAACTTGTTGTTGTGTGTGTACCTTTGGGACTGGCTGAGGAAATAATGAAGCCATGATGGCTGGAAAAGTTAGCAAATGTAGGGGAAGTGCTGTCCGAACTTTTAAAGGATTTGTTTGCATTGAGTTTGTGATCTAAGACTTGGGTTTGAGCAAGGCAATGATACATGATGGATGATTTCTGAGCCATTGAGGTGAGTGACCTCAAACTATTTCTGAAGTTCTTTATGAACCGTTTCCTGCATTATTTACTTTTAAACTGTTTCCAAAAGTTACTTTTGAACTGTTTTCTGGCATATCATGCGTACTTGCATATGAGTGTCCCTTGGTTGCTGTAATTCTTGACTTATTGGCTTGTCATTATTAATTGAAAATTGTTAAGTACTTTCGATGATTGTTA